>QVTF01023975.1:0-48273 GCA_003573665.1 Oxygymnocypris stewartii | reverse complement strand
TTCCAATTCACATACTTTTTTTTCCCTGTTGATCAGAATATTTCCGCTCTCATCTGATCAAAATTTAATTCAGATCAAGCTCAATCAGAACGACTGAGGAGTTTACATGAACTCTTTTCAATCCGATTGAGCCATCAATAAACAGGTTCTTTAGGTAAACTTAGCTACTGTAAAATTGGTCTGTGCACAAAACAAGGGGGCGGGAATTTCAGGATGTGAATTTGCTACAGAGCAGCTGAGGTGTGCAGCAGGCTGACCTGTCAGAGAAAGGTCTCCCAGCAGATCCAGCAGTTCTCCTCCAGCTGACGCAGGCTTCGTGGGAACGGTTGTTTGGATAACAGGTACCACATCATTACCTCCGAGTAGGTCTAATAAATCATTTACCTGTAAAACAGGAAACAGACCATTAGCATACAGTAAATATTTCCCCACAGCTAAATATCTGCTCAAGCATACCAGAGATTTTTTCATTACTCTAGCAGAGGTTCTCAATCCATTACAGACTCCAATGCACCATACATTTTGGACGTCTCCCTTACCTAGTACACCTAATTCAGCTCAGATTCATTAGTAGAGCTCTCACTGAACTGACAGTGTTCCAATTACCAAACTGTAGCATACATTTTTACATTTGACTAGATAGACCTTATTGACTAGAATAAATGCATTCCCAGACACTACAATCGCCATATTGACAGCCTTCTGACCGCATGTTCTCTGACCCATAACATGCTAATCACCATGAAAATAATTTACTCCGCAAGAAGCACAATTCAACCTTGAGGAATGGCGTTCTTGGTGCCAAAAATACTTGCGTTTGAGCTGCCCCGCTCACAGTCCTCTGCCTTTTATTTTTTCTTCCAATTTGACGGCCCTGTATTGCCCATGGCATCATGATATTGACCTTATTTTAAGGTCAGATGCCATACTGAGTTTATCATTGATGAAAATGAGGCTGTGAGGGATAGACTGACTTGCATAATTTTCACAAGTGACAACTTTCAAACCTTGGGGAATGTTTGTCTATGGAAGTATTTGGGAAAGACGTTACATCAGCTGATCAATCGGTATGTTGTTAAATGATAGTACAATCCTTAGAACACACTGTACTTCCAGCAAAGTACTGATGTGTCATGTATATTGTATTTTTGACAGCCTGTTTTTTGAATCATTTCTATGAGGGAAATTCTTACATTTAGGCTGAATTATTGAGGTGCACCGGTTTGGATTGAGAAAACATGCTCTAGAAAACCCACCTGACTGGCTGGTTGAGTGATGCTGGGCAGAGGTTTTGTGTCCAGTATGGTTGATTCTGTTTCTCCATTGGTCTGGGCAATCTCTGCTGGGCCGTTAGTTGCTGTTTTTTCCATAATAGGCATTCGCTCTAGTAATGCAGGTCTTCATGGGAAAGAGGTCGAAAGAGAGTGAAGATAACAAACTGACCCTTCGGTGGAACATGAAATGCTAAAATGTGACAAACATGAGTCTGGAACAGTAGGTGAGCCCTTACCTCATGTGATCATATTTTTTGAAAAGTGCGTTATATTCCACAGCTCTCTGCTGCAGCTCCACATCTATGCTGCTGCCGTATATCGACACCACTTTTTTGATTCGACTGCAGAGCAAATGAAAATAAATGAAAGAGCCTGGCCTCGTCCGTTTGGGTACACAAGCTCATTTCAAGAAATAAATCCTCATGTGACTCAGAACAGGTAAGGCATGCTTACTTCAGGCTGCTGAAACGGGTGGACAGCTTCATGATAGCAGTCAGGGAATAACCTCTCGTTACAGGGGTGGACAAGTTAGAAACCAGGAGACCTTCTAAAACATCCAGGACCTCATCTTCAGAAACCTGAGAGATGAAATCGGATACAATTGTTCTGCCTTTAAAATAAATGTGTTTGTGGTTTGAAGGGCATAGAGGTCATTTACCTGAATGGGTTCCTCTTCCTCACACTGGCCTGAGACCAACAGGTCTCCATACTCTCCTATGCACCAGGATGACACCTGTACTAGAGGTTGCTACAGGAATAAAGGTTTGAGTTAGTTCATGCAGACATAATTCTGTTAACATTTAGTCATCCCAAACTATCTTTAAATGGGGTCTGATGCATTCAGGGTCTATATATAGCATGCATTCTACTCTGTTGCTCACACAAAGCTATTTTATGACTTCAGAAGGCTTAATGTAGGCGCAAAACAGTACGCTGTTATTATCACCAAATTGGAGATCAGCATCTGATAACATTTACTTTCATACAGTGAATGGAAAAGAGCAGCATGAACATTTTCAAACATCTCCTTTTGCATTTGAGCAATCGGTCACATGGGTTTGGAACAACAACATGCTAGTTTTCAGTTTGGACTGATTCGTTTCTTGTATGAAACAATCAGATGAAAAGTGTTGCACTTTTGGTTTACAAGTTTAGAGTCCAGTGAAGTGAAAACCGTTGTAAACTGATTCTAACCTGAGAGATGTCATCCAGGAGGGCTTTGTAGAGTCTCTGTACAGTGTAGGCATGCATCTCTACACTATTTGTGATTAGCTGGATGAGGTTGGGCACGGAGTCATCTCGGACATAACTCCCTGCCTACAAAAGCAGATACAATAAGAAAGGTACATCAGAAGGGCATTTTAAACCACTTTGCCACCAAAAGGGTGCGTTTTGTGCATTTAAAAATAAAATAAATAAAAAATGAGTTACACTTTGGCTTTTAAATTGTGGATGTTAAAATGTCCTCAAGTTTATTTGTGGGCAGGTTGTGTCATAATTTGGCTCAAGTTAGTAGAAACGCAAAATGAAAGATGTCTGCAGATCCCTGGCCAAGCACTGGCTTTAGCATACGCAGCGACACCATTTTGAGGGCATTAAATAACGCCCAGAACTCAAAACACACATTACCAAGACAAAGATTAAGAAATACTGTCAGAGATAATAGGAACATTTTTCACATTCTATCCTCAATATTCAAGAGTTCGTCAGAAACCTTTACAAAACATTGTCTACACCTCAGAGTACTTTAAATTTACATCACGTGATAAACTCAAATAATCATGAATGTGATCTAGTTTAATGGTAGGAGTAAAGCACATAATTAGTGAGAACCAATGAAAGACATTTACCGTTGTCAAAACCCTCATAATGGTGTCTATGTGCCATCTTTTGGAGGGCGCATACCTGCAATAAACAAGTGTTAGATGTGTGTGCAAACCAGCAGTATAAAGCTTACAAAATAAAAAAGCAAAAAGCATCAAACGAAGTAAAACACGTAACTAAATCCCTTTTAGTGCTGTCAGATATAAAAGTGTCAACAGAATGAGCCTCTGCCGATGGATCACTCATTTTATCATCACACAGCCACGAGTTGCTCTACTTGAACAGCTCTTTAGTTTTTCAAGGGCTTGCTTATTGAATTTGATCGGATTCACTTAACTATTTTATACACTATTTTAACTCCAAAAGAGACTGCAGGATTTCAAAAGGGCTGCAAGGACGTACAACATGACTGCAGTGAATATGGAAATCACTGGTGCTTCCTCTCGCATGATTTCTGAACAAAATTATTTGCATAATTTCATAATAAACATCCTTACTTCTCAGCAGCCAGGAAGACGCCTGATGCGCAGTCTGCTTTGAAATCAGGGTCACAGGAGTCCAGGAAATGCAAAAGCTCTTTCATCATGCCCCGGATGTTGTTGCCGTTAACCAGGGCAAAGCTCAGCTCCATCGCACGCCTGGGAAAAGGGCAAGCGTAATCAGTAGCTATGTCTCCATCCACCTATTTTTATGCACATTTTGGAATATCGCATATAACAAATTTTTATTAAAATAAACTATGCTGGACGGAAACGCGAAGATGGTCATGAATTAAAAAAATCTGCATTAAAACAAGCTTGTGCACATTTGAGTAAGATAAACTTTTTATCCGAAATGAAAAGAATGCGCATAAACTACGATGGAAAATTTAATTAATAAATTCCACCATGCGCATTGAAAAAGTCATGTGATTTTGCCCAATGAGATGGGATAACTTGACTAACCAGCAGAACAATCTCGTTCACAGCATCTGTATGTGGTTTTGGTCCTTCTGAAATGCCCGAGGAAAGTCTGTCAAAGTATTTCTGTATAATTACTCTTGTGTGACTGCGTTTCCAAACAGCAGCATCCACCTCTGAAAGCAATGACTGCGTTTATTGTGTTTCGTCTGCTCTGAGGCACAAGTAGTTTATTATTTATGAAAATGATTATATTCAGTCACTTCTCCTAGTTTTCTTAGAGATATTTAGTGCCAGTTTATCAGGAAGTGACGATTGTGTTCTCTTTGACTTGTTGGATAAAAACGGTGCTTTATTCGCAAATGTTTAATGCGATATTCCAGTTTTGCGCATAAGTTATATTCGCATCTTTGGATGGAAAGACTCTTCCTCTAATGTCATATGTGATATATAAATCCATACACAGCCTGCCCATAAGTTACCTTTTAATGGACACATCAAGGTCTTTCAAGCAGTCCACGATAGTGCTTCGATGTCTCTGCACAGCATTATGGTCTGTTTGCACAGTCTTCAGTAGAGATGTCAATGCCACATATCTGATCAGGGAGAGTAATAACATCAAAGCCCTGTAATTTTGATAATCGAGTCTAGAGTGGACAGCACATGAAATGAGCCATTTCAGTCCACAGTTAAGCTGATGTCAGAAACAATGAGATCAACATTTGAAACATTCAGTCGATGGATCACTCAAGGTCTTCATCACTAAACAGCATTAAACTGCTTTCTCGCAGGTCACTTCATGAACGTCACACTCGGGTCAAGTCACATACCTGATGTTTTTGTCATTGTTGAGAAGAAAACGTCCCAGAATATTAATTGCTAAAACCTGTAATAACAAACAACAGCATTTTCAACCACTTTCTGCACACATCTTTGAACCACTCACACACTACTGCCAATATGAGCAACACTCACCCTTAGTCCACTCTCTGATTTGATGTCCATAATAGTAAGAACCGTTTCGTAGAGGATAGCATTGCCTACATTTTTACTCGTCTCTGTGTTTGTTGCAACCTTTTAAAAATAATTTGATGGGAAATCTTTAGATGGTACAAAGAAAAGTTATGTGGTTATAAAGTGGATTTAATCAGACGGCTTACCTGTGCAAGAATGTCATTCATAGCTTCACTAGAATCATCATCACCCTTTCCCAGAATTCTCAGTAGCCTCAATATCCGCACCTTAAGAGACACAATGGGGCCCAGAGGAGCTCATCAGATTGCTTTAAGGGTATAAAGGGCGGGTATATCACCTCATATGGGCACAATGGATTGCAAACTTAAGGACCACTCTAAAAATCAATTTCTTGCATCTGACCAAACCAAATGATATGCGGTACATTACTAAATTTTATTCATATCGACTGCAACATTAATAGTGCTGTAAGAGATTTAATTTGATGGAATGGCACTCAGAAAAATCTCTATTACATGACATATCATTAAAAATGGTGTCCTAAAATAATAACCTTAATAACCCTAAAGGTGCGTTCACACCAGATGCGAATGACGCGAATAAATCGTGCTATTTTCACGAAGTTGGACGCCTGAACATTTTGAGTTTACTAGCTTCATTCGCGCGTGAAATTCTCGCAATTCGCACGTGAAATTTACTACACAACAGACGCGAATTCGCGTCATGGGAGGGGCTTCTGCCAGCAGCAGCTCCAGTCTCGTTGCAAAATGTATTCCTGTTTTTGTAAAAGTACGAAGATGTATATACAGCTCCGGGTACCCACATACAACCACAATTACTTTGTCCTCCTTTGTTGTTTCGGATTTTCTGCCTCCGCTCGTAATGACGTCACTGCTAGAGCAAGCTCCTGATTGGTTAACGCGGCGCGAATATCCGCCAAAGTTCCGATTTTTCAACTCACGCGATAACCGCTCAATTCGTGCGAATAGCGCCGCAGAATTGTCTTTCGCGTCTTTGCATTGACTTAACATGTAAATCATTCGCGTCTGGTGTGAACGCACCTTAAGTGTGGTAAAAGGGGTTGTGCAAAAAAAAAAAAGAGCGGGTATATCACCTCATATCATATGGGCACAATGGATTGCAAACTGAAGGACCACTCTAAAAATCAATTTCTTGCATCTGACCAAACCAAATGACATGAGATACATTACTCAATTTTATTCATATCGACTGCAACATTAATAGTGCTGTAAGAGATTTAATTTGATGGAATGGCACTCAGAAAAATCTCTATTACATGACATATCATTAAAAACGGTGTCCTAAAATAATGTCTCCGTGATAACCCTAAGTGTGGTAAAAGGGGTTGAGCCAATCAAAAGAAAAAATGAAAGGTACTTTCTGCCTGTCAATCATTTTGCACGTTCATAGATCAATACATATAAGGGTAGCAGGAAGTGGACAGCATGCTACCAATGCAAAACTACAACTGAAATTAACGTTATCTTTGCAGCCCCGGTTTGAGAAAAAAGAGGCGTGTCTAATTCAATCAAAGAGAAGAGCCAACATGACTTAAGGTGCATTCACACCAGACGCGAATGGCACGAATGATTTACATGTTAAGTCAATGCAAAGACGCGAAAGACAATCCTGCGGCACGAATTGAGCCAGAATGGCGCGAGTTGAAAAATCTGAACTTTGGCGGATATTCGCGCCGCGTTAACCAATCAGGAGCTTGCTCTAGCAGTGACGTCATTACGAGCGGAGGCAGAAAATCAAAAACAACAATGGAGGACAAAGTAATTGTGAATGAATGAATGAATGATGCATTTATATAGCGCTTTTTGTGTATTGTTGTACACCCAAAGCGCTTTTCAATCATGTAGGGGGGTCTCTCCTGAACCACCACAGTGTGCAGCATCCACTTGGATGATGCGACGGCTGCCACAGGACAACGGCGCCAGTGCGCTCACCACACACCAGCTACAGATGGAGAGGAAATTGTGGTTGTATGTGGGTACCCGGAGCTGTATATGCATCTTCGTACTTTTACAAAAACAGGAATAAATTTTGCAAGGAGCCTGGAGCTGCCTGGCGGAAGCCCCTCCCATGATGCGAATTCACATCTGTTGTGTAGAGAATTTCACGCACGAATGAAGCGAGTAAACTCAAAATGTTCAAGCGTCCAACTTCGCGCGAATAGCGCGATTTATTCGCGTCTTGTGTGAGCGCACCTTTAGGGGACTTTCAAATACAGCAACATTGACAAGAGATGATGTGTCTTTACCTGCAAGAAAGGGTCACTGATGCCAGACACATCGTGCTCAGGGGAGTAGCCTGACATGATCAGGTTCTTCAGGATACGTACAAGTTGTGGAACCAGCTAAAAAAATAAATAAAGTAGGAGAATAAATGAAAGACTATCAGCAAGTTTAACGCAGAGTCGTAGAGATTTCAAAACAGGACAGCACATAAAAAGGGTCAGTAAGTGTCAATACACATAGGCACCCTGAGTTGATCATCTTCCAATAGAATGGTTTCGCTATACATTAAGACATGGAGATCATGTCAGCGTATATTGTAAGTGTTTACCAGTTTTTCAATGCGTGTTAACATAATCCTTATTAATTTGGCTCCATTTAATACGTGCCCCTGCTTTAATGTACATATTGGAAAAACCACAACCCAATAGTGACCGTATGAAAGAGAAATTAATCTAAAGGTAAACGCAGGACAAGTGAAATTTTATATGATGTAATCCTGAATAAAAACTAAAAGAAAACACTTAAATGACAACAATTGTGAAATAAACTGTACATCAAAACCAAAAATTTGACTACATCTATAGTGAGCATGATGATGAGACTTTTATTTTGTTTTCTTTAAGCATGCACCAGCTATGAAACCAGAATGTCCTCTTACCTTCTCATTCTAACACAATGCAGGAATTGTAACGAAGACAAATGACAGAAAAAATATGAAGTAGATGTTAGGGGGGGAATTGGAAAAAAAAAGTCACTTTCAGAGAATAGCTTAACATAATGCTACGGTTATGAGCATGAGAGGTGGGCGTGCTGGCACAGCAGATCAGGCCGGGGGTGGGAGGAGTAGAAGCGGGTATACAGAGAGGAAGAACCCGTATTCATCTCCAGTGAGATAAACACACCTGCAGCTACAAGCATCCAGATTTCAGCAAGGACTACAGTCTCATTTCAACGCTATCAGCAACAGATAAGAGTGCCTTTGTCTCAGAGTGGCTAATGTGGTGCATTAACAGTTTTAGAGGTGACTGCTGAAGGTCAAGGCATGAACGCTTGCTACATACCTTCCTGAAGTGAGAGAGCATGTCAGGACTTCGCTCACACATTTCAGTGAGCAGGACAACAGATGTGTGGAGAACTCCTGCAGAAAACACAGAACAATATGCTGATTTCATTATATAACTCATGAGCAAGTTTGTTTACATTGGAAAAAATGAACAAACCAATTTTCTCCAGTTGTTGCTGAATGTGAAAGAAAATTTGAACATTAAAAAAAGATAAAGTTCGCTAATGCTTAACGAGGGACTGGCAGTAATTTTACATGGGAATATCAACTTCACATATTAATATTTATCTTAATTTGATATGATACAGATTTTTGTCTTATTCCGTTTATGGAGGATGATGAGCTTGGTTTCTTTCTTTTTTTGGTAACAGAAAATCACATTGCAATTTAATACAATAAGCAATTTAAACAATATTTCCAAGAAAACGTGTTTTGCTTAGAACATTACATTAGAAAAAACCTTCAAGAAAATGCAAAACAATCCAAGTTTACATTTTTTTTTTACATGCATTAACTTCCCAAAATGTTAAGGCATATACGATGAAAATGTTCTGCTTAGTAAGAACGATACATCTGTTTATTCATTTTTAATGACAATAAAATGAGACCTATAGGAAAGGTTGAAGAGTGCAGCTCTCACCGTGATTTTTCTCGCTGAGAAGGTTTTTTGTTGCTGGCAGGAACATCTCCATCAGATCCGGGACTTTGCGGATGACGTGAACCGCACACAGTGCTGCCTGAGGGCGAAGAGCTCATGTCAAAACCGTTCACACATTCAGAGCTCGACATACAACTGGACATGAAGTCCACGTTCAGCTGTGAAGGAGTGTGAAATACCTTTTTCCTCAGATAGGAGTTTGACGTTTTGAGGAGTTTCTCCACTTCTCCAGCTAAGTCACGGCACATTTCGGATGAGCCCATGCAGCCCAGGGTGCACAAGGCTAGTCCTTGCACATACTGTGTACTGTGGTTCAAGTCACTGTAGATAAAAGATTAGATTAGATGCATACAATCACTTAAGACAATGGTTCTCAATCGGTGGGTTGCAGGGGGAAAAGAATGCTAAAATTAAATATATTTCAATAGTTAAGACAACGATCCCTAAAGATCCCCATCAACCTGCACTTTACACTTTACACCAACAACAGTCTCATTAACCTCCCACCAATCACACAGCCAGCTGCGATTCATGGAAGTGTTGAAACAAGATGAGATCCCTGGCTCACTCACTTCTTGATGCAGTTTGTCATTAAGAGATGGACGTCCTGCCTCTCGTCCAGAAGTAGCATGGCTCCCAGGTATCCTATCCGTTTGTCTGTGAATTTCTGTGATGCAATCAGTTTCAAGCACTCCAGCTGAAAAAGAGATTTTGCCCATTAAACACTGCAAAATGCTGCCTGTTTAAAGTGGGCGCTTCCTGCAGCCCTTTTAAAGATTCCTGTAATTTCTAAAATAGTGTTTTCTCACCTGGCCAAAGTGTGCCGGGTAGCCCAACATGTGCATATAAAGCAGCTTAGCCACATTTCTACAGCGGTATGTGTTGTCCTCTTCTCTAAACGATGACCTAATGGCAGCACACTCTTTCTGGATCATCTCTCGCTCCTCTGCCTGGGTTCGAGCCGTCCGGATTGTCCGGATCAGCTCCCGGAGTCTGATCGGAGCTGGCATCCTCTGTAATAAAAGCACAGTGTCAGCCAGTGGAGTGCCAATATATCTGCCAAGGCAAATTATGATTTATACAATGCTTGCATTTGCCAGAGCAACATGAGAACAAATTGACAGTTTTAAGTGGTTTTTTCTCAAATGAACCTGTGAAAAACTTATGAAGTGACTTTCAGAGCAGCTCTGGAGATGAAGGTCATGTGTTCATTCACACAGAGATATGCAGAACATGTAGACTCAATAACATCCACTGACTGGGTTGTTGTGTTTTTTTTCTGCTGCGTGATCCGTTATTAGATTAATTTATATCAACAAAAAATTTCAGAGCTTCATCGTTGTTAGACATAAATTATAAAATGTATACAATACAATATTGTTTATTGCCCAGCCCTAGTTTATGTTATATATTAATAATATGATATCAGGGTTTTTCCTGGGTCAAAAAAGGTATTCGGTGGTGGCTGACAGTCATCCACACACAGTAAAATAAATAAATAATTTATATTTTTTGCTAATTATTTTAACTAAGTTTCTCATTTTCTACCATCTGAATAAAATTAGCAGCTAGCTAACAAATTGCTTTGTGCTGGTTTCACCTCATTTTATAGGTAATTTACAACACATTGTCATAAATAATCAGAAATGACTGTCTATTAAGGATAAATCTTTTATTATTATTATTAAGGTTAAATCTTAATAAGGCTAAATCACTGAAATCACTAAATGTTCTGAGCAAAAGATTTGTTATTGTTATTCACCGATTCAGACAGTGATGTTTTGTGAGGTGAGTGTTGTGACCGGTGACAGATCAGTTGTTTTAAGCATTCATTAAAAGAAGTCGTTATGTCGTAAATCAGACATTGTGTTTGTGTGCTAATCACAGATTGTTAGCACATCGCAAAGGATTGGTCTCAAAACGGAAAAGCTTCTTTTATTGAAAATGTGTTCAATAAATGTGGCGTGTAAGAAAAGCGAAGGAGACATGTTTTAGCACAATTCACACCATCGCCAGTAATTAATTCAAGTAAAATAAAAAAATAATACATTTCTGAACGTGCCACGTGAAACACTGATTCGGTCTTCCAACCTTTTACCATCAAGTCAGTTGATTTTAAGGGAGGGAGAGGAAAGACAGTTAGACCGAGAGAGGGCTCTCTGCTCTTTCTATCGCACAGTTTACATCACTCATAAATTACATCAACTGATCAAATAAGGTTTTGGCAGGACAAAGTAATTTTAGCAGCTGCCAAAAAATGTAAATGCAGGAAAAACCTTGCATATTAATGTATAATATATGTTTAAGATGTTGACAGAATGCAATACAGTTCACACTAAACCCCTTTGCATTTTTAAATCCTCTTTAAAAGCACCACATCTACATCCATATTCTTTCAGACCAACTTTCATTGTGTAGCAAGACTTTTTTGGGGGGACCATCTCACCACAAGTGCTTTGTTTTTAAAACGTTTTCCAGTTAACAGCAGAATTAAAAAAAATGCATCTATAGGCCTATTATCACCCTACGTCACAAAGACGTTATGCTGTTTTAACTGCGCATGTCAGTTGCAAAAGACAACCAGGAAAATGTCGTGTTGTGCAGTGGGATGTGCTTTAGGCTATACATATAAAAACAGTTGTATGATTTCAGCAAATAACTTTAGTTTAAATAAATTGCTGACGCTGAATAAAAATTAAATTTTAATGTAAATTTTTGGTTACATACCCAGCCATACAGGTGCAGTTTGCTGTAAGAATACAATTGTTTGTCTTGTTGACGATAACCCACGCCTTGTACAATTCCGTCTTTTTACATTTATGCATTTAGCAGACGCTTTTATCCAAAGCGACTTACATTGCATTCAAGTTACAGTTTCTACATTTTATCAGCTCTTGCTTTCCCTGTGAATCGAACCCATGATCTTGGCGTTTCTAACGCCATGCTCTACCAGTTGAGCTACAGGAAAGCTGTCTTTGGCTAGGCAGAACCTCGGTCTTCAGCACTACGAAGTCTTGAACTTGGAAATCATGAAACTATGTCTTGACCACACAGACCACACACACAGAACAAAGTTGTACGCATCAAGAGACTTGTACGCTTTTAACTTATCCCGGGTATATACACTTGGAGTGTCGATCAGGTAATTATATATCTCTGGCCACTGGATCAGGGCTCTAGAGTGCGACCAATTTAGTCGCACGTGCGACCTAATTTCTCACGGGTGCGACTAACAAAAATCCCAGGGCGCACTGGTGCGTCCAGCCATTGAGAAAAGAAAAAAAAGTATCCGCGACTCAGAAACTCTATGTGGTTCAACAAAAGACACTCCCGTTAGGCTTATATCGTGGTCTAAACCAATCAGAGATAGTGAAGGGCGGACCCCCCCCCTGATTGGCCGTGGTCCAGATATTCCTGTATGTGTGTGTGCGCGTTTACAAATGCGTCACGTGTGCTGCTGCAGTCAGACAGAGAGAAAGAGGTGAGTAGTAGAGATGCGCGCAGTGTTGCCAACTTAGCGAGATTTAACGCCTTTGTAGACCCCCAAAGCAACTTTTTGTTTTCCAAAAAAAGCAACTAGTGACAAATCGAGTCTCTCAGAGTGTCTCTGTGATCGCCGCAACGGCGACATCTGTTCTGTTCAGTGAGCGTCTGAGAGGAGCGCGTTCAGTTAAAACAGATATTATTGCTTCTCTAAATGTACATGCAAATATAGAAGAAATCACAGCACTGGAATTGTCTTGTCTTATATTGTGTATTATTTGATTTCATCAGACAACGGCTCAATACAATTATAAATTAGTATTTTTGTGCAGACTAGCTTCTTGGAAGGGGGAGCTGGTTATGAATTCTTAAAGGGACGTGTTTCAGTCATTATTTCATATTTATCCCGTTGACTGACAACATAAACAGTCAAATATAAAGTAAAACAGTTTTATTGAGAATTTGGCTGCATTAAAATACAGTATGAGTACAGAGAGACGATTAGACAGAACAGTTATTTTTTCTTTACTTTTAGTCATTAGCAGACGCTTTTATCCAAAGCGACTTACAAATAAGAAAAAGTAACTAAAATGTAAGTTAAAACTATACATATTATATACACACATTTAAGAAGATAAAGACATGAAATAAACTGACAAATGCAACAACATTTCAAAACTAAAGATTTAAATGAAAATAAGCTAAAAACAATTCAAAATATTAAATCAAGAAAAGGTATGAGTATAAAAATGCTTCTAACGTAACACTAAAGGCCTAAGTATACTTCTTTTCTGGCATAGTAAGAATTGGTTAATAAAAACTGTAAATACTTTTTTTTCATTATGTTTAGTGCCATTATTTGGTAGTCTGTGGTGGGATGGGGGCGCAGATTAAGGGGGGGTTTGAGAAGCACTGCACTAGCATCCCTTCGTTCAGACACAGTGGGAAGATCTGATAAGAATCAGTTGTAGAGGGTCAAGTCTGGAAGATGTGATGCTAGAGAGAGTGTGTCCAGCTGGTTTAGCAAGGCCAAAGATCAAGAAGGTCAAACTACAGGAGTTGCCATTCGAAGGGCATGTAACTGCAATGGAGGATAGTCCATAATACATTGAGCCACGAGATGTTCAGTTTGACGCCTTAAAACACTTATTTAGATTTTATTTATCTTGAGATGTTTAAGTTTAAATCTCTGCTCAGTGAAGCACTTTAAGCACCCACACTTTTTCAGTAAGTTACCTTTCTTGTAGAATTGTGCTTCAAATAAAGAACTTTATGTGACCAGATTGTTAGTTAGTCGTTTACTAGTCAATATTGCCTATATAAAAATTTGGGTGCACCTAACTTTTGTGCTGGTGCACCTAAGAAAAAAAGTTAGGCGCACCAGTGCACCCAGTGCAAAAAGTTAGTCTAGAACCCTGCACTGGATGCTTGGCCATTTCGTTTCATCGTTTACCCATTGACAAGGTGGTATGGGAAACGGATATGTAAGACGTATCCCACTCACTAACGTCAATTTTGTTGAATAGCAGTGCTTATCGCTGAGCGATAAGTTATTGTAATATGTAGAGAACATTTTGAAAATAATACCTAATCAAACTAATCTTTTTAAATCTAACTATTTTGTACCTTATCCGTGTAATTCTCTTGCCGTAAACTTGAACTCTCCCGGGTTTTCTGCAACCATGATGCGCGCGCATCCCGGATGTTTACAAATTTATAAGAGGCCTATAGCTCACTGGCTTCAGCTGGTCTTATGCAAACACTTCCTAAGAAATGCATCCAAATAGAGACAGATGAATATGAAACCTGCCTAATTATACAGGCTGTCCTTAACTTGACTACTAGACATTCAAGCAACACACTAGTTGATTTGTAAAATATGCAGCTTTGTACATCCCACAATTAATAACAAAATAAAATAAATCTCATTTTAGACATCAAGCATCATCTCGATTATATAAACAGCTTTTCTCATGACATTAACTAATAAATTAGCTTTTACAGTCCATAACCACAACCAGTTGTCGAATCTAAATGAAGCGTTGCCATGTTAATGATGTAAATAGGGAAATAATGATTTAAGCACAACACCCCAGAACGCTCCGTTGATCAGTCGTTCTGCAGAGCTCAGGATCCCAAAGGACGCCGAGCATCTCATAATTGACAAGCACGTGTTGATCTTTTCTATGGAGACAGTCAGTCTGGAAAAGGCAGACATCAGAGTACGGCCTTAATCAGCACCATCAGCCAATGTGACAAGCAGGTGGAATCAGCTGTGAAATTCTATTCCTTTAACAGAATTAGGTTTCAATCCACTGGAGGCTGATTAAAAATTTAAAGCGAGCACATACAAAGTGGTAAGATTACACGACTGCCTAATCATGCCCAGCTGCGTGAGTCTATTTCTACAACATTCAATGTGAATCCAGCGCTAACACAAACATCTGGAGCATCCAAAACGGAAAAGGGCACTTGAAAGAAACTTTGTGCGAGGGACTTTGTGCAATAAAGTTAAGATATTGAAGATAATTTGGTTGTTTTTTGCTTTCCAAAAATTATACCTGACATCTAATCAAAGAGAAATCCAATAAACATTAGCATCCGAAAATGAAGGCAAATAATGATGCAGATGTACAGGTAAAGAGAGCACAGAAAGTAGAGGTCAAACTAACACCTGTCACACAGGTGAAAAACTGATCTTCAGCTCATAAACAGGAGAATTAGATGGTTATTAGCATGGAAGGAGTGAAATGGGGTGCTAATAGAAAGAGAAGGCTCATCTATCAAAAACCCTCACTGGATTATTGTAGGAAGGTGTCGTAGGTTGTGCAGGGACAGCTTGCGGCAAAAGAGCAGTTAAATATATAAAACGTGGAGCATAAAAACAGACTGAACAGGAAATGACTCATCCTGCAGACTGAGGTTGAATGGACATAGCATTCAAGTTCAAACATTACAGTACTTTCAACCCACACAAAACCAGCTCGGCACAATGTGGTGATGGAGTGTATGGATAGTGTGAGTTCACCTGTAATTAAATGTAAGCTGCAAAAGAAAGTAATCAGTGGCACTGTAAAGACGGAGCACTACAAGTGGTTTACTGCTCTAAGAACGCACATTAATCACATCAGGAGATCCATCTCTCACACACACACACACACACACACACACACACACACACACACACACACACACACACACACACACAGAGCCAAGACACAACACAAAGCTAATATTCCTCCCTTCCTCCATGCAGAGATGAGAGCTGCTTTTGGCTCTCCATCACAGAGGAGCCCCGCACTTTAAATCTGTTAGCATGCAGCACCTAATTAAGCTGCTCGAACCAGAGAGGAACTACAGTAATTACTTGCTAAACCAAGACATTCTCAGCATCTCCCAGCAGAACAACACAAGTTACGCTCGCACATGCAAAGAAGAGTGTTTAATGAGCAATGGCATTGTCCAATTAATCACGTAGTGATAAAAGCAAAGTGTTATTCCAAGGTATAATACATGCAGTGGCCTTTATCTCAAGTTCACAGTTTTGCGAAAAACATTTATATTCTCATGGTTTTAAAAAATAAATTCAAAGAAAGGACAGCTAAATGATATCTTTGCTATTATTAATATTACTCTTTACTGTTCTGACTGCAAAGCCAGTTTGTAAAATAAATAAATAGTAGACAGACTATAAAATACATCAGATTGATTAGTTTTCAGAAACTATAATAAATGGGCATATTTCATGGACTTTTAACATCAATATTGTTGTTTTAAACGATGTGAACCTAAAGTATATCTTTGGGTCTTTTGATACATTTCCCCCATTTTTAAACACCTTTGTCTTCACTAGTTAATTCTGACTGGCACCTTGTGTGAAGATTTTTTTATTTTCTGCAAAATACAAATATGCAATTTTGTCTCAATTAATATGAGGTCATAAAATACAAACATATTAGCATTAGAAATTAGGGCTTGAGAAGTCAATCAAATTTAATATTTGAGATGGAAAAAAGGCTCTCAAATTTGAAGCAACAACTGGCTGACAAATAATTATGCACTGAAAACCATGTATTTAAAATGAGACATTAGTCACAAAATTGTATAAATGTGGGAAGCAAATAAGCTGTTTTTTTTACATGCACAAAACGACACAATCAAACAAGCGTCTCAGCGATCACATATTTTCCACTTTAATAAGATCCAGCAAAAAGTAATTAGCCTCTTGTATTGTGTCAGATGCCGTCACACAGTTTCTTGGTCTTCTGCCAGCTCAATGAAAGCCAAGTCTTCCTTCTTTGATGAAGGATACTTCATTTCTAAGTGCCTCTTCAGCTTACTTGGCACTATGTTAGCATTAGCAAAACCTCTCCATGGAGATGACATGCAGGCTAAGGGCAATAGCAGCCGTCGCTTAACTTAAGCTTTAAACAAGGGTGTTCTTATTAGGGATGCATCGATCCGATACTCAGGATCGGTATCGGCTCCGATCCGATCATTTTCTGTGGTTCGGGTATCGGTCAAATCTGATGTTGTGCGTATACTATTCGGTGTTGTTGTTAAGCCCCACGAAAGCCACAAAAACATCATAAAGCACCATAAAGTGTTCGTGCGCTCACAGTCACATCCAAGGCGCGCTCTGCGAGTACCAAATCAAACAAGCAAAGCTTGTTGCGCGAAAGTGGCCAAATACACACAAAATTATGTCAAAGTGGGTCGTCCTGGCAAGTATCCTCGTAAGCACTGTCAGTTTTGTCTTAAGTTAATGTAAAAGTTACGAAAGAAAAAGCGCATGTGTATCAGTATTGGATCCGTGAAATCGGTCTTGTAATAATAATGTCGATCTAATAAAGCTGAGCCGTCTGTCATTAATGTTAATCAAACAACAAAAGACAGAGAAAATCCCTCACTGCTCTTGACTAATAGCCTAATGTTTTTTTTAGACTTTATTCGATTTCTGTAGCCTATTTAGAAAATGTAGTTAATATTTGCATCATTAAAGAATTATCTTATCCACCCGCGACCCAACCACAAATAATCAGAATGCATTTTTTATTACCCGACCCGCGGATCATCTGCAGCGCCCGCGGATATAACCGCCATCCTCGCATCACTAACGCACAGTAACTGAGGTTTCAAACTGTTAAAAGAAAAAGTCAATAAACTAATGCACAGATTTAATACACTACTTATCAATATCTCTTCCCTCTGTACTCTTCCCTTCTATGTGGACTCGGAGGGCTGCGCACCCTGCGTGCTGTGACTGTGTTGTTTCAAGCACATCAATCTGCGCACGGGATGCACATTGCGCCGCTCTGTATTGGAGCCTTTCGTTTTATAATACTTTTGCGCAATGAAAGATAATAATAGTCTTTCTTGTTCTGTCCTATATATCATATGTTGCTGCCTTATTACTGTGCTATACATTACAAAGTGATGTATTTTAATTTTCTAGTATATATTTATATGTAAATGTATTTGCTTGTTTTTTTCATGTATGTATTGTACAATACAAAGAGCAATGTGTGACATTTTACCAGATTTAGTCGTACACTTATTCACTTTTATTTGTAAATAAAAAGTTTCACTCGGTTTTATATAATTATTGTGCACCCATGATTTTTCTAGAGTATCTTTTGCTGCTGAATTATCCATTAAACTAGTTTATAATAGTGTTTTTTCAAAGATTATGAATATTTTAATTTGTTGTTATTTTATATATATATATTATATATATATATATATATATATATAAACAAAAAACTAAATTTATAAACAAAAACAAAGCAAGTTTATATCACAAATATTAAGTTAAGACGGTTAAGATTTTGACTGAATAAAATATAAGGTAAGGCTTTTAAATAGCTGTCCCAAACTCATTTTCGTTAATTAAGTTGGTATGAGCCACCACATTCATTTAAACATATAGCCTACAAAATGACACAAGTGGAAAATAACATTGTATTTTTGGGTGACTGTAAATGAAACGTGGAAACTGATCCTAAATAGAATGAATATCATGCATTCATGCAAATCCTTCCCAGCTAACACAAGCAGTACAGTTATGTGATTTATTGGTACTGTACCATTATTTCACGCATTGCATGCTCGTGGTTTCTATGCTTTAGTGAAGTGATATAAAGCGTGGCACCGGGTTCGCGCGTGCTATAGAAGAGTGCGCGCTACCAGCACAGTATAACATTGGACAGGAAAGTTAGTTTTTTTTCCCTGAGTTGAGAGACTTTTTATTTCAACACAAGTTACGAAAATAAAGTAACTAAATAGAATAATGACACTGACATTAAAACCTGTCTCATCTGACCACCGCGGATACTGAATCGGGACAGCGCATTTTTCTCAGGCACTCTTTCTTTACTTAAACTGCATCTGACAGAAGTGTCAACAGCTTTCATGCACGTCTTTTAAAATAAAAGTCTTGCATCAGAAAAGCATTTAGAATTACGTTTTTTTTGTTGATTATGTAATTTCTTTGGCTGTATACAATCCGCGACCCACTTTTGGGCTGCATACCCAGCACTTTTGAACCATTAGTTCAGAAACACTGTAATAGATTGTATTTAACACACAGAAGAGTGACGATCAGGTCAACACAGAGAAGTATAGAAATGCTACGTGGATTTAAAAAAAAAAAACTGCGTTGGTATCGGATTGGATCGGTATCGGCCAATCCTCAGAATTTCGGTATCAGATCGGTTCTGAAAAAATGGTATCGTTGCATCCCTAGTTCTTATAACTTCTGGTTGGGGGGGGGGGGGTCTCTGCACAGGCAGCCCACATACAATCACATTCAACAGGGAAAGCAAAATTGCAGAGTAATTATTAGTGCATTTGCTTAGACAAAAATGTATTAAAATCGATTTACGATTTAAGACATTTAGTTATGTAAGCAAAGTCCATTGAACATTTACTATACTGTTAAAAATAGTCACAGCTAAAGGGTGTCGTTCTGCTGTAGTGCTGTATCACCAGCAAAGTCACGATACCATACGTATTAGGGATGGGCATTTTTGGCAATTTCTTATTTCGATCAACGATAGGTTTCAAAAACGATTAATCAAGTAATCAGGGGGCGTGTGCAGGGGGAGGGGCATGGCCGTAATGGAGATACTGAAAATATCAGAAGACTTATGAAAATGAATGTTAAAAATAGAAATATGACATAAAAACATGAACACATGATTAGATGTTAGATTATGATCATGATGCAGCAATGTTAAAAAACGAAGCATCTAAAAAGAATAGCTGCCTGAGGTGAAGCTGACTATGCAAATAAACTGAAACCTGTTCTATGACACTTCCTATGATATTAATCATATAACTTGGATACATAGCAGGCATAATATTACAACATGTATCTGCAAAAAAGGATGCATATGCCAGTGAACTAAGTTACGCGCTATAACGAGAAAAATGCGAGAGAGCGAGAGAGAGAGAGAGAGAGAGAGAGAGAGCGAGAGAGAGAGATCCTGCCATGATGCACTGTCAACAACGCACTGAGACATGGTTAAGGAGAGGATTTTCTATGTGAAATGTGTTCTCTGCATTTAACCCATCCAAGTGCACACACACCTGGAGCAGTGGGCAGCCGACACTGCGGTCCTATACTGCCCCTATAGATTTCAAAATTTGCAGCTATATTTTCATCTACATTATCAAGTGATTCCTAAAATCGCCTGCGTGTTTTCAAAGCCATACGAAGTACGAAAACAAATTTTAATTGAAGTATGCATACTGTAGAACAAATATGCTGAAAAAGTATTTTGATTTTTGAAAAAGAATCATCTAAAAACAATATGACCGTCTCAAATATTGGGCATTGCATTTGAGTATGAAACTACTGGTAATATGCAGTGCATTCAGCATGTAAATAAATGTTAATATCCCAATAGATGAATCAGATATGTATGTAGCTACCCCAGGCATCACTACGTGACTTCAAAGGCAAGCTTCTCTCTCTTCTCACTTTGAACGCTTGCATTCGAAACAATCAGAGCTCAGGGTGCTGCCCAAAGTGCTGCAACAACCAATCAGAATTTTTTTCATGATCGATCATCCCTGTCACGGCCGAGTACTCGATCGCTGTTGCACATCCCTAAAACAACATGAGGGCAAGTAAATGACTGCATTTATTTAATTTAGGGTGCACTGACACGTTAAGGCAATGTAGTAGATAGATACCGCAGTACGCACTCTCACAACTATAGTTATTCAGAAAACCCTACTGCTTTGTACGCTTAACAGCACATAAGCACATACCGTTCCTGGTGAACTTCCCAAATACTTAGTGCTGCATTGGATAAAAAGTGTACTGTAAAGCTATGAAGATAAATGTAGAAGAACAACCAAAACCGAAAGTTTAAGAGTGGGACTCTTATCAAAATATGTCTGCCTGGAACTGCAGAACCATGATAGATCTACATTGAATTGGTTGCATTTTGTTTCTTCCACAAGCCCTACTCTCCTCTATAAGTAGTTTGCACAGCACAAAGAAGATTAAATTTAGGCCAACTCCTGGATTGATGCTGTTTAGACGGCTCAATCAAGGGAACAAGTGCGAGACAAGAAAGTGCTTCCTATTCCCGGTATGCCTCCTGCCACTGAGCTACTCTCCCTGGTTTTAAAATGTAATGGCAGTCTGCGTTCAAGACAGAGAAACACAAGATGGGTTTTCCACATCCAACGAGGTGGCAGCCAAATACTGTGAATCCTGGCCGTATGCAAGCAGATCATCAGCTTCATGACAGCTTGTGATTCAGCATCCAACATTGAGACATTAGTACTGCCATAAACTTTACAGATGAATGAATGAGGAACTACCTTTTACGACATCAAGCATGACTACACACACCTAGTCATTGAATCCTGTGCATGTTACTGTGGCTCAGTGGTAGAGCATTGCGTTAGCAGCACAAAAGTTTGTGGGTTCAATTCCCAGGGAACACACATACAAAAACTGTATAGCCTGAATTTACTGTAAGTCGCTTTGGATAAAACCATCTGCTAAATGCATAAATGTAAATGAATCATGCAAGACTGCATGACCCACCTTGACAGTGAAAGGAAGCAAGTTATTCAACTACAACGTTCAGAAAGAAGCAGGACTGCTTTTTATACACACGCTCTTCCACTTATAGCTCACTGCTTATTAGACAGAAGAGGTACAATAGAGGGATTAAGGTGACCTTAGGTGGGGTAGCTTTATAAAGAATAGGTCCACCAAGGCCTGCTTTACGTGAACATGCATCTCATTCCCAGATCATAAAACCTTTGTTGCACTGTGGGTCTCCTGCCAAAGCCATATAACAGCAAACTTCAGGGAGACTCTGGTAAACAGGTGATGTAAGGAGATCTGTAAAGCTATTCTGCTTTATAGACAGTTTAAAAGAAGAGTTTGCTGATACAATCTGACTTTTGGCAGTTAATACACAAGAGCCGTAGATCACTGACATGCTAAGCAATTTCACAGTCATAATTGAATGTGATCCATCTGCGATTATGAACGTGATATGGCGTAGCTTGTCAGTGAACTACGGCTCTGTGTATTAACTGCCGCTCCATCTGAAAGCAGATGATGGAGATTTAGTGCCAATCACGGAGCCGGCTTTACTGACGAGATGCGCATGAGAATCGCAAGCGATTAATTGCACAGCCCTACTAGTAGCATCAATACTAGTAATATATAGATATTGGAGGACCGCCCCAGTAATTAGTGCTGCTCTGCATAAAGGTGTACAATAAAGTGATGAGGATAAAAGCAGCAGAGGGGGAAAAAGTTTAAGAGTGGAACAAAATTTGAAAAATAATTGTTTAAAACGACTTGTCTCACAGTGTATATTATTCACAGTAAAGAAAAAATGACCTGTCAACATTATAACTGAGAATTTCATCATATTGTAGGATGTTTGAGAGCAACAAGACAAGATACTAAGGATGTGTGGCCATCAAAAAATAATTTAGGGTTGACGAATGATATAGAAATGAGCTGTGCTCACCTGAAGATCTACTGGAGCTGCCGTAGGTGCGCATTTAAAGTAGGGGTCGACCGATATGTGTTTTTCAGGGCCGATACCGATTATTACAGATCAAGTAGACCGATAACCGATATTTTGAACCGATATACGTGTCTGGTGTAAAAATGAAAATGAATGCCAAAATTAATAATAACAAGAGCTCTGACAAAAAAACGTTCTTTAAATGCTTTTAAACATGTCTTTAATTCTGAAAACTGTTAATAACAACAACATTAAATAAACAGTAATATTAATAATAACATAAGTATTATTGGATCACCCAGAAGCATTCTGTAAACATTTTGTAAAACTTAAAGTAAACGTATTTAGCGTATTGTGTGATTATTCTCAACAAAAGTTGTAATAATTGTTGTAGTTGTATTACGTATACAGTAATATATTCGGCTAAACCGAACTTATATTTTGACAGGTTGCCATGAGGACCTTTTAAGTTTCTGTAGCCTATGTATATATGATATGACGATCGTTTTACTCAAATGAAACGGTCAAATGCTCATCAAGTGACTCTACGAGCAGTTCTGGGGATGTTGTTCATGTATTTATGTCCTCATTTATGCTGAAAACACCGCGAGCAGCACGCGCTTCAGTATGTATGTGTGCAGTAAATGAAACCGCACGTCTGTGTCATTCATTAACAGAGATGCAGAACATGCAGGATTCATATTTAAATTGTGTTTTTGCGGCTTAATATTTATAGATACTAGTCCATAGCGCGAGTCGATTTAAGTGTACTGACCTACTTTTGATTAATTCATCCAAACTTCGACACATTCCATGACATTCCGCGTTATACGGTAAATTCCATTATATGACTGCATTCCGCGATTCCGCCCGCATTTTCCGCATCGCGGACATCATAGGTTATATTGAGGTGTTTTGCAACTTCAGCAACGTCTGCTGCTGCTTTACCTTTGAGAGATAACTGATGCGTGATCACTGAGGCAGCTCCAGTTAGCATGTGCTCTCGGTGTGAGACTGCCTTCAGTTTTCCGCGTTGATTGGTCGGACTCGTGACTCTCTGCATATCAGATGAGCGGTGGGCGGAGATTGCTCTCAGAGATTGAGAGATCGCCTCACTCTCACGGAGTGTTGAGCTCAGACAGGCTGCATCGAGCCAAATAGTGCATTTAAACATTAAATAGTTTCACCTGTATTATTTATTCACCAATAAATAATGTCACCTGTAAATAGTATGTTTGTTTGCATAAAAAATAAAATAAATAAAAAAATAAATTATCGGCAAATCTGTTTTTAAAATGGCCGATATCGATAATCGGTAAAATGCTTAATATCGGCGCCGATAATCGGCCAGGCCGATAATCTTCGGATTGTCTTCGGATAATCTTCGGATAATCTCACCGGAATCTCTTTACTTCCTTTACAGTGTTTAATGTTAACTGTATGCACCAAGGGTCTGAGAGTAACGCAATTTCAATTCTCTGTATTGTATGTACTGTACATGTGGAAGAATTGACAATAAAACTGACTTGACTTTACTTGACAAGAAATCAAACCTCTTGGAGTGGACAGAGAATGCAAATCTAAGCCAGGAATCATGCAAATTACAGCAGGGACACGTTTACACAGAGCCACTTCCTTTATTTCTGTAACCTTACTCCACAAACACAAGGAAGAGATGCCAACTCGCCATTCATGTTCACCACAAACCAGCAGGTGTAAAGACACGACAAACAGACACCATTATAGCCAGCATTCATATAGAGTTCTATACAGTGTACAACAACAATAATGATTTTAAATCTCCCTCGAAACCACCTGGTGACTAAACAACCCTAAAACACACGAGTGACTTCACACACCTCGCATTCTTCGCCTTTACCACTACTGCATTTCCTCAAAAAACACCTGGACTTATCTGTAACATTGAGATTGTTGAAGGCTTTGATGTTTCTGGACCCATCCCCTTGCGCTATAACGTCAAGCCATTAGTGCTAAGCTAAATGATAAACAGTGAGGGAGGGGGCATTAAGCTGAGGTAAAACACGGGAACATTTCAGATCTCTCCACGAGCATTAATACTCGTTTCTAAGCCATTAAAATTGCAATAAATACCTCTGTTATTCCTCCGTGATGTCGGTGAATGAAGTGCTGCGTGTGTCCGTTGCTAACTGACCGGAGTCTAACGTTAGTTGGGCCTCAAATCGAGCGTCGATTTGACGGAGGATTAATAAACACACACCTCTAATGTTATTTAAACCCACTGAAACGTTCATAAACTACAGCATAGCTGGGATTTCACGGCCGGTAGTGTCAGGCCGCCCGTGGAAGTACAGCTCGAGTGATAGTTTAGCGAACGTTAGCGCCCCAGCTTATGACATCGTCCCGGTGCACAGGCATTAGCATTAGCCTGTGCGCTCCACTTCCTATGCAGCCCAGAGTCAACCCGAGCAAATGCGAATAAAACCGAGCGGCCTGACAGCACCGAGCTCAACGGTCACATACGAAGTCGTTTAGTTGGTTAAAACGAGCTCCCACTCACCAGCCGTTATGATACCAGAAAACAAGTGCAATCTTCTTAATCGACGGAAGGAGGAACGGTTCAGACATTCAAAATGGCGGCGGCCCCAGCCTCAGCACTACTACCGCAGGCGGAAGGATACATGACTGATGGGTCAGAACTTCAAATGCGGGTATAAGAAGGTGCGACCTGCTCTAGATAGTGAATGATGCTGTGAGCTTGTGTTTATGAGCATAGCCAAAATGTATTAAAAGCGATAAAAAGAGAATATGAGGTAAAAAAAATGCGGCCAAATGGCTTGCATAGACGTGGTTTAGTATTAATATGTGACCCTCTGGAGCATAAAACCAGTCATAAGGGTCGGTTTGTTTTTAAATTTAGATTTAAACATAATCTGAAAGCTGAATCAATTTTGTTAGGATAGGGCAACTGGAAAAATCTGGAATCTGAGGGTGCAAAAAAAAAATCAAAACAAAATATTGAGAAAATCACCTTTAAAGTGGTCCAAATGAAGTTCTTAGCAATGCATATTACTAATCAAAATTTAAGTTTTGATATATTTACAGTATGACATTTACAAAATATCCTTAATATCCTAATGATGTTTGGCTTAAAAGAAAATCATTTATTATGTTGAACCATGCAATGTATTGTTGGCTATTGCTACAAATATACCCCAGCGACTAAAGACTCTAGTCACCTCACTATATAAATCACGAGCTATGAAACTTCTGATACTATGCTCGTTTTTTCTCGTGTTGTGTTAGTGGAGTGTAGTTGTGTTTTAACGCTAGGCTACGTCAGAGTATAGGAGACCTACGTGTCATTTCGGCGGATGACTCGCTCAAAGAGGCGTGCTGCGGTCCGCGCACCTCGTGGCAGTCAGTGATGACGTCACCCGGGCCGCGCAGTGTTGAGGCACTTCCTTCGGGAGTCACTTTAGTGAGCCAGGGGTCGTTCAGCCGAGCTGAGGAGTTAATCTGCGGTGAAGTTTGGCACTACAGAGGTTTCTAACAAGTGTCGCAATGATCAGTCCCTCTAGAACAGCATCTGATGCCAAAACCCCCCACATATGATGACCTAGCTACCTTCCTAAAACATAAAAGCAGATATTTTCATGTATAAAAAAAATTCTATTGTGTGAGAAAATTAAGCATGATATTATAAAGATTATTCAAAATCAAATAAATTGCTTTCATATTGTACAATAACCTAGATAATGTTGTAATAATGTTATGTTATATATAGATGCATCTTTCATGTATGGTATAATATATTATATTTGGCTTTTATCACTGCTAACGGCGAATGCAATTATTCAAAGATCACCTGGAATATAAATCGTAATAATTAGGTGTTCAGCTAGAACAGGGATTAAAACCTAGGACCCCCAAATATGATCTTCCTAAAATATAATAACAGCTTTTTCACAGCACATGTTGTGTGAGAAAATAAAGCATGGTATTATAAAGCCAGCATATTATTTCCAAAGTCAAATAATTTGCCTTTATATGGTCACTGCACTGAATCCAAGGCAAATTACAAATTAAGCTCAGATGAGCTTTATTTGTCACATACACAATTATACAGAGTATAATGAGGAGTGAAATGTGTTCTCTGCATTTAACCCATCCAAGTGCACACACCTGGAGCAGTGGGCAGCCGACTGTGCAGCGCCCGGGGAGCAGTCGTGGACCTCCTGCCGGAGCCGGGATTCGAACCCACAACCTTGGGTTACCTCGGGTTTCAAGTCCAACGCTCTATCCTCTAGGCCACGACTGCCCGAAATTATTCAGTTCTCTTATATATTATTATTAGAATTACGTTGACAGCTGTTTCTCTGTTTTTTGACATATATTTATATTTACATTTAGTCATTTAGCAGATGCTTTTATCCAAAACGACTTACAATTGGGGAATACATAAACCGATTAATTTTGAAGAGGCAAACATACAGAGGAAGTTCCAATAACACCAAGTCTCAGGCATTGTTCAAATAAGTACAAGCTAGCAAGGGAAGGAGAGAAAGATGAAGATTTTGAAAAAGTGAAAGATAATAATAATTATTATTATTTATTTTTTTAAGTAGTCAAGTAGTGTTGAAAGAGATGAGTTTTCAGTTGCGGCTTGAAGGTTGACAGGGATCCAGCGGTCCGGATGGGGGTGGGAAGATCATTCCACCGGCCAAGAACGGTGAACGAGAATGTTCTGGAGAGTGATTTTGAGCCTCTCTGTGATGGTACCACGTGGCGTCGCTCACTAGCAGATCTCAGACTTCTGGAGGGGATGTAGATTCGTAATAGTGAGTGGAAGTAGGAGGGGCTTCTGGAGGGGATGTAGATTCGTAATAGTGAGTGGAAGTAGGCGGGGCTTCTGGAGGGGATGTAGATTCGTAATAGTGAGTGGAAGTAGGCGGGGCTTCTGGAGGGGATGTAGATTCGTAATAGTGAGTGGAAGTAGGCGGGGCTTCTGGAGGGGATGTAGATTCGTAATAGTGAGTGGAAGTAGGCGGGGCTTCTGGAGGGGATGTAGATTCGTAATAGTGAGTGGAAGTAGGCGGGGCTTCTGGAGGGGATGTAGATTCGTAATAGTGAGTGGAAGTAGGCGGGGCTTCTGGAGGGGATGTAGATTCGTAATAGTGAGTGGAAGTAGGCGGGGCTTCTGGAGGGGATGTAGATTCGTAATAGTGAGTGGAAGTAGGTGGAGTTTCTGGAGGGGATGTAGATTCGTAATAGTGAGTGGAAGTAGGCGGGGCTTCTGGAGAGGATGTAGATTCGTAACAGTGAGAGGAAGTAGGCGGGGCTTCTGGAGGGGATGTAGATTCGTAACAGTGAGTGGAAGTAGGCGGGGCTTCTGGAGGGGATGTAGATTCGTAATAGTGAGTGGAAGTAGGCGGGGCTTCTGGAGGGGATGTAGATTCGTAATAGTGAGTGGAAGTAGGCGGGGCTTCTGGAGGGGATGTAGATTCGTAATAGTGAGTGGAAGTAGGCGGAGTTTCTGGAGGGGATGTAGATTCGTAATAGTGAGTGGAAGTAGGCGGGGCTTCTGGAGGGGATGTAGATTCGTAATAGTGAGTGGAAGTAGACGGGGCTTCTGGAGAGGATGTAGATTCGTAATAGTGAGTGGAAGTAGGCGGGGCTTCTGGAGAGGATGTAGATTCGTAATAGTGAGTGGAAGTAGGCGGGGCTTCTGGAGGGGATGTAGATTCGTAATAGTGAGTGGAAGTAGGCGGGGCTTCTGGAGGGGATGTAGATTCGTAATAGTGAGTGGAAGTAGGCGGGGCTTCTGGAGAGGATGTAGATTCGTAATAGTGAGTGGAAGTAGGAGGGGCTTCTGGAGAGGATGTAGATTCGTAATAGTGAGTGGAAGTAGGAGGGGCTTCTGGAGGGGATGTAGATTCGTAATAGTGAGTGGAAGTAGGCGGGGCTTCTGGAGGGGATGTAGATTCGTAATAGTGAGTGGAAGTAGGCGGGGCTTCTGGAGGGGATGTAGATTCGTAATAGTGAGTGGAAGTAGGCGGGGCTTCTGGAGGGGATGCAGATTCGTAATAGTGAGTGGAAGTAGGCGGGGCTTCTGGAGGGGATGTAGATTCGTAATAGTGAGTGGAAGTAGGCGGGGCTTCTGGAGGGGATGTAGATTCGTAATAGTGAGTGGAAGTAGGAGGGGCTTCTGGAGAGGATGTAGATTCGTAATAGTGAGTGGAAGTAGGAGGGGCTTCTGGAGAGGATGTAGATTCGTAATAGTGAGTGGAAGTAGGAGGGGCTTCTGGAAGGGATGTAGATTCGTAATAGTGAGTGGAAGTAGGAGGGGCTTCTGGAGGGGATGTAGATTCGTAATAGTGAGTGGAAGTAGGAGGGGCTTCTGGAGGGGATGTAGATTCGTAATAGTGAGTGGAAGTAGGAGGGGCTTCTGGAGAGGATGTAGATTCGTAATAGTGAGTGGAAGTAGGAGGGGCTTCTGGAGGGGATGTAGATTCGTAATAGTGAGTGGAAGTAGGCGGGGCTTCTGGAGGGGATGTAGATTCGTAATAGTGAGTGGAAGTAGGCGGGGCTTCTGGAGGGGATGTAGATTCGTAATAGTGAGTGGAAGTAGGCGGGGCTTCTGGAGGGGATGTAGATTCGTAATAGTGAGTGGAAGTAGGCGGGGCTTCTGGAGGGGATGTAGATTCGTAATAGTGAGTGGAAGTAGGCGGGGCTTCTGGAGAGGATGTAGATTCGTAATAGTGAGTGGAAGTAGGAGGGGCTTCTGGAGGGGATGTAGATTCGTAATAGTGAGTGGAAGTAGGCGGGGCTTCTGGAGGGGATGTAGATTCGTAATAGTGAGTGGAAGTAGGCGGGGCTTCTGGAGGGGATGTAGATTCGTAATAGTGAGTGGAAGTAGGCGGGGCTTCTGGAGGGGATGTAGATTCGTAATAGTGAGTGGAAGTAGGCGGGGCTTCTGGAGGGGATGTAGATTCGTAATAGTGAGTGGAAGTAGGCGGGGCTTCTGGAGGGGATGTAGATTCGTAATAGTGAGTGGAAGTAGGAGGGGCTTCTGGAGAGGATGTAGATTCGTAATAGTGAGTGGAAGTAGGAGGGGCTTCTGGAGAGGATGTAGATTCGTAATAGTGAGTGGAAGTAGGAGGGGCTTCTGGAAGGGATGTAGATTCGTAATAGTGAGTGGAAGTAGGAGGGGCTTCTGGAGGGGATGTAGATTCGTAATAGTGAGTGGAAGTAGGAGGGGCTTCTGGAGGGGATGTAGATTCGTAATAGTGAGTGGAAGTAGGAGGGGCTTCTGGAGAGGATGTAGATTCGTAATAGTGAGTGGAAGTAGGAGGGGCTTCTGGAGGGGATGTAGATTCGTAATAGTGAGTGGAAGTAGGAGGGGCTTCTGGAGGGGATGTAGATTCGTAATAGTGAGTGGAAGTAGGCGGGGCTTCTGGAGGGGATGTAGATTCGTAATAGTGAGTGGAAGTAGGCGGGGCTTCTGGAGGGGATGTAGATTCGTAATAGTGAGTGGAAGTAGGCGGGTGCTGAGCATGTGGTTGTTCTATATGCAAGCGTCAGTGTATTGAACTGGATGCAAGCTGCAACTGGTCACCAGTGCAGGGAGATAAAGAGAGGTGTAACATGGGCTCTTTTGGGTTCGCTGAAGACCAGTCGTGCCGCTGCATTCTGAATCATTTGTAAAGGATTGATTGTGTTTGATGGAAGTCCAGCTAGAAGAGCATTGCAGTAGTCCAGCCTAGAAATGACAAGGGCCTGGACAAGAAGTTGTGCAGCATGCTCTGTCAGAAAGGGCCTGATCTTTCTGATGTTGTGTAGTGCAAACCTGCAAGATCAAGCAGTCTTTGCAATGTGCTCTTTGAAGGTCAGCCGGTCATCGAAGATTACACCAAGATTTCTGACCGAAGCTGATGGGGTAATTGTTGATGAACCTAACTGAATCGTGAAATCATGCTGTAGAGTTGGAGTTGCAGGGAAGACAAGAAGCTCAGTCTTTGCCAGGTTGAGCTGTAGGTGATGTTCTTTCATCCACGCCGAGATGACCGCCAGGCAGCCTGAGATCCGTGCAGCTACCGTTGGATCATCTGGTCGAAATGAGAGATAGAGCTGTGTGTCATCAGCATAGAAATGGTAGGAGAAGCCATGTGCCTGTATGATGGGAGCCAGTGATGTAGTGTATGTGGAGAAGAGGAGGGGTCCAAGAACCGATCCCTGTGGAACCCCAGTGGACCAGTGGATGCCTCCCCTCCCCAGGCCACCTTGAAGATAGGATCTGCCATTGAGATAGGATTCAAACCAGCGAAGTGGAATCCCAGTGATATCCAGTGATGAGAGGGTGGACAGGAGGATCTGATGATTGACAGTGTCAAAAGTGGCAGATAGATCCAGCAGAATGAGGACTGATGATTTGGAATCAGCTTTTGCAATTCGCAGGGCTTCAGTGACTGAGAGTAGCGCAGTCTCAGTTGAATGGCCACTCCTGAAACCTGACTGTTTAGTGTCCAGTTTGTTGTTCTGTGAAAGAAACAATGAGACCTGGTTGAAGACAACTCGTTCAATATGTATGTGATATGTGATACATTTATATGTATGTGAAGAGAAACAATTGAATTGAGTTTCTGTTTATTATAGCACCTTTCTATGTAATAATTATTATAATAACATTTTATTTAATTTTATACATAATTATATTAAGAATTATTCGTTTTTCTTCATTCTAATAATTGTTTTCGTCTCTGAACAATTATTTTCCATTAAAATGTCTTATTCATTTAAGCAAATTACTCATATTTTGAGCATATTCTTTTTATAGTAAGTTGTCAGTGTCAACAGTCAGTTGCATTTTACTCACAGGGACATCTTTGTTTTTTCTTGACTACAGATTTCAGGTAATCCGGCACACGGGTGGATATTACTTGTCCTCGTTGTTTCAGTTAGCTTATTAATTGTTTTCAGTGAAGCCTAAAATATACCTCTGCAGAATCAAAAAGAAAACAAATCAAATCAGGTATTTTTATTCACTGTTAACTGTGGAAACAAAAAGAAACCGAACTGTCCCAATAATATTTGTTTCTCCATTTAGTGAGCAACCTTTATTTCTTCTAATTTAGAAATAAAAATCTTATGTCACAGGTTTTCTAGCTTTGACACAGTCCTCGTGGCCCATCAGTGTCATATTGCATCAACCAAAACTATTTATTATTTAGAGAAACAGTGTCCCTTTCATTAAGAACCATACGTCATAAACTTAAACATCTGTAACATTTTTTGTTTCACTTTTTAACTTCAACAATAATCTGCTATGGGTCTTCTTTAAAATTAGACATTTTTGTCCACTATGGACCTGTATAACTTTTTTTATTGATGCACACGGGTTATGGTAGTTTAGTATTACTAAAGTATGTAAAGCTACATTTGAACAGACAGACAGACAGACAGACAGATATATATATAGACAGACAGACAGACAGAGATAGATAGATAGATAGATAGATAGATAGATAGATAGATAGATAGATAGATAGATAGATAGATGACAGACAGACAGATAGATAGACAGATAGATATAAAGACAGACAGACAGATAGACAGACAGACAGACAGACAGACAGACAGACAGACAGACAGACAGACAGACAGACAGATAGACAGATAGATAGATAGATAGATAGATAGATAGATAGATAGATGACAGACAGACAGACAGATAGATAGACAGATAGATATAAAGACAGACAGACAGATAGACAGACAGACAGACAGATAGATAGATGACAGACAGATAAATAGATATACAGACAGCCAGAAAGACAGACAGATAGATATACAGATAGACAGACAGACAGACAGACAAACAAACACCAAAGACAGACAGACAGACAGACAGATAGACAGACAGACAGACAGACAGATAAATAGATGACAGACAGACAGATAAATAGATGACAGACAGACAAACACCAAAGACAGACAGACAGACAGATAGACAGACAGACAGACAGACAGACAGACAGACCGACAGACAGATAAATAGATGACAGACAGACAGATAAATAGATGACAGACAGACAGACAGATAGACAGACAGACAGACAGACAGACAGACAGACAGACAGACAGACAGACAGATAAATAGATGATAGACAGACAGACAACAAAGACAGACAGATAGATGACAGACAGACAAATAGATGATAGACAGACAGACAACAAAGACAGACAGACGGAGATGGATGGATAGATAGATATGTTGTTTTAACGGTATTGTCCTCCACATCCACGTATATGTATCCCACAATGCTTCTCGTTGTTTCCTTTACAAACCAAACTGGCTTCCAATCACAGAAATGGAACAACTGCTAGAAAGGTAATCTGCAAAAACTGTGTGTAAAAGAGGGGTGGAGAAAACGGCTGGGAAGTGATCGCTAATTGGTCAAATGCGCGAAGTTTGAGCCTCCTCAAGGCCTACAAAACTGTTTGGCTCTTAAAACCCATTTTACTTGCAATCTGCGAACTACTATCGATCACGTGTGCAACAAACAGATTCACTATCAGCATGCATATTTTGTTAATAATTATTTTATCAAATAATTTTTGAGTAAAGAGCAAAATAAGTTTATAATGGATACAATATAGTAGCCACTGCGTAAAAATATGTACAATTTTCACAATGTTTCTCAGCTTTGTATCGTTGCAAAGGAGCGATTGACTCAACGTGAAAATTTAACACGTGACGACCATTACTTTTCTCAGCGCTGTTGAGGATGAACCAATCACCGTTGAGTCGATACATTAGATATTTAATAATATTTCTGCAACCTACTGTCCTTGGTATATCATGTAAAAACCATTCAAATTAGATTATATAAACGACCATGTTTACACGTGGATAAATGTTTCTAAATGAACAAACCACGTGCTGAAAGATCAATGCGTTTTAACGGGAACGTGTGTTTCTGAGCCGCAGAGCGCCCCCTTCAGGAACACACGTGTTTCGTTGATGGTCAGCGTGAGGTATATGATAACATTAAGTCATTCTTCTCAGCTCATCGCTTGAAAAAAATGCATGTAGGTGAAGAGGCTCTGCAGTGCATTTGCCCGGCTACAGTGGCGCAGGCTTTCACATCTTTCCCTGGTCTTTTATGTTTGGAAACCGAGCTCTATCGACATGAACGCGACCAAGACCAAGACGCCTGTTTGCGCAAAAGTGATCTTTAATTCTCTTTTAGTCAAATGCACCTAATCGCGCCGGCCAATGTAGCCGCCCGGTGCTCAGCTCTGCCTTCTGTTTACGGGATTGTTGTCTGCTATAGTACATTTACCTTTGCATTGGCCGAAAGCATCTCCACATCAGTCGGATCAGAGAAGAGATTCGACTCATTTTCATCCGGGAGAGGGGGATAATATGTCAAGACGCAAACAGACCAACCCTTTCAAAGTGAATTGTAGGTATCCCAGGTATTGTAAACACTTTTCATTTACTAGTTCGCGTAGAACAGGCTCCTGGAGGTGATGTGATCATGATACAGTGTGGCACTGTCGTTAAGACTTACATCCGCATGTTACAACAGCCAGAGGCCAGGCGTTCACAAACTCAGTATCAGCTGGTTTAAAACCTAATCTAGAGGATAAACACGAGGCTATACTAACTGAACATCTCCTCACATTCACTTACTAATGATAATGTCACTGTGAGATGTGACCCTGGACCACAACACCAGTCACAAGGGTCACAATTTTTTAATTGAGATGTATGCATTATCTGAATGAATAAATAAGCTTTCAATTGATGTATGATTTGTTATGATAGGACAATATTTGGCCGAGATACAACTATTTGAAAATCTGGAATCTGAGGGTGCAAAAAAATAAAATAATAATAATAATAATAATAATAATAATATTGAGAAAATCGCCTTTAAAGTTGTTCAAATGAAGTTCTTAGCAATGCATATTACTGATCAAAAATTAATTTTTGATGTAATTACTGTAGGAAATGTACAAAATATCTTCATGGAACATGATCATGCATCATTCATGATTTTTGGCTTAAAATAAAAATCGATAAGTTTGACCCATACGATGTATTGTTGGCTATTGAATATACCTTTGCTACATGACTGCTTTTGTGATCCAGGGTCACATATTCTTGCGAAGAGACTGAAACCCTACATTAGCCATAAACAATGGTCTTTAAATTAGTGCTGGGCAACGAATAATCGCAATTAATCACTTCCAAAATAAAAGTTTTTGTGTACATAATATATGTGTGTGTCCTGTATATATATATATGTATAGTATAATATAATTATTTACATGTATATATTTACAATCACAATTTGTTTTAAATATAAATATAACATATGTTTCTTAAAAATATACATGCATGTGAGTGTATTTATATATACATAATTATTATACACAGTACACAAACATATATTATGTACACACTATAACCACCTCCTGCAAACTATAGTCTGCATGAAGCCTGTACTCTTTTCCTGGATGCGCTAGATCTATCCATCCATCCACCCACCCATCCATCCATCCATCCACCCATCCATCCACCCATCCATCCATCCATCCATCCATCCACCCATCCATCCATCCATCCATCCACCAATCCACCCACCCATCCATCCACCCATCCATCCACCCATCCATCCACCCATCCATCCACCCATCCACCCATCCACCCACCCACCCACCCACCCATCCATCCACCCACCCATCCACCCACCCATCCACCCACCAATCCATCCATCCACCCATCCATCCATCCATCCATCCACCAATCCATCCATCCACCCATCCACCCATCCACCCATCCACCCACCCACCCACCCACCCACCATCCATCCATCCATCCATCCATCCCTCCACCCATCCATCCATCCATCCCTCCACCCATCCCCCCACCCTATCCATCCATCCTCCATCCCCCCTCCATCCATCTCCCCCCCCCTCCATCCATCCGCCCACCCATCCCTCCATCCCCACCCCTCCATCCATCCCCCCCCCCCCCTCCATCCGCCCCACCCCCATCCCCTCCCTCCATCCCCCCCATCCATCCATCCTCCCCCCCATCCTCGCCCACCCATCCCTCCTCCCCCCCCTCCATCCGCCCCCCCCACCCTCCATCCCCTCCCCCCCTCCTCCTCCCCCCACCTCCTCCCCCCACCTCCCTCCCCCCTCCCACTCCATGCCCCCCTCCTCCCCCCCCTCCCTCCTCCCCCCACCCATCCTCCCTCCACCCCATCTCATCTCGCCCCCCCTCCTCCTCCGCCCACCCTCCCCACCCACCCTCCTCCCCCATCCCCCCCGCCCCATCCCTCCAGCCCACCATCCATCCACCCATCCATCCACCCATCCACCCACCCATCCATCCATCCATCCACCCATCCATCCATCCATCCATCCATCCATCCATCCACCCATCCATCCATCCATCCATCCATCCATCCATCCATCCATCCACCCATCCATCCATCCACCCATCCACCCATTTCTGTGGAATATTTTGGGAAATTAATTCGCAAAAATAGCCTCAAACTAAATCCTACACCATTGTTTAGTATAGTTTCCAGTATCTACTGTGTCTCATATTTATGATTGAAAGATTTCAGAGCTGAGTGAAACAGACATTACTGTAAATATTATAGTGCTATCAAACGATTAATTGCATCCAAAATAAACGTTTTTGTTTACATAACATATGAGTGTACGGTTTATATTTATTTTGTATATATAAATAAATACACACACATTCATGTATTTAAGAAAAAAACAACTGTTGTTTTTATATAACAAATATTTATATATAAAATGAATGAATATATACATGTAAATATTTTCAAAATATATACCGTATGTGTGTGTATTTATAATAAATATACACAGTGCACATATTGTGTGAATGAAAACTCATTTTGGATGCGATTAATCGTTTGACAGCACTAAAACTTTACTCAATCTATTCTTAAACAGGGACTCTTGCAGACACAGTGGGGTGCACTATGGGAAATGTTACTCTATGGGAACGTGTATGACTGATCTTGTTTTTCATCATGCCTGGCTTTTGTTGCTTGTCTGGGTTTATCTGATGTTTGTCTATGACTTTTCTTCCAGCACACCAACCCAGACAGCATGCTAGGGCCCCGTCCCCTGCCCGTTCTCAGGATTTGTACTGTTTTCTGTTGGGCTGGTGGTTTTGTAAAGGCTGTGGGATGGTTTGAATTCAGGAGTGCTCTCATTGTTTGGCACCCGAGTTAAGTTTTGTCTCTTTTTGTCTGTGTTGTTCCCACCCCCCTCCAATGACTTCAGCCTTTCTCTGGTGTCTGTTGGCTGATTAGTTTGTCTCTTTGTCTGGATTCAGACAGACACTGCGTCACCTCCTGCCTACAGACACACAGACTCTGAGATAACATCACAGTGGCACACGGGGAAGGGGGGTGAAGACGGAGGGAGGGTGGAGAGACAGATGTACAGACAGAACTGGCAGTGCATGGGGGATGGGAAACGCGCTTGCATCAATCATGGGCTGACTGCTGTGGAGCCGCTCTGTTGTATCCGTTAATAGTTAAACGCTGAGCCTGATATCCCTCATGCAAGTCTTCTGTCCTTGTAGACGCCCCAAACACCCTTTGAAACCATCGTGCTGGGAAAGTATGGGGTGCAAACTCTTGACAACCTTTGGTGATTAGTACTGGATGTAAAATATTACGTCCGTCGGCTGTTGTTTTTCAGATGGGAAAACATGTGGTGAAGGCATTCCTGAAACGGTCTGAGCTGAAGACTAAAGCTTGCTGAAGTGCTACACAGTTAAATTATAAAATCAGATTGTAGTCCACTTTGAACTTAAGTCTCATAGTTTATTAGCTGCCTTGATCAGAGGCAAACATCACTACTATTGCTTATATAGAGTTATGGGATAGCTCATCCAAAAATGAAAATGTGGTCATTATTTACTCACCTTAATGTCGTTCCATTCTTTCTTCATTTGAGCAACGTCTCAGATTTTAATTTTGTTTTGTACATACACTCTTAAAAACAACGATTCCAACAAAGAGTTTTCACAGCGATGCCATAAAAGAACTACTTTTGGTTCTAAAGAACCTTTTCTCACCGAAGAGAACCTTTTGTGGAATGGAGAGATTCCACTCTCTTAAAAAGTAAAGGTTCTTTATTGACATTCCAAAAAGAACGTTTAACATCTATGGAATCCTTCCACTGCACAAAAGTTGCATTGCAAAAAAGGTTCTTTATTATTAAAAATAAGTAAATCATGGTTCCTCTAAGAACTGTTCACTGAAATGTTCTTTGTGGAACCCAAAATGGTTCTTCAATGGCATTGCTGAAAAAACATCCTTTGGAAGCCTCATATGTAAGAGTGCATGGATGTTCCAATGGAAATTAATGGTCATTATAATTGTTTGGTTACCAACATTCTTCAAAATATATTTTGTTTGTGTTTAGCAGAAAGTCACAGAGGTTTGGAACGACATGCTGAGTACATGATGACATTCATTTTTGGGTCAACTATCCCTAAAACAAATCAATGCATTGATCAAATGACTACGCAATGCATAAAAAAATATTATTTTTCTGTATAAATGTATTTTTTGAACAACTGGAGTACCTTTATTTGGTTGTCTGTGTCCTAATAGGGAAACGAGAGCATAGCAGACTGAGAGACTCGTCATTGTTCAAGCCAAGGAAGAGCTGTCATCAGACGATTGATGATCTTGTGTGGATTGATTGCTTTTGTTATTGATGTGCCAGTTAGATACAGGAGTTCAATTAAATGTCCATGTTATATTTTGGTTGCATTTGTGACTTAAAGAAAGGTACATAAATATCGATATATCAGTCGCATTCTCCAGAATGTTATCAAAATATAATCATATTGAAGCAAGTGTTGGTAAATATTGTATCGCTGGTTTTAGAAAATCAATGTTAAGTTGTATCTTAATGAAACAACCTATTTTCACCACCACTAGTAATCACTCACTGTGTGCTGTAGTAATACCCATAAATCATGACTCTAACCTTGATCAATATTGGCCAGAGAGTGATTAATCTTTTCTGAATCATTCAAACATTGAGTTTTGAGGAGTTTAGCTTACAGGTATACATAATATAAACGGCTGTTGAAATGGAGTAGAGATTTAGACCTGGAAACAGCATTATCAGAAAGGCAATATGCCAAATTAGGTGTTGCTTTTATGAGAAATCAGACTCCTCAATGTTTTCCTGATGAACGATAAACAGGTCAGAAATAGCATCAACCCTCCAGAACTCTGTATCGTGTTGCACTGGCACTTGAAAGCATTCGTATGCTGGACACAGAAGGTGTCTGGTGGAGTAATAATGGGATGCAGAGGGAATGGCATCTCCGTGTGGGTGTATGGAGTGCTTCTGGAGGAGATGAATCTCACATTAGAGGCACGCAGGAGATGCAGGCGGTTTCCTCTGGGACTGCAGTGTATGTGGAGTTGAGCGTGTAACGTGGGGGTTGGTGAGCGTGAGGTGGATATGGTGTTAATGTTCGGATCACACAACACCACCGCAGCTCTGGCCGCTGTTGTCTTTTCTTTGAAAGTCAAAATTTAAGAGAGAATTATTCAGATTCGGGCTTTTTGATGTACATCTAGGAGTCTTTTTGGTGACACTTTCCTAAGAAGCCTGTATTGATGATGCATTATAAGGGTATTCGTTATATATAACGCTTGCATAATGCCATATATACATAATGTTTAACTAATGGGACCTTACAAGTGTTCCTGTTTTTTATTTAATGCATCTAACAGTGAGCAAAACACTTGTTACAATGTTTGTTAGACTTAATTAGAATAATTCAACAGTTTGTAGTTAATTTATAATCCATGAAATAATATTAACAGATACAACTTTTGATTTTAATAATGTATTGGTAAATCTTAATGCTATTTTCATTGTTGGTTCATATTAACCGATGCAGTTAAATAATGGTTACAAATGAAACTTATTGTAAGATCTGTCCCAAAGATGTTGTATTATCTCATTATTAATAGTAACAGTGTTGTCACAAAACCAGAATTATGACTTTGATAAGATAACTGAAATATCTCAATACAGCAAAAACCTAAAACAATGGGAAAAGTGACTGAATAATAGACAACAGAACATGGAACTTAATCTTTGTTTCATTTATTATCATTTAAACAGGAATACTTGCAATTTAATGGAAGGTGTTACAACTGTGTATCTTATTCACACAAATTAGTGCATTAGTTTAAGCTCACTGGTAACTCATTTACATCTGAAAGAAAGTTGTGTTTTCGTGCCATTATAATAAAAATATTTTAAAAATTGTCATGTAACCCATTCATGGCTATTTAAAGAAGATTACATTATTTATTTATAGCAGACAAATGCCACTTATACATATTATGAGCACATTATAAAGCCATTGGATGTTTATAAGACTTTCTATGAGATTTATAATACATTACTACTGTTCAAGTGGATGTAACATGTTCATTGTGTTATTAATTATTATAACCACAAAAAGTTAAGAATTATGTGTAATAACGGTTTATGAGATCACACATAAGGCAGTGTGCATGCATTATAATGCCTTAAGAATACCTTTATAATGTATTAGAAATACAGCCTTCATAGAAAGTGTTACTATGCTTTTTTTTCTTCATAGAAACAACCACAGTTTTAATGTATGGGCAAACAAATACTGATTGGTTCTCCTGAATGTCTTTTGTGTTCCACAGGTTTAAGAATTGTAATTTTTGGTTGAAAAAGCGGAAAGTAATAACAGTCATGAATGATGCCTCACATCGTATCTATATATTTGGCGATAAAACAACAAAAAATCGTATATTTACGAAGCGATCAGAGTTGGGCCTGTATGCAACAACATAGCAATCACCCAGAAATGCACAGAAACTCTTAAAATACCCTAGAAACCACATAGCAATGCTCTAGCAACCAAAGCAGGAAAGCCCTTAAAACTGCTTTGAAATGAAGGGTTCAGATGCAAAAGCCTCTAAGTGCCGTTTGAAATGTTCTTCTAAACGGAGCATTTTTCTCAGGCTCCTGTGTAGGTTCAGTCATTTCACTTTAATGGCAACGAATAGGTTCTTTTCATTGCCACTAAAGTGAAAGAACTGAACATAAACATAGGAGCCTGAGGAAAAAAAAGCTCATTTTAGAAGAAAATTCAAACGGCACTTAGAGGCTTTTGCATCTGAACTCTTCAAATATAGTGGCGTTCTCCGTGACCCTGTCGTTTCTCTCACAGGGCCTTTTCACACGACTGGGTTGTCCGGCCCGCAGCACACTTTTGAGATGGATGCTAGAGATGACTTCATTGAGGACGGGGAATGCCATAGCAACAACTCACAGGAACCTGAAGAGCAAGACAGCACAAGTGGTGAGACACACGGCTTCAGAGGCATGTCTGTCTGGGAAATTATTTATATATTTGCTAACTGCACATCAAATATATCAAATAAAAACAACAGGAAGACAGTTTTGTGATTGCAGTGTTGAGACAAAAGCAAGGTGACCTGTGATGGAGCAATTTATAACATTATGAACTAACTTTTTTCCCCCCCATGCTGCCAGACGACGGTGATAGTGATTTTGATAAAGATGACGACTCAAATGCCTCTGCTGATGACAGCATGACGAGTAATAAGAGCAGCCACGGCCTCATATTACATGATGACGTCAAAGAGGTGAGTAATGGAGGTTTAATGGAAGAACTTAGATGTTTGTGTGATTATCTTGCATTCTTCTGTTATCATGATGTGCATGACAGCACTGTCACAGACAATGCTCAGGCAACTCAGTTTTTACTGTAAAAAAACAAAACTAAAAAAACAGCCTTGACCAGTTCTTTCATTTTAATAATTCACAAACAGTTTGAAAAATGTTTCAAATTACATTAAAACATTCCCCATATTTTAGTATTTTGTGGACTCGTTTTGCACAATATTTGTGGGATTTTATTTTTTGGGAACTTAACTTTGCATGCTTTTCATGTGATTTTGGCCCATTCATTAAAGCATAAAATATTTATAATGTAAAGGACAAATACATTTTTTTTCAGTCCCACTTTATATTAAGTGGCCTTAACTACTTTGTACTTGAATAATTTGGTACAATGCACTTATTGTATACATACATGTTTTTACATTGTACTTAATACCTGCATGTAATTACATCTGTAATTACATTTAATTACACTGATGACTCATCCCTTACTCCTTAACCCAGCCTTAAACCTACCCATACCACCAAACCCATCCCTAACCTTACCTGTATCCCACCTCAATAGCAAGTGTTTTGCAATACAATATGAACACAATAAATACACTGTACTTATTTTTTGATGCAAGTACATAGGCCTAGTATTTAAGGCCACTTCATATAAAGTGGGTCCCTAGATTGAGATGAGAGCTTGGAAGAATCCAACATTTGGATATATGAATGGATATATATATATATATATATATATATATATATATATACATAGCTGCCAAAATTGAGATGTTGTATTTCCTAAAACTAAATTTCCTGTCCTATCAGCCCTTGTACTGTGCTCGTAACGCGTGCTCTTTGATTGCACTCTAATTCTGCGGCGCACGCTGTAGCCTGTATCATTTCATAGTAATTTGAAGATTGAATGGGAAATTATTGCAACATTAAAGTATATATAAAAACAGGTGGGATTAATCACAATTAATTTTACGAAAAAAATGTGAATCTTTTTTTTTACTTTTTTGTTGTTGTTTTGAGCCACCACAGTGTTAATTGAGCTACTCCTAAGATTAATTAAATGCCTGTTTGTAGCAGATTTCCATTCTGAATTGATAATTTAATAAATTAAGCACATGGAATTTTTAAAGGCCACTGTTTAAAGGCCACAATTTTAAGATGAAAGCATGACAACATTCTGTGTCATCCCACCTCAACGATTGCTGGCATCTTTAAGGATCGATAGATATTTTTTCTAGGGTGACTCATGGCTCTATAGCAACCCAGTTGACACGACAGTTGAAATGAGTCACGAGGGCTTATGCCTTCATTAGTCTGCCATACCACGCCAGTGCCGTATCAGTCATTAGCAGTTTCAGGGTATAGTCACTTGTATGCAGTCATACTATATGCAAAAAAATATTACACTACATTTCATTACATGAGTAACAGTCTTGTTACTCATCGTTTTTAATAGTTTTTTTTGGTGCATTATGTCTGCTAGGAGAACGAGGAGGGGACAGACCAGGGGGGCAGTTTTGCATGTCCTCTTTGTTCCCTGGAGTTCAGTAGCCCAGATCAGCTCATCGCACACGTCTACCAGGTGAGGACACCAATACCTAAGCCTATCCCATCTTTTAGACTCTTTTTGCACCTGGTATTAAAATTATCTCGGGTGATCCAATCACAAGTGGACATTGCTAAATACATGTGTGTACTGGAGTCCAAAACGATTTGTGATCAAATCACTCGTCAGTGCTCGTCTATTATGTGCAGATTGTAAAGCACACCTAAAGGTTGGATACACAATATGATTAAAACAATAGGCGACATATAGTTGCTGACTTTGTAAACTGTAACAGACAAAGGCTTGGCATCAGACACTAAACAACTGGAGATCACACACTAACGGACTTTAAAGTAATTATGAACACAAACTCAAGCAGCAGGGACACGTGAAAATTGTATGTGTACTAAAATCGGCTCATAACATGTTTTGTGTACTCGGACTGGATGGAATCCAAATTTGAAGCGAAAATCTATGCAAAAGTTGTTTAATATATTAAAAGTTCTAATGAAAATTATTTTGTCATTCACTCAATCGTATGCCGTTCCAAACCTCAGATGAGCTTTATTTTCTAGGGTGTAAAACCTGTAATACTTTCTTCAATGCATGTAAATGATCAATGATGTACTAATTAATAATAACTATTTTAATTTTTGGACAGTTCCTTAAAGGCTCTTCATTTGAGAAGAATTAATGTATGAAATCTCTTTGCACCTTATTTACTTTTATCAGCACACAGCTGTGGGTGGCAGTAAGAGTTATATCTGTCCTGTTTGTGGAAGAGCTCTCAGTTCTCCAGGCTCTCTTGGTCGCCATCTTCTCATCCATTCAGAGGACCGACTGTCCAACTGTGCTGTATGTGGGGCTCGCTTCACAGACACCAACAACTTTAACAGGTAAGTTCTTTACTCAAGACATGATTTACTAGGATGCTGTGCTTCATTGTTGTTTCTAACTGTTTCCTGGTCTGAAATTGTAGAGAAAAGCTGAAGGAGTTCCTCGACACAAGCAGTGTAGAGATCAACAGTGAGGGTGAGGCCTGTGCCATGTCCAACTCATTACCCAGAAGCACTATGACTAACCCAAACACAAATCCCGGTCCTGGACTGAACTCATTGCCAGATGGTCTTCTCCATTCTGCACCTCCTCTTCCCTCCCTCTGTGACAGCCTCAGTCCTTCCAGCATGGGACTTCCACCTCTTCCAGACCTTATGAACCCTATGCCCGTGTACCCGGCTGGGGTTTTGTTGGTCTGCAACAGCTGCATAGCCTACCAGCAGCTTGTGGATGCCCAGTCGCCGTCCATGCGGAAATGGGCGATCCGTAGGAAGAACGAACCCGTAGATGTGCGGATGCATCGGCTTGAACGGGAACGAACAGCCAAGAAGACCAAGCGGGCATGTGAGTCACTAGAGGAGCAGGAGGTCCGCCGCTTACGAGACCGTGAGTCAAAGCGTCTGCAAAGGATGCAGGAGACGGACGAACAGCGGGCACGTCGTTTGCAGCGAGACCGGGAGGCCATGCGACTCAAGCGGGCCAACGAGACACCCGAGAAGAGGCAGGCAAGACTGATTCGTGAGAGGGAGGCCAAGAGGCTAAAACGGCGCTTGGAAAAAATCGACCCATCGCTGAGAAACCAGATCGAGCATGACCCTGCTGCGATGGCTGCGCTCACTGCTGATATGAGTCTATTCCAGTTTTCCTTTCCCATGTCCGTTCCTTCCATGGACAATGGACTGTTTATGAAGCTTCCCTAACAAGCACAGCTCCAAACACCTCTTTGCCCAACATTTGAGAAGAATTTGCCATTCATAAATCTTGACCATATTTGGGATGAGAAGGTTATAGTCTTGCAGTTTCAAGGAGGTGCTCATCTTGACAGCGATTTGCAGTGTCATAGGCACCAGATGGCTTTCACTTTCAAAGACAGATTTGAGGCAACACGAAAGACCATGAGTTGCAATGCAACAATGTTGTGCAGAGTTCAACTTGATGCAGACAGGCAGCAACACGTGGTAGTATAGCCAACGAAGCTCACATTTTCCGCTGCCTGATAAACTTGGATATTGTAGTTGGGTACAGAAGTGGTTCTACAGGATAGACAAGGCAGTTGTTTCGAACTCTTAAGGGTGGCGGATTAGAGTAGAACCTCCTGAAAACTGAAGCTTGGCAAAGAACCCCTCTGGGGTGGCTCATCCCTTTATCCATGATCTCAGTGAAAAATCAAACGAAGAGTAGGCATCATGCAGATAATGTTCCCATCTGGTAGTTAGAAGAGGAAACAAGAGTCCCACAATCATTATCAGTCAATTAGGACACCTACTAGCAACCAAGACCATGCCGACTTGCCAAGCCCCAATGATTTAATTGTTGTCAGTGTGAACAACCCTTTATGGATTTCTGTAACATATTACAAAATTAACTAAACTTTTGAACTGAATTGCAAATCCTCTCAGTAAGCATGTTTTAGGAGACTTGTCTACTTTTTCAAGGCTCAGACTTTTAGCCGTCATTCTTCAGAGCAGTGAGATCCTTCCAGAAGGAGGTTCTCTGTTTGCACACGGACCTACAATTACAGGAGTGAGACGTGTCCCCACACTCCACACTCAGCCCACTGTTCAAATTTGCCAGTCTAAAAGGTTGGAGTTTACCTGCAACTATGGCTCACCTCCCAGAACCCAAGATTGGGTCACTACTAGTTCATACTCACAGAACAAAAACTACCTCACCATGGGATCTTTGCAAGGCCTAGTCACACCTGTGGCCTCAACCAGAACCATAAGGGCTGTGCAGGTCCACACACTGACTCCATGTTCCCTATGCCAACACATACACTTGTCCAGGGGTGTAGTCCTCTAGTCCTGCTTCTGGAGGGTACATCCTCCAGAGTTCACTCCTGAACCATCTAATCAAGGTATTCATGGTTACTTGAAACCCCCAGGCAGGTGTGTTGGAGTAGATTGGAGATAAACTCTCCATGATGTTGGCCGTCCTAGAGCAGGATTGGACACCCCTGGTATAAACATTGCCCTACATGTTTGCCGAAACGACAACTCTTTATTTAAATGCTGTTTGAGTGCCGCTGACCAAAATGCTGAAATCTAAAGCCCCTTTTCCACCGCAGGAACTTTCCCCAGGAACTAGGGACTTTGGGCCGGTACTCGGTGTGTTTCCACCGCAGGAACCAGGATCTAAATAAAGTTTTGGGTAAAAATTTGCCCCTCGGAAAGTCCTCGCTCGCAAGGTAGTACTTTTTCAAAGGTCCAAAACTTTCGGGGGTGGGACTTGGGTGCTGAGCATGCTGATTGGTTGAATTTATGCAGCATTGTATTTCGCATATTTTTAAATATTCCTGTTATTGTGACATGAAATGCAGTTTTAAATGCATTTTAGGCGAGAATGTAGTTGTTTAAAACTCAAATCTGCAGTTTATTTATAAAGACAGCACCTATTTTGAAAATGTGCTTCGCCGATTTCAGGGAGACTTGAGCTCCACCCGACCAGCCAGCGCTCAGTGCTCATGTTTCTGGACGAGAGCAGCCTCACCTCAGCTAGTCCTTCTGACATTTGCCGCTGGCTCTGATGTCTCTGTAGTGGTTAAACATCAGATGTAATTCGTTTTGGGTAAATCTAACAGGTAATCTTTGGTCTTTATTCTATTAAAATTAAAAGAGGCAATACTGTTTGATATAATATTTCGTTTCATTGTAATGTATGTAGCTTACATTCCCTGAACTACATTTCTGTGGCTATTAATATGTTTAAATGAAACTGAAATGAGGCAGTGGTGTTTGATATCATATTTAATCTTATTGTAAATACAGTGAGGAAAATTGCAGAAGCCGAGGTGAGCTGCCTGATGTTATCAAGCACGCTGCTCTTTTCAGAATTACCGGACTTGCATCATTTCGTCCGCGGGAGCTCACACTTCCGAGTCGAATTTGCAAAGTCCGAACTACCGAGGATCCAAGTCTAAAATGTGCATACTTGGTTTTAAGAAATGCGCGCAGACCTACGTCACTAGACTATTTGCCTAATCTTCTCGGTACTTTAGACCGCGATGGGAACGCAGACAGCAACACGTTTGGGGGATAAAAGTTCCTAGGACAAATTGTTCCAGGTAATTTCAGTGGAAAAGCGGCTTAAGTGGGGCTTGTGGTCTTTGCTTATACAGACCATAAGGTGTCCTACTTGTCAAGATTTACAAGGAGACCAACTTTGCAGCCACTCTGTCCCTAAATGCACCCTTTAGTTGAGCCCGGACTGGTGCGGACTTTGGTAACGGACTACTAACTGACAGTCTGTGTGTCATAATATCACTTAAGTGTGGACTCCGTGAAAGACTTCAAGGGCTGAGGGTGCCATTTGGGACAAGGCCTCTATTGGAGACTGTCCATTTTTAAAAGATAAAGGTCATTTCTGCGGATGTATTGTTAGATACTAAATGTATCTGTTTCAAAGCACATTCAGACACACATCTCTGACCTCCCAAAGGCTTTATACCTTATCACAATGCTACACGGGTTGATATTTGTCTAGGAACTCAGGGATGGTGTGGATCACCGGCATCCTCCTGAGAACACAAGAGGAGCAGGAGACCTCCTCTTCCTTATTCTTCATTATCATCACCACTTGCTCAGATTATATAGGCCTACTCAATTTTACTCACCTTTACTGGTCACATTGGCCATTTATCTTGTTCAGACTGCAAACTCCTCACCTGAGCCAAAATGTTGATATGGATATTACGCAACTCCATGACGTCTCAACTAACCAACCAGTCTCTTCCCTCTGCTGCTCTCACTGTACTGTATAATGTGTATTTTACCTCTTTAAACCAGTGTGGTCCCGCACTGGACCTGGGAATGCTTGTTGAGGTGAGGCACTTAGTGTGTGCTCGATCTCTGTGGCAACATAAGTAGTGTACAAATTCAAACTGTTGCCTTGGTCACTGGAAAGTGTTGCTTTGGTTTTATATTTAATGGTTAAAATGAATTTGTGTGCAAATTCTATGAGATGTGCAATGATGTAAAGGTTTAACGAATGCATGTACAATGAAACAATCAGGACGAACACTTCCAGAGAGAAATCCCTCCTGTATGAAGCAGTGATGATGCATATGTATGGTAAACATTTAAATGACAAGGTAAAGACACATTTGCAAATGTTTCACACCAATTTAAAGGTGACGTGTGTAATTTCTGCTCAACAACTGATGGCCAAAATAACACTTGCATCCCAACACTGCCCCCTATATTCAATTATTCACCAAACAGGTACTCCCACCAAAAATGATAACCAATTGACATGTTGGAACGCCCAACAAACAAAGCACCGCAATGTTTATGGTAGTGGTTCTTAAACTTTTTGGGTTGACCACTTCAAGAGTAAAACAACAAAAGCAGACCACCAAATCTCATTCGGAGGTGTCATTCAATGCCCTTTTCTCCGATTCTCTCATGAGCCACAGTACATTTGCCAGAAGGCTGTTTTG
>QVTF01023974.1:30000-48361 GCA_003573665.1 Oxygymnocypris stewartii | reverse complement strand
AGGGATTCTGCACTCGGGTCCGCTGCCCTGTTCTAGTGCATTCTCTGGAAACACTGGATCTCTGGCCGGGGTCCAGTGGACCTGCAGTGAACAGCACCAGGTCTATGTGGCCCGCTGACGAAGCACAGAGAACTAGAAGCAACCAAACCAAACCATGGCATGTTAATGCAACTGCACGTAAAGTGAACTAAATGAAACTGAAGCCGATTACCCTTACCCCCCTTTTTCGGCTTCTGGTTGTCTGTTGCTTGGTTGGCAGGTTATGGGGATGGCCTGCTGTGAAACCAACCTATATTTATACATATATGAAGGCTGAGCGCAACTTTTTCCAAAAAAACCCCCAATAAAAATAGAACAACCTGAAACTGAAATTAATGTCTGTGTTTTTTTTAATTGTCTGTGTATTTTATTAGTCATGTTTATATTATACGAGTCTTTAAACATAGATGTCAATGACATGTTATCTACATTCATGAACATCATCCTTCTTACCACCTTCTTAGCACACAATGAAGTTTAAGAAACGGAGACCAAGAGCAGAATCGAAACATAACTTGCCCATTCTGTGGCAAAGGAAACAACACCTTATACAAACAGAAACCCTGCTGATCTTAGTGGAAAAAGAAAAGGCTAAAATAACAAAGCAATTATGGTAACACCATACAATAAGATTTCATTTGATAACATTACATAACAATAAGCAATACACTTCTACAGCATTTATTAATCGTTGTGCATTCATGTTAGTTCACATGCTTTATCTAATGTTAACATATACGACTTTACATTTAAAAAATATATTATTAAATGTATAATTAACCCCAGCTTATATAGTCTTAATTGTTAATTCATGTTAACAAATGGAACATTATAGTCAAGTGTCATTGATGGTAAGATGTGTAAGTTATGGGATATAATGTTAAGGAGAGCATTTCTGTCTATAAAAGTGAACCTGTAAATAGATGCAAAGAAACATATGTGTTGTCTTAAAGTTAAAAGTGACTGATATTCAGTTTAGTGGATGTTTAAAATGCTCAATTCTGTGTCGTTTACCATGAAACAACATGAAAGCCTTCCTGTAGAATCAGGGATGGGCCGACAGAGGATCAGAAACTTACTGAGAAAATGAAACCTATGAAAACGAGAGCAACAGATGCAGATCAGATGAGGGCGGGGACAGTGTACCAGTATAAATGACCCACAGACCCACGGATCTGTCCTTTCCAGAGCCTTCTGCTGCCAGATCAACAAGGTAAGACAACTATAAAACATCTCACAATCTTTATTAGCATGATTATAAAAAAAACATATTCCTAAATGTGTTTCCTGTCATCGCAATTAAATGGTTTTGTAATGCTGTTTTGTTATTGTGGTTTGTCACTGTGTAACCTGGAAACTGAATCATCTTTACAGGTTTGATGGTGTTTCCTCTGTGGGAGATGCCGTGGAGACTTGACTGGTCTTGTAGCACTAATGTGTGAGTACATCAGATGTTTTTCAGACTGTTTTTTTGTTTTTGTTTTACTGTAAAGACGGAACTAAAAATAAACCGCACAATGTTACATCCAATGATGTCATTCAAATGCACTATTCAGTAATATAATACGTTATATGGTTATACAGTTGCTATATAATTGATATTTGACACCCTCTGCACTTCCTGTAACTGAATGGTTTTGTTGTTTGTTCCAGCATCATGAAGGAGGCGGAGTTTAAATCCTTGCTGCCAGGGGCGGGGTCATCTGGCCCAGTGCCATTTGTTTGGTGCTGGTGTCCAGATGGGCAGAGGCCAGCGCAGTCTGCGAAGCCCAACACCGCGTGACGCCTGACAAGCCTCAAGTCTATGACAAATACTACAATGCCAAGAACCGACCACAAAAAACCAATGCATGTGATACTAAAAGTGAACCAAGAAATCTCTTTAAAACGTTACTGACTCCTAAATAAAAATACAAATGTAAAGTGAAGAATTGAAATCTTGATGAAACCTTTGGTTTCTGCATTGCTTGGTTCGGTTGGTCCGGGGCCCAGCTGATAAAACAAAAAGCCCCGGGAAAAAATGTAACAAAAAATCTAAATAAAAATAGTAAAATCTGCAACAGAAATTCATATTGTGTTGTGTTTATTATATCTGCCAATGATTGATGATGAATTTACTAACCATATACTTCTTACTCAGGCCACTGAAAGATTGTTTAGACACTTTAAATATGAATCTAAAAATGAATCCGTGTGAAACAAAGAATATATAAGTATGGTAACATTTCAATAGTGTCCCAGTAATTAAGAAAGCAATACATTTGTTACGTATTTATTCATCTTTGTTAGCATTAGTAGAGGTCTGCTACCTCTACTGTTTCGGGTTAATGTTTAATGATAGCTTCGGGCTCGGGTCGGGTTCGGGTTTGTAGCAAAACCAAAACTATATGACAGAGGCTTCGCCTGCTTTCATAGACGCACGCACACACATTGCACACAGATATCAGAGATCGCGCACAAACAGCACGGAAACTTTTATTAGTAAAATAGCTTCGACAGGCTACTGACTCGCAAGTCACAACATTATATTTATCTGCAATGAGGCGGCAAAATCGCTGTTTTTGAAGTAACTAAGCCTCATTGCTTATAGAGAGAGACGCGCAGACGCAGGGTTCACATGCACGCGCAACATTTATACCCCCTTCTCTCTCGGTCTCTCTCTCTCTCGCTAATTCAAATAAACGATTAATGCATGCATTCAAATAAATACAATCTTATTTAAGATCTTATGTCTGATTTAAAGTAGACAGAATGCTAACGAGCCTTAACTGACAAAAAATGACCATAATTTGCACGGTGGAATAATTATCTTATTGTCCATACAAAATTCATAAACTCGGCAGAATGTATGCGACCGCTTCTCCTGATGTTCACAAACTTTCATAACTGTTAAATGTTTGTGAAATGGCAGAGCCTTGATTAATCCGTTTCTTTGCACGCAATCGTGAAATGCAGCCTTTTTCCTTTATTTTTAGTTGGCTATTCGCTGTGGGGGGGAGGGGGGGGGGGGGGGGGAATTCGGGTCGGGTTCGGACTCTAAATTTAACTGTGCCGCTCGGGTCGGGTCGGGTTGGGTCAGACAATCTCGGGTACGGGCCGGGTTCGGGCTTCAGTTTTGAGCCCGTGCAGACCTCTAAGCATTAGTCTTCATATACAACTCTTGATTTTAATAATGCAGTAAATGTTGAAATTGATATGAACTAGGATGAATATAATTCAGCTATACATTTTCTCACCATGAAAAGAGCCACAGAAGCTGGCATGGCGTTAAACCTGAACAAACAACTATATTGATAAATGCTTTAGAAGTATTTATCACTGATAGTTCATGCTAACTTATGTAGTTCACAAATGTGAACAAATGGGATTTTGTAATTGTTACCTGAAGTATAAAATATACAAAACAATCAAAAGCATTGCATTTGACAAGAGGCCAAACATGATCAAAACTTCCTCATACGTGTCGCTGTCATTCCCTTTTAACAAGGCTATCTTTTCTTATCTTACATTATATGGCTGGACATTTGTACTGTATCGGATTAGTTTCATGATAAAGTATATACTTGAGAACATCTGAAGTCCCTCACAAGTTAAGTTTCACTTTCGTTTCTGTGGAAAGAGTAATGCGTTGTGTTCTTTGAGGAGGTGTGAGCAGCTTCTGTAGGATGAGTATAAATAACAGATGAGGATCCACTTCACATGAACTACACCAGACTGCTCTGAACCTTAAACAAATCATCAGCATGGTAAGGTTGTTTTTGATTATTAGTATTCATTATTGCTGCTGGAAACTAGCAAGTGTGCACATTTTATGATATGTGTGAGTCCATATTTATGTAAAACACTTTTTGAAGTGATGTGAAATGACGTTTAACATGAAGTAAAAGTTAGCATTTTTTAATTATATTATCTTCATAGCTTTAACGTTTCCATTTCAGCAACTATTTCGAGTCACACACTTAAGTATGATTTTAGGTTTGATATTACGCTGCAGTAAATATCACTTCATCTAAATCTTTCATGTATGTATAAACGCAGCTTTAGATAGATGTATACATAGATAGATTGAGGATCATAGACAGATAATGTTATTGCAAGTGTCACTGCAGATAACATACCTTTAAAGATATAAGTGTCTTGCAGGAATAACTGACACTATGGGAAGGGCATGTGCTATCATATTATAGCAGAGATACAGACAGTTGAATTATAGTGTATTTGAAGTAAACTCTAAGTTTTTGCGTGGCACTTTACGCTCAAAGATCAGGCTATTGTTTTATATTCACTCCTCCTCTGTAGAGAATGTGTTTATGTAAGAGGGCGAGTCAGTTTACAGGGTAAACCATGGGTGGAGAACTCAAACTTACTTGCTATATATACATTTATAATCTGCAAGTAAGATAAGGAAATAATAACTTAAATCAATATCACCATTTATGTATTTATTTGTCAAGTAGCTATTTATTAGATGAGAAAATGCACCCCTTAACTATGACAGCATAAATAAAAATAAGACATTTAAGGTTCATAAACATGCATTGTATTGTTTTCTTCAACCCACAGTCCTAAATGAAATAACACACGCTGTATTGTATTGTATTGTATTATATTGTATTGCGCCAACAAAAGTTTATATTCTAAGTAAATTAAATGTAACTGAGTCAAAGCAAAAAGATAACTCAATAAGTTAAAATATCAAATCAACATTTTATTACAGTCTATTTGAGCAACAGCTTTTGTTCTCCATCAACAGACCATATCTGAGGGGAGTGATGAAGAGGATGATGACGATGATGATGAAGAAGATGATGGAGGTGCTGGAGTAAGTGTCTGCTCCCAAGGGTAAACAACTGCTCCAGACCTTGATGCAGCTAGTGTTGAGAAAGACCCAATAGCACGCTGGATCAAACGAACTGTGTGCAATAGCTGATACAAGCCAGCAGCAGCCAAAGCAATCACACAGCTTCAGTTGTGACAGACATCACAACCCAAGTATCTCCCACGCCATGTGTGTCCATGGCAAACTTGACCTGTAGACCATGACTCCTCCATGGAAGACGATGGATCTCGCATCTTTCCCGCTGTGCAGTGGCAGCACCATCGCTTTTCTTCAGAACGGCTCTGCTTTCCTGTCTGTTTGTGCAACCCTGAAGAAACCATGGAGAGAAGAACATAATGTTCATGGAGAGGTGATCCCTGATGAGAGCTGCTGGTTCAGAGGTTGGACTATGTGAGGCAGTTTTTTCTGTGATCACAATCGTCCTCAATCACCATTGTGCCATCGAGCAACGCACATGACTCCAACGCAGGACTGACTGTTTCTGCAAAAGGTCTACAGTAGTCAACAATCCATTCAAATACAAACAGAGAATGGGCTGGATGGGCATTTTGTAGATGTACTAATGGATGCATGTTGCTCACATATTTAGGGAGGTCATGCCCTTTAAAGCCCAAGTGTATTTGTTGTAAAGATATAATCAGACTATGGCTGCTTGGTCCAAATAGCTCTCCAGTGAAACTAGCAGAAGGTTTCAGGAGAAGCGGATCAGGGTTAGAGGTAAAAGCCCACTGTTTTGTTTGTTTTTTATTTCTTTTTTAATGTTCTTTTACCTCATTTTGATGCCACGTCAACGGCGCTCAGCCATAGAGAGCATGATCAGAGCGAGATGACATGTTCACCAGAACAGGTTTCACAGGCACACCGGTTCTGCAGGTTGTGCTGACTTGGTTGAATCCACTGGTTCAGATATCTTACTAACAATACACAATATGACACACTGCCGAATTTCACGCGCAGGTGTTATCGCAGTGCTGTTGAACAAAAGTTACACATCATAGGTAACGCACCTGTAATGAGAAATGATCTCATACAGAACTAGGTCCTTATCAAAGGATTTTGAGATCTAGCCAGAAATGAAGCCCGATAGATGTGACACAACATCAAAGGACATCATATCCTATTAGGCACTCGTCGTTTTCTTGGTTATGTGGCGAGGGGGTCATTAGCGAGTGATCTGTTTAGTTTTACAATGATGTTCATAGAAATGTCATGAATGTAGATGGATTTCTGTGCATTCATCTGCCTAAATGTATCACTTTCTTATGAGCTACACGGAAACTCCCCTAAATAAAGTACAACAAAAACATATTTCGTGTGAATGTTTTTTTCCCTTATGGAGCCAATCTCTAGTTTAGTATTTCGCAAGGTTTGTGTCATGTGTACATTTGAAAGATTTTGGGGTAATTAGAGCAATTACGGTACATAAAATGCAAAATGATTTCAGTGATATATTAGTGTTTTTTATACTATTATAGTATTTTTTTATATTTTTAATGTGCTTTTAAAAAATAAATTCAGTTTCACTTTGGTTTAAGTTGTAGTGATTTTAATGTGCTTTTGTCATTTTTATTAATACATTTTTTATTTAACTATTTTTTATTTCAGTTAGTTAACAAAAACAACACTGGTTATTTATAAATGGAATGAAAAATACTGTATATAGATTAAATAATTCTATAAATCAAATTAAAGTTTGTGTGGCATTTAAATTCATTTAGAGGCATTTGAAACCTCAGTAATTATTTATAACAACTAATATTTCTGAACATATCCCAAATGTTTTGTTTTGATACTGACAATTAAATGTATTTCTACAAGCTACACTGTCAATATTTATATGAATTTGTTTGGAATTTTATTCCCAATTTCATGTAAATCTCAATTGAATTCGTAATGGCCCACAACTCTGACTCATTTAATTTAGACCAAAGAAAACTTTTAAATGCGCACGAGAAACATTTTTGTATAGTAGGTATTGTCTGTACCAGAGCACATTATATAATTAGTCTTACTATGAATCGTGGACCTATCCACTAATGTGTTTATGACACTTAATAAGGATTAGAAGCCAATCGCTGGGTCAGCTTTGAAGCATGAACATGTCTCTGTATGCAGCATAGCCATGTTAGATTCTCTCGACGTGTTTATCCTGAAATCTAAATCTAAATTTCACATTTAACCCTTCTTTGGATGGAGCCACATAGGTAAGTCTGTTTTTTGTCTGGCGAAATTGTTAATAAAGAAAAGCACAGAGCTGTAAATAAGTCTCCAGGTTTAAAATGTAGGTCATCTAACATGGCGGTGACAGTGATTCATTATTGTGTGGTAGCTTGACTGATTCATTTCTTGTCATGTTAGTATGTGACTCTTCTGTCACTGACTGCATGTTTTCTCTTTTCTCATATTTCTGTCTATAGCTTTCCTCAGCTGATTTCCCAATGCACAACACATCCACAAAGTTGCCTGTTAAGCCATTAGTGCACATAGAAGCAGTGATTTGCTGTTAGTTTCTGTCCTGTCCTCCATGACGCCGCAGGTTCCAGTGCCCAGACCATCATATTCTCAGGCCAGGGAGAGTCTGGTGAAGGCTATTCCTTCGAAGATCATCTGTCTTTTTGCCTGTGGGGGAAAAGACTGTCGATATGAAGGTCCGGCGTGCTGGAGCATAAGCCAACAGGCCATTAAAGGTGTCTTCTCCAGCTGGTGAGGTCTACCGTGTTTCTATAGTCTGAATGATTAAGGCTACATCAACATTAATCTAGGTAACACAGCTGCAACAAGAAAACGGCGCTTACAAATTTAATCACTTGGGAGAGCATCTTCAAAATGCCCAATTAGTGTTAGAAGAGACACACCAAACAAATATGAATATTTATATGTGAGAAGAACCAGTGAAATCAAACCTGTAAGAATTGAACTGAATGCAAGAATGAGAAATTGTCCCTTTAAAACGAATGTTTAATATAATATTTTTTCTATTTCGTTGCCTTACAAAAATATCTATGTGTATATTCACTGCATGTGTTTTTTGTATTTAGGGTTACCGATGACATTATTGCAATGGCACGGCCTTCTACATGTCTCATCAAGAGATTCTGCATCCTCGAGCAGTTCAAACAGTGAGTGTTATTTAATACAGTCTTTAAAAAGATGTTTAATATTTACTTACAGGGCAGTGGTTCTGGTTAATAAGTGACAATGTGTGTACTTGCTTACAGGTTCAACATTAAATCCATCATTAATATGCAGCTCCCAGGGGAGCATGCTCACTGCGGCCCTGCTTTGGACCCTCGCAGTGGGTTCACATATTTACCTCAGACCTTTATGGACAGTCAAAGTGAGCCAAAGTCCTTACGTTTCATAGCACTGATATTATTATCATTCTCTTGCAACATATCTGGTTCATATTACACCCTAAACAGATATTTGTATTGTGCCACTCCTAAATATCATTACCTATATATATATATGTGTGTGTGTGTGTGTGTGTGTGTGTGTGTGTGTAAGAATAGATAAATTCAAAAGAACAGCAAAAGAACAGCCTTTATTTTAAATTGAAATCTTTTATATATTATAAATTATATAAATGTAACTTTTGATCAATTTATTGCATCCTTGCTGAATAAAGTTATTATTTTCTTTATAGAAAATCTTACTGACCCCTAACTTTTGAACACTAATGTATATATTACAATATATAATACAATCACAGTGGAAACATATGTATTGGGCCTAAAATATATGAATGGTCATTTTCTACATGCCATGCAATAATATAATTTTTGGATATAATTTTTAGATATAATTTGTATTTTAATGCTGGGGTCAATTATGACCTGAATATTCATTGTGAGATTCACGCAATAAATGAACTGATGAATTATTGATTTTTCCCTTATTGTCTGACAGTTTTCTTCTATAATTTTGGGATGTCTGATTTCGGAGTGTCGTCTCTGGAGGGGATGCTGGATGCCGTGAAGGTTTTGGCCTTCGCTGTGCAGGAAGGAAAGGTGGCTGTTCACTGTCATGCTGGACTGGGCAGGACAGGCAAGTTACAACTCATGCAATATTACTTTAAGATGATATACTATTTGAGTATAGTCCTTAATATCAGCCCTGCTTCACAGGTGTTCTTATCGCATGCTATCTGGTCTACACCTGTCGAATCAGCGCTTGTGAAGCTGTCCACTATGTTCGAATCAGAAGGCCTCGCTCCATCCAGACTCGATCACAGATCAATCTGGTGTTTGATTTCGCCCGGCTGATGGGCTCACAGCTGGCCCAATACCCGTGTCTGAACATGCGGCACGGTTCCTCCTTCAGTCTCCGGCAGTACCTCCTGCGTCAGGCCCTTCTGCTGCACGGGGACGAGGCCCGAACCCTCAAACACACGCCCAAGATCCTGCACGTCCTCTGCAGCATGCTGATCACTCTCACCCAGGGGGCTCCCAGTCCTCCCGAGGTCCAGAGAGAACTGAAGAAGAGGCTGAACATCTTGGGTCTGAAGAAGGCCGTGAAGGTGACACTTCTGAAGAGAAACTTGTCGGCTCTGAAGGAAAGGAGAGGCTCATGCAGAGCGTACTCCTGCAAGTCCTGGGACGAGCCATTTGGGTTCCTGGAGAGGAAGAGAGACATCCTTCTAAACAAGCGAAGCTACAGCGAGTCAGATCTCGGCAAGATTACTATCATTGAGGTGAGTCAGTCAGTTTACTGATAACTGAATATGCTGGAGTTTTTTTTTGGATGAGCTAGGATAATTTCTCTTGAAACCCTCCCAAACAACATGTGGTGCTGTTTGACAATTGTTTTTAAGGTCTTCTGACCCCGAGACTCTCTTTTCTGCAATTCTCCAGCTGTGGTCCTTGAACAGTCTTTAACCACTCAAACTCTCCTCCTCACCGTGCATTAGGATGATATAGTCACAAGTACTCTTCCAGGCAGTTTTGTAACATTTTCTGTTGATTGGAAATTCTTAATTATTGCCCTGATGGATGAAATGGGAATTTTCTCAGCTCTAGCTCCTTTCTTAAAGTCACTTCACTAATTTGTGAAGCTCAATTATCTTTTGCTGCACATCAGAAATATATTCTTTGGTTTTTCTCATTGTGATGGATGATTGAGTGAATTTTTATTTTTTTTTCCTATTTATATTTCGGTAAAAACAGGAAGCCATGGCTGGATAATTTCATGTTCATAATCATCCTGGAGTGCTCAAAATTGTGAATATGAATGGGAATATACTTCAGAGATATTTTACTCATAAGAATTTCTAGGGGTGCCAATAATTGTGTCCAAAGTGTATTTGAGATTTTTTTTTTCTTCATAATAATGAACAGTCCCCCATTTTATATTCTTATTATACAGTGAAAGGTTAGATTTTTGTGAATTCTTAAAAGATCAAAAAATATCAAAAGGATTAACAATGCAGATTCATTTTCACAGCCACCTTTGATCATATTTACCAAGGGTGCTGATATTTTTGGCCATGACTGTATATGTATGTATTTATGTATGTGTGTGTACTGTATATATATATATATATATATATATATATATATATATTAAAATACAGTTTTGGAATTTAAATATATTTTCTCGATTATAATTTTTATAATTATAATTTAGTTTTTTTTAAATACAATTGTATAATTATTTATGAAAACTGCATAAGTGACATATGAGATCCTGTTATTTCTGCAAGGATTTTATGTTCTCACGCTACTCTACTCAATCTGGTGGAAACCATAAAATCGGTCCATCAACAGATCAGAGAATCCCAACAGAATCCCAAAAGAGTCCTCAAACCCCGGTGACACACCAGCGCAATGGGACTACAGAGAAACACAGCCCCAATCCAGAATCAGCTCCTCTCTCACAAAATGAGACTGTGAACAAGAAGACAAAATGTACAACCAAGAAACCTCAGGCTTATCTAAAGTTCAGCTCAAACATTGAGGTCAGTGTGAGACCAAATTAAATATCCACCGTTTTTCTGCATCTTAGACCACTGCCTGAGGAATTTTGAGAACATTTATGTTGTATTACCTTGTATTTGTTTAGTGTTAGTGGCTTAGTGGCAGTGGTTCAATTCCCAGGGAACACACATACTGACAATAGCCTGAATGCACTGTAAGTCGCATTCAGCACTGCTAAATGCATAAATGTAAATGTAAATTTGAGCAAATGTTGTGGATGTTTTTCTTAAAGCTAAGGCTGGAGCATCGTGCATCAGCTCAGTCATCATTATCAAGAGCTGTCGCTAAAGCAATGGCACAACATCGCCCTCCGCTTGACACTGTGTTGAAAAAAGCTGCGGTTTTGCAGGTAAAGCATGCTTTCGACAAGAAGAAGAATGTTCTTGGATCCACACCCTTGTTAGTTTCAGGAAAGGTTTTGGAACAGTAAAACATTATTTTCACAATACAAAGCATGAACATGTTTTCATATGACTGCATGTACAGATATAATATAGCGAGCAATGCTTAAATTTTTTTTTTTTAAATCACAGTATACAATCTGTATATATTTTTTTGCTTTAAAATCGCTCAGATAACCATATTGGCTTTTACATTTGATCATATTTATCTAGCATTCTCCTTACATCTACACATTATTCTGTATATGACAAAAGCTGTTGTTTTATCCCAGGTTCAGCAGTCTGTGAATACGGTGTTAAAGCAGGAGATTTGACTGTTTTAATTCTCCGCAGGATGAGCTCAACTTGAGTGAATGTGGCTGGGCTACACTTGTCATGGAAACAGATCCAGACGTACTGAGCACACTGTTATGGATCTGGCTGGACAAACTAAAGGTCAGAGGTCACAGTATATGGTAATTCTGGCGCAAAAAAGATGCAAGTGATAGAGTTTCTGAAAAACAATAAGCCTGACATAAACTTATAAAAACTATGCTTTTATGAGAGTTTTTCTCATTGCTTCGTATGCAGTGTTTTAGCTGTTGTGCTTTATCATAACAGGATCCCGTTCTCAGTAAAGATGACATAGAGAGGCTGACCTCAACCTGGCCTGCACAAAACCTGCACAATAATTCACTGCAAAAGGTGACAATCTGAACTCATTCTGACACACAGTTTGAACTCTATTATGTGCAGTTTGGGAATACATTTAAGCATAAAAAAGACAGAAATGACTGTTTAACAAGTTAAAAAAATATTACATGTCTGTTACAATTTTCTGTGTGTGTGTCATACAAATAAGGCATATTTTACACCACAAAATTGGTATAGAAACTATTTACGCTACGAAATTGCTCGTAAATTTCACAAATAATCACAAAGAAAAAGAAAGTAACACATTGCATTTTGAAGTACTCACAGATTGTTCAACAATGTACATCTTCATCTGTGTTTTTAGGACCAGCGGCACACCATCTGCTGTTTGCTGGACTGTGTGGGTCAGGTGGCGGTTCGATGTCCTCAGTTTGAACATGCTATACTACAGAGACTCATTCGAGCTTTGACTAGAGTAAGTTTGTGTGTACATGAGCTAATTTCCCCAAAGATACAGATATATAAACAAACTCACTTTGGCATGCTTTTGTATTTTACCAGCGTCCTCCAGAGGAAATAGAGAGAAACAACATCTTGTTACAGGTCCTCAGAGCTACAATGAGAGAGCAGTCCCTGCACAAGCACTCCTCAAACACTACAACAGCATCATAGTGTTAGTGCTTAATGAAACCAATAAAGACATCCATATAAACAACCATTCTTTGATTGAGTCAATGACTGATCAAGTTATCGATTCAGTGTCTACAGTCCTCCTTCAAAGTATTTAAACACTTATCATTTCACGTATAATACTATATGGTTGTTTTTGTGTTATTAACAACATATTAAACTGAGTAGTTTGTTGTGTCTTTTAAAAAGTATTTAAGTATAAATGTAAACATATTTTTGCGAAATGTTTAGCTGTAAAATGTATTTATTTACTTATTTTCTTTGGAAGTGACACAAGATATTTTCAATGTATCATTGGTTTTCCATACATTTTTCCAAGACAAACCAAGACAAAATGCAAAAATCAAGGATTAAAAAGATAAATATATGAAGTAAAAAAAAAGAGTTGTTTTTGCCTCTGACTAATGTAGGCTATTGTGATTTTTTAAAATCTAATTTAATAAATGTTTATTTATTTTCTTATTAAGTGTTCAATTGTTTCATTTAGATATTGTATTATCCAGTGAAATGATATACACACAATTTTAAGTGCGTTTTAAGTAATTTTTGTTTTCACTGCTGACAAAGTTGTTAGTGAAATATCGATGAATGTGTTTTATACGTGTTTTAAATTTGGCTATAATCTACAGACGGGGGAACTTTATACAGTATGTGTGTATTAAATTGAAATGTGAAATATCTCTAAGGAGAGCACTTATTGAATTTGGTTATACCTTCATTAGTTTGATAATGAATAATGCTGCGCGGATTTCTGAGCCACCGGAATGTCACTCAAACATGACAGTAAAGAATCACCATGACGACGGCGCCATAGAGATTCAAAAGAAACAATTATAAACAACCGAAAACAGCCGCAGCAGCTGGGAGCTTGAGTAGAGCTCTTCGCGAGCTACATTTATAACTTTATTTTTATTTTCTATGTTAATAACTTCGTTTTTTTTGTGCAGATATTGTTAGTGGTATCGTTTTGTCGTATTAAGTTATCTAAGTGTAACATCTAAAAATAACATCTAACGTTAAGTTAACGTTACGCACTGAACGCAATCTAATACGCGATTATATTAAGGTGGTTTTAAACGAGTAACGTTATTTCTTTTAAAACTCGTCTGGAGATCGAAAGTCTATTCAATTCGCGAACTTTTTAATATCTCGAACTTAAGGTAAGTTGCTATTTTTACTTAACGTTAGTTTGCTGTTTGTTTTTATGTTTTTTTGTTACAGTTAAGTTAACGGACTAGTCACGGAGCAATTAACGTTAGGCTAAACTAAATATTTTGCAAATACCTAAACAAACAAAAAAGTGTCATGGTAATGTGTTAGATAGGCTATTACCTGACATCACTTCCAGAAAACTAGCACACTAATGTAAGGGTAGTGAAGGCTACTCTGCATCATAAAATGCTAATATTCATGTGTTATTATTTTATTTAGCACAAGTATTTATTTATTTACAAGTGGTTTCAGTAATTATTTTTCCAACAGACATCATGCCACATGTGGAAGTATGGGTTGGTCCTTGGAAGCCCCACAGGCCAAGGGGCCCCATTGCTGCAATGTATAAAAGTCCAGGGCCAACATATGCTCTGCCAGGGGCAACCGGTACACCACACACACACACACGCGCGCGCGCGCGCACACACACACGCAGACACCAGACACACACACATGATTCACTAGATTAGTGAAGACATATTATAGACTGGACATTGGTTTTTAATATTAGCTTAATGATATATAGCCTAGCTTGCCCGGACCCCTACCCATAAAACCCTCACAGAAACCTCTGCAAATCAGCAGATTTTTAAATATAAACATTATTTGACCAGTCTTTTGAACTAGTAAAACCATGTAAAATGTCCTCACTTGTTGGTTGTCGTAATATTTCACTATGTGGATATTCCACACTAATCCACAATCTAACCCTAAGAGAAAAAGTTTTACATTTTTAACAGTTTCTAAAACAGTTTTTTTACCGTTACAAATGATGACATCCCGAAAAAGAAGGTTTAACTCTCTGGGTACAATTTTCCCCCCAAAACATTAAGTATACATACATACTGTACAATTTACAATATGTGTACAGCTAAAAACTGGGAGTAAATCGGAGGACCAATAACTTATAGTAATTATTTTAAATGATAAGCTGCCATGACTTTGAGGGATTTCTGTGTCCTACACAGGAATGAACAACCATGACCCGCAGATGCAGAAAGGTCCAGCGTTTAGCTTCGGCACACGTCATCGTGACATACAGGCCAACTTTTCCCCAGGTCCTGGATACCTCGTTCCCTCCAACATCACCCGGATGGGTCGGGATGGAACCCCTGCGTACTCCGTCTATGGCCGAACTAAGGATATTCAGCCCTTTAAAACCCCTGGCCCAGGTCTTTTACACAATATAAACACAGACTTTGTAGCTGTACAACAAGGTTCACTCTTATAAGAAATGGTACAAAACTGTCACGGGGGCGGCACACATTCTAAAGGTACTAATATGTAGCATTTAGTGGTAAATGGGTACAAAGAGGTCCCTTCTAGCGTTTGTATCTTAGGGTACTGGCCCAGTAACTTTGTTTCTGTGAGTGTAGAACAGATTAAACTGGCTTTTGATTTTCCTTTCAGGAACTTATTCCCCTGAAATTGCATCAAAAACCATCTTTTACTCTTCCCCTGCGTTCTCCCTGTCGGCAAGGACTAAATTGTTTCGTAACGACCAAACCCCAGGTAGATTTCCACAGATCCACACAACAACACTTCTGGAACAGGTGTGTTTCCTGTGACTTTCACGCATTATCTTGTCTCCAGGACCAGCTGCATACATGCTTCCCCCAGTATTAGGACCGAGAGTTGTGAATAAAGCATCCGCCCCAAATGTCTTCTTCGGCGGACGTAGTGAAATCGGCAGCTTCTATGAAGATCTACGGAAGGTGCGGACACATTATCTTACAGTATTTACCTCTACTTTGCTAAGATGGTAACGTTCCTTTTCTCAGACTCCAGGTCCAGGGACCCATCAAGTGGTGGATTCAGGTGTGTACAGACACAAGGCCCCGCAGTACAGCATGACCGGACGCAACTTCTCACCTGGAGACACTACAAAGAAACCCGGACCTGGAGCCCACCATCCAGAAATGGTCTGTACCACGCCAACATGTACACTACCATTTTATACTACTATACTATACTATGATTTTTATAACATTATTACAAATGACTCTTGTTTTACAATAAATCCTTTCTATTAATAAAAAAAAAATCTTTTTTTTTTATCATGGAATCCACAATATATGACTGTTTTCAACATTGATGATAATCAGAAATGTTTAATGAGCTGTAAATCATCATATTAGAATGATTTCTGAAGGATTGTGTGACACTGAAGACTGGAGTAATGATGCTGAAAATTCAGCTTTGCATCACAGAAATAAATTACATTTGAAAATATATTACAATAGAAAACAGTTGTTTTCAATTGTAATATTATTTCTCAATATTACTGTTTTTACTGTATTTTTTTAATCTATGGTGAGCGTAAGACTTTTTTTTTAATCAAAAACATAAGAAATTATACCTACCCCAAATGTTTGAACTGTAGTTTCTAGCTTTGAAATGCTTTCTACTAAAACTATTTAAATAACCAGAATTAGTACTAAAATGATTCCCTTTGTCTTTCTCCACAGGTCACTTCCACAGGAACCAAAGCTCCCAGCTTTTCCTTCGGAATTCGTCATTCTGAGTACACCGCTCCTTTAATTGTGGATGGGGCTGAATAAACAGGTCAATTCTGTTAAACAAGGCAGTCTGTCGTATCAGGTCTTAATTTTGCTAAAACATACAACTTGAAATAATGGTGTTTTAGTAAAACACATGCTCCAAGATGCAATAATTGTCCTGTTGCTACAATATAAGAAATATGCTCTATTACTGTCTGCCTACAGTACTAGCATTTAACACATCACAGACACAATCTACTAGTGCTGGGTCTGATTCCTTGTCGAGTCCGAGTCTAGTTCAAATCCATACACAGAGGTTGTTCCAAAAGATAGGCAGCAAAAACATTCATTAAAAACTAGTTATACAATGTATAAAGTCTCTTACGTTCACCAAGGCTGCATTTATTTTGATCAAAATACAGTAAAGGACAGCCATATTTTGAAATATTATTACAATTTAAAATAAGTTTTCTATATAATATATTTAAACATGTAATTTATTTCTGTGAAGGGAAAGCTGAATGTCTGCATGCCACCTCGCTGTGTTTTAGAATGGCATAGAGGCAAACAGCACTGCTGATTACTGTGTAAATCAAGACAAAAGTAAATCTTTGAATCAAAATACATTATTGTTGTCACTTTATTATTGTCACTTGGCACTTCAGTCATACGGCGTCTACAGAGGTAAGTATAGCTCAACGCAAAAGAGACAAATCAGGAACAACATTTATAGTACATATATTGTTTTATAGAAATATTCCAAATAGAATATTTTTCTTTCATTCTTTTTTTCTTTATAAAATACACTTTCTCTGAAAACCTAATGCAATCTTACTTTAAACTATATTGTTTGTCAGGTAAATCTATTTTTAAAATAAATTCTCCAAAACACAACAATTCTAGTGATTTTATTTATTTATTTGTTGTGTAGGTGGATTTAATTTTGCCGTCATGCATTATTGATGTCTCCTTGATGATTTTATATTGTTGTATTATTAATATCACCTTTAACTGCTTAACTTGACTAGTTTAAAGCAGGATTGGCTCTAAACGTGTGCTTCCACAGCTGTCTTTACCGGCATGATCCTCATCAGATGTTTCATACAGTGACTATAAAAATAAGGGAACACTCTCTCAGTGAACGTGTGTTTAAACACATGAAGACCGATATTACGACCCGCGTCGGTGAATGTGACCTTGTCCTTGTCCCAGTCCAGCTGCACCCTGATCCTCTGAATTCTCTGGGTGACCCGTAGAAGGGTGAGGGTCTCTGGAGAATAGCCCTTCCCGTATTTACCGTTGCAGAAGCCCACATACCACATGCCTGTTTTAGAGGGGGTCTGTCTGTGTTTGTATGCGGACTCTGTGATCACTCCCACGGCCCAGGCTGTGCTGTCGCCCACCTCGATGTCCCAGCACTGAGTCCCCGAGTTAAAGCCCTCAGAACCTAGAATGCTTGTGTAGCCGTCGAATCTCTCTGGGTTTGCTGGAAGCTGTTGGAAGTGCTCGTCAGTGTACGTTATACTGGTCAGATCATCCGACACGAGCAGATAAGGATGGGCGGTGTTGGGGTCAAAGGTTACTGGGGCTGGAGGGAAAGAGATAGAGATGTATACTCACTTTTAAGACATTCACACACAAACTATTTTGCTTTGAAAAATGCAAGGCACTGGCAGTGGAATGGGAAAAAGCAAATTCTTAAACTTCTTTAAACTTGAGTGATGCACTTTGAGAACTATGGAAGCCACTTTTCTTGTTTTTCTTTTCTTTCTTTTTTGACATTCTGAGATACAAACTCGGAATAAACTCTCAATCCAAAACTCAAGAGTTCTGACTTAAATCTTGCAATTCTGACTTCCCCTCAATTCTGTTTGCATGTCACAATTCTGAACAACTCTGAATTCTTTACTGTATATCTCAAAAGTGAGTTTATATTTTACAAATCTGACTTATTTTTTCAGACAAGATTCTGCTATTCTGATGATTTGCCTCAGATTTCCATGTACATATCTCACAATTTTGAGTTTATATTTCCATTTCTGGAAATTACATCTCACAAATTTTTTTTCT
>QVTF01023974.1:0-25000 GCA_003573665.1 Oxygymnocypris stewartii | reverse complement strand
TCTCACACTCAAAAAGGAAGATTATTGTGTTTGATATTACTGACAGGTAATTTGTCAAAGGCAACAAAGACATTCTAGGAACTATTTATTGGATTTGTTTCCCAGTAAGCATAAATATAGGTCAAAGTTTACCACTACAGAATTGAATGATAATTTTGAAAAAAAAGTAAAAAAAATATCACGTACAAATAATCACATTAGAATGAAGACGTTATTGCTTAATTTAATGAACCCATTGTATAGTGTATTTTTACTATTACTATTATTATTTATATTTATATTAGTAGTAGTAATACCAGTATTTCCTTTCTGCCACTTCAGTTGTTTTATGTTTTGAATAATCATTAGAATAAAGCACTTTAAAGTTAAAAAGCGAAAGTGAAATTAAACAGGCACATTTAAAGACAGCTTGGCGTTTATAGGGAGGCCCTTTAAGGGTCTTAGCGTTGCTGAGAGACGCGTTGTTGTCGTGAATGTTCAGTGAATTTCATGGAACCAAACCGAAAATTTTATCACAAAATAGCGATGTTTTTTTCGTCTATAATCCAGCCGTGAATGAAAACAAACTGTCGACGAGAGTTAAATATATCTGCCTGGGATTGTAAAACAATATTCTGCCGTAAAGAGTGATTTAGCGGGGGTTAGTTAGGTAGCTTGGGTTCCAAACACGCTAACGTTAATCTAATTAGCCAGCTAGCCGAAGCGAGATTCAAGACGCGCTCGGCGTATCGTAGGGAATGTAAACTAACTTATACGTTTGACGGTTTATTGCCTGTAAAGATGAGCTGAATAACGTTATCATTTTTAGAGTTGTTCGTGTGATGGAGTAAAGCAGCAGCGGCTGTCATCATCATCTAATCCCGCGCGCGGCGTTAAGAGGCTCAGTGTTTAAACTCCTGCTGCTCTCTCTCTCTCTCTCTTGCGCTCTCTCTCTGTCTCTCTTTCTCTCTCTGTCTCTCTTTCTCTCTCTCTCTCTCTCGCTCTCTCTGTCTCTCTTTCTCTCTCTCTCTCTCTCGCTCTCTCTGTCTCTCTCTCTCTCTCTCGCTCTCTCTCCCTCTCTCGCGCTCTCTCTCTCTCCCTCTCTCGCTCGCTCTCTCTCTCTCTCTCGCGATGGACGCAGGAGGCATTTCTGATCTGGACCTGGATAAATATGACTCTGATGAGCAGGTCAAGATCATCTGCCTCGGAGACAGCGCCGTGGGCAAGTCCAAGTATGTTTAATGTCCTTCTGCTCTGTATTGAAAAGGCGTTTGCGTGTCTTTTTCTAAAGGCTTTGATGATTTATTTTCAGGCTTATGGAGAGATTTCTTATGGATGGATAGTATCCTTTGACAGTGTGTTTGATGTCAGTATGATATCTCTGTCTGTATGGTTCATTCTGAGAGTTGTCAGGTTCTTAATGTAATGTGTCAGTCGTCCTCAGCAGCTCTCCACATACGCCCTGACTCTCTATAAATACACCACCACTATCAATGGACAGGCTGTCCTGGTTGGTAAGTTCGACATGGAAACTGTTATTTTAGTGTGTGATAATGTAACAATTGACTCCACTGACGCTGTTCATCTGCATACAGATTTCTGGGATACTGCAGGACAGGAACGTTTTCGAAGTATGCACCCGTCATACTACCATAAAGCTCACGCCTGTATCATGGTAAGAGACGGTCGGTCACAAACCACTCTGTCTTATTTTAGTGTTACTATTGTGATATTTATCACCCTCATGCCATTCAAGATGTAGATTAGTTTGTTTCTTCATTAGTGCAGATTTTGAGAAATTTAGCATTACATCACTTGCTCACCAATGGATGCTCTGCAGTGAATGGGTGCCGTCAGAATGAGAGTCCAAACAGCCGATAAAAACATCACAATAATCCACATGACTCCAGTTCATCTATTAACGTTTTGTGGTATGAAAAGCTGCATGTTTGTAAGAAATAAGAAACGTTCAGAAACGGATATAATGAGTCCTTAATCCATTATAATGCTTTCCTGCAGAGGATCCATTGGTGAGCAAGTGATGTAATGTCTTATGTGAAGAATAGAGTTTCTCCAAACCTGTTCCAATGAAGAAACTAATGAGGGTGAGTCAATATTCAGCAAATGTTCATTTAGGGTGAACTATTCCTTTTAATATTCTTTAATAATATTACAATTTATCTGTTTTAGTTTAAATTTAAGTCATTTTGCTTTTATTTTTAAATGTTTCTATTAACACAAATACAACAAACAAATTAAGCTCGGATGAGCTTTATTTGTCACATACACAATTAGACAGAGTATAATGAGGAGTGAAATGTGTTCTCTGCATTTAACCCATCCAAGTGTACACACTTGGAGCAGTAACTATTAGCTTTATATTTATTTCAGTTTGTCATTTCAATATTTCAGCTTAAATTTATGTTGTATTTTAAGGCAACTTTTTTAAGTTACATTTTTTTTATCTAATATTTACATTTTCAGTTAACAAAATTATTTTTGATAGTTAACAATAGTTACACTGAAACCACTTGAATCAGAGAAATACATCTTTGTATGCTGCTGTAGTTGCAGATGAATTACTATTTTAAAAGTCCTATTATGCTCTTTTAACAGTATTGATTTTGTTTGGGGGGTGTACTAGAACATGCTCTCATGCTTGGGGGTTCGAAAAGCAAATAATTTTTTACATAATTTTTATTATTACAATTCCTTTCTTGACGGGACGGGATTTTCCCCCAGTTTTTTTCGTGGGATTGGGACGGGAAGAGATTATTTTTTGTGGGAGTGGGACGGGAGAGGTTTGAGAATTCACTCCCGTGTCACCCTCTAGTTCAGACCACAAGAATATTGAACAAGAGGATTGTGCAGAACATTTACACACACGGATATTGCAAGACATATTAATGTGGTAATGTTATTGTTGTCATTTTTTTGGCTAAATCACGTTTTAGATTGGATGTCAACAACAGCTTAAAAATAACTGCATTGACTATGCACAGATAAGTGCAACGGTAATATGTATTATGTTTATTGTTCTTTAGTTCTAATATTATAACATGAATTGCACTGAAACTGTTAAACAGTTGAATTTATTTATATCATAGTCCACAGACTTGCACTATTTGTGGCCGCAGATATGCAGATTAATTCTCTGGCAGCGGGAGGCGGTGCTGTAGTGGTAGAGAGCGAGGTATCCCCGGTAACACTGTACACAAAACAGAGCTCCGCTCACAAACACTGCTTTATCAGACATTACATGCAAGATGAAATGAAAATGACATCCAACATTTTCTGAAAACAGTTGGTTTCCATCAGAAATACAGTGATATATAAATACCCGCTCCGGTTTTGATTTTGAAACGTGCAGAGCTCAATCAAGCATTCTCCCCACCTACCAACCAGTCAAATTTCCAATTTGTGATGTCACAAATACAGGAAAACAACTTTGTAGTCCAAACGAGCCGTTCGTTTTAGTTCTTGAAAAGGGATTAAAAAAAAAATCTCCCTTTGGAGTGGACTTTGAGATGTGTAACTTTGTAGATTGTTATATGCCCAAACATACACACTGACTAAAATGAAAAAGCATAATAGGACCCTTTTAATAAAACACTCCTCTTTTTTACAATGACCTTTTTTGTTTTAAAGGTTTATGTTAGGTTATGCTTTTCATAACCAGTAGATCTTAAAAAGCTTTAAGAATGAATCAGATTGCCTTTTCCAGGTGTTTGACGTCCAGAGGAAAGTCACATATAAGAATCTCCCGGTTTGGTACAAAGAACTGCGAGAGTACCGGCCAGAGATCCCCTGTCTGGTGGTGGCTAACAAGATCGACGGTAAATTTGTCTTGTGAGATGCAGATAAGAGCATTATTAGCCAGTGTTACGCTCTGCATGTCTCTTATCTTTTGTTCTGCTCTCTTTAAAAGCTGACATGAAGGTCACCCAGAAGACTTTCAGCTTCGCTAAGAAACAAGGTCTGCCCTTCTACTTTGTATCTGCTGCTGATGGGACCAATGTGGTCAAGGTGAGGATGGAAAACAGTGTCCCTGATTCAGTAACCATACATTTTTATTCCGCTATATTTTTCCTATAAAACGTGTTCTCATCTGACGGTCTGTTAATTCCCCAGGTAAGGTGTCTTTGACTATGTGAACTCATTTTAGTCCAGTTTTCCTATTAATACCATACTCAAATCAACATTGCCCCTTTATATTATCATTTGTCATTGCATATGGGCAATTTTAAACTTAAGAACATTTTTTGTTGTTGTCAAGTTTGGTTTTTAATTTCCAGGAATGGATTAAAACATATTTAGATGTGTTTTTGGGTTCAAAGAACTGTTCTTGGAAGAAAGTTGTAATGTGTAAATGTTCCACAGGTGTTTAAAGATGCCATTCAGATGGCTCTGTCCTACAAGAGGAACTCCAACGACTTTATGGATGAAGTCATGCGGGAGCTAGAGGTGTGTGAGAGTTTGTGTGTGAAGGGGAATGCTTACTCTTCATGATGCAGAAACAGATTGATTTGATTCATGCTATTTTGCAGAACTTTGATTTAGACAGTAAAGAAGAATCATCTGATAAAGACGAGGAGACGCAAGAGGCAAAACCGGACTCGGCGTGATCACGTCATTCTCCATCCTCGTTCTCTCACTTGTACTGATGAGTTCAGATCATGGCTGTCCTCCCACCGTCCTGAGCAGCAACTCTACCTCACACCACTCAGTGTGTCTGTTCATGAAATAAATTATGATTCTGTGAGTGTGCAGCTGATTGATCTGATAATGGAATCACAATGCATTCGGACTCATGCAGATTTAGTAAAAACAAAAATCTTTTAGCACTCTTAAGAGACTGTCTGGAATGTGAAGCTTTGTGCCGAATGTAACATGAGATATTTTTTAAGTGTAATATTTTACACAGTTGCACATTTCAAGTAACCATGATGCTTACCAGTATCAATAAACTACTTGATCTTTGTACAAGGGTAGTTGATTATACTGTACTTTAAAACATTCATGTTCCCTTTTTACATTTATATTAATGCAAAATTTGATGTCCACCTTATTTGCCAACAAAACAGATTTTTATATTAACGCTTCTGTTGCAAGCATATCTGAGCGCAGTATAAGACTCTCCTCGGGAACGGATGAGAAGACAGCCATGACACAAACTCAGTGTAGCAGATGAATGTGAAGACCAGAGCAAAGAAACCGCAGCGACTGCTCTGGATGATCACCGCCAGGTTACAGTTCAGGCTGTGAAACACCGTCTTGAAATGATAAACTTGATAATGTGCAGCGTTCAATCTTTGGTAAAGCGTTGGTGTGCCACGTCCACATGATGATCTGTCCCGTGAAACTGAGGAAGTTCAGGAGTGACTCATGAAATGTCAGGAACATGCCTGTCATGCTACAACAAAATCAACAATCTCTCATTTTTTTAAATTGCTGATTGTAAATGATTTCAGCTATAAAGTATTTGTTTATCATAGTTGTCTTTTCTAATGAATGTAATTTATGCGGATTTTAAATAATCAAAACTTTGTTTGGATAGATGTTTGTCATGCGTAATTGGCCTAAAAATATCATGCTAAAAGACACAATTAGGCAGTTCTTATCCAAAAATATATATTTGCAGTAAAATTTAACCCTGATATTTCTTCATGAGTTTCCCCTTTAGAGACAATACATAGTACTGTAAAGAGCATTAATCATATTGCACAAACTGTGAAGTTTTTTTATTTATATTATTGGTTTGTGTTTTGTGATGTTTTGCACAAGTGCTTTAATGGAACATGGATCCATGTTGGTGAATTCAAATAGAAGCAGCTTTGTACTCCACATGAATGTGTGTATCTGGAACTGGATTCAAGTTTTACGTCATTAGAAAAAAAATCTTATTTCTGAAGCCTGGTGTTTTTTAAGTTATGTACACTTATTTCATCTGTAAACAGAATGTGGTTCATATTAAATACATATAAACAAGCGAGATCTTACATGTCACATCATTCAGTAATTCATTATCAGCACTTTCCACGAATGAGGCAAGTTAACAAATTCATCTAGATTCTGACAGAAAATGACCAATGCATGAAAAGTTGCTAGTTTGAAAAATCAAGTCCAACAGTCAAAACTGAATTCACATGAAATATAAAGATTACAAAATCAAATATGCTTTACGTGAAATTCATTAAAAATCAGCATTAGAGCCTGAATTAGTGAAACTGAAATCTACAAGCGACACCCATTCTGGTAATTTTGTTTTAATGCTATATGTTTGTATATTTTTTGTACATTTAATGTTCATCAAACCTATAAAACTAAATACTATAATGCACAGTTTTAATTGAGGCAAACAGTTCCTGAATGTTAAACACCCGTTACAAAATGAAGACCTTTTCAGAGTTTGAAGCCGTTCATGTGGAAAGTGCTTCTCTCTCCGTTAAGCTCAAGCAGTACCTGAGTGAAATCAACTTCAATCACCACCTCAGATGAGCAATCAACCCACCAGAAAACAATGCTCATTAAAGCAGTATATACTGCCTTTCTAGCCATTTTTATTGTGCTTTTGTTGGTCAGAAAACAAGATGGACAACCCTATAGAACTGTATATACTGTAGTCATGTAAATGATGTGTTTTATTTCATGTTTAGTCCTGCCATTGGTCGAGTAAAATTACAAAGAAATCAATTGCAATTTCATTCTGGTTAAATATGCAGAACCCCTGATGTCTGCGCTACATTGGGAGAGAGTAAAGGGCAAAGGTCAGGGAGAGCGTTCACCGAATGTGCAAGTCAGTCACTAATTGACTTCCTGGAATTCAAGCCAAACAGAACAGACCATTAAACCCAGACATGAATGTGCCCATGAAACTCAATGAATCGGGCCACGTGTGGAAATCATTGAAAAACATTCAAATGTATATAAACTCCTATATTTGGGGAGAGCAAAAGAAAATAGGAGATGTCTCAAGATTTCCAGGAGGTGGCACCATAGTGCTGGTTCAAACAGCAGTTCATTCCTACAAACCTCAAAGAAAAAAAAACACTTTTTGGCACATTTGTTCATTTTTCTTCATCTTCTGCTAGAACTATAATGTAATGTACATGAAAAAACCAACAATGAAAGTGATGTGTACAGAAGATGAGAGTAGGAAAACTGTGGTTCACATGGCTCAGAAATGCAGTTCCAAGTCTCCAGATTGGGACGACATTCACAAAAACATACACACGCTTGCTTTAGTTCTTCTGGATGAACTGAAAAAAGGGACACGATTTGTTTTTAGCGGGATGGGAAATTAAATAGGTCATCTCTAAATCAAATCTCGAGCATTTGTGTAAGATTTTATGTAAAAAACAAATACCCACCCAAAGTGGGATGAAGTAATCTGTGTGTATCTTTCCAGGGCTCATCTGCATCGGAGGACATGTATAGTAAGTAATTCACAGTTATCTGGGGGCCCGACTCCAAACGGCCCCTCAACACCTTCATTCAAGCCCTTGTACAGTCAAACAGACTGACGCTTAACACAGAGTGGCTGCTTAAGGAGGTCAGGATCTCCGTTAATGAGCTAGTAACTAGTCTTCATCTATGAGAGAATACAATTAAATCAGAGCAACCACCATATTTACAGAACAGAAATGAGAATATGAGGTGATAAAAGTACAGTCTGCTCAATTTTGTACTGTTTTAAGGTCACAAGTCATTTGATTTTTAAAGCCCTTATTTTATGCTGGAAATTTGTATATTTTAAATGCCAATCAGAGAAAGAAATTTATATAAATGTCTTAGAGACACTATTAATACCAAATATATATTTTTTGTTTCAGTATTTCATATTCAGTAAAACTATTTAATTCATTATGCTCAATAAAGCCACATTTTTGGGATCAAAACATGCTGTAAAAACATTATTTTTATTTCAATGAAAAATACTTTTAGCTATTTTTATATATTTAAAAATATAATGTATTCCTGTGGTGAAAGCTGAATTTTCAGCATCATTACTTCAGTGTCACATGATCCTTCAGATATTTTAATATGCTGATTTGCTGTTCAAGAAACATTTCTTGTCATCAATGTTAAAACTGTTTTTTTCCACTTAATATTTCCTGTGGAAACTGTGATACTGGATTCTTTGAAGAATAGAATATTTTAAAAGAACAATTTATTTGAAATAGAAATCTTTGTAACATTATAAATGTCTTTACTCTCACTTTTGACCAATTTAATGCATTTTTGCTGACAAAGATTAACCCCCCCCCCAAAAATAAATACAAATATTAAATGAATATTCACCAGTAATAAATGAATAACTGTAAAATACAATCTTAAGCAAATTCCCAGAATTATTCACCATTTCCATTCTATACATTTTACTGTTGTAATGCCTAAAATCACACGTGTATCCCAAGTGAAATCAGGTTTAGGATCTGGTTTATGACATCTGTATTTACCTGCAGTGTGAACAGGCTGTACTTCAATCCCTCACAACTTCTCTTTTCGTTCATCTCAAGATAAATATGGCATCTACTCAGACAGAAGGGCTTTTCCACACAGTGTTATTGGCGTGCTCATCTGATGATGCACTGAGAAGGTCTCGTCATCCTAGGCCGTTTGCGTGCGGCCTGATTTTAGATGCAAGAGAAGAGATGACCAATGGTGAAGCATTAACTCTTTCTGCCATCACAGTCTAAGAGACACACACACACACACACACACACACACACACACACACACACACACACACACACACACACACACACGTTGGGTATTAAAAACAGGACTGATGGTGCACACAAGATAAATGAGCGTCTATGATTGCATGTCCCAGGTTTCGTGGGAGCCCTAATGGAGGGTTGAACGGGACAGCAGGGAATGAATGGCTTGAAATGCTAGCACCTTGTTTTGTGCAAATCATCCCCGAACTCCATACAAAGAGTAACATTTTCACCTTTTTTGACAGGTGGTTAACTATGCATATATGCCAAACATTCATATATAGATCTATATATTCTTAAAAATGTATATGAAAACTATTATATATACATTGCTTGTGATTGATATAAAAAGCAAATATTTTAGTCATTTGTCCATATATACAGCTGCAGGATCTCTGGGCTTCTCTTCATTGATTGTTTTTTCTTTTGTCCTCAGCTTCTTCTTTTAACTAGTTGTCATTCTAAAATTAATTCTAAATGAATTCATAAAAATTCTTCTAAGCGTCATATTTCACAAGCTACAAAATCCACTTGTGAGGAGAAAGAAAACAATAAAAAAAGGCCAAAACAAATAAGCCAAATGCTTCAGTGCTTACAGCAGGTTAACATATAATCCATGTTGGAAACTTTTACAATTATAGATTCTGTCTTCTGGTTCCTTAATGAGATGTCGAACACCAGTCGTTACCATCCAGATGAGCTGCAATATTCCAGATGTTTCTCATCCTACAGTGGTTCTGTCATGCACACCGCACACACGTTTGTTTACACACTTGTTTGCACGCACACTTATTGCAGAGTTTCTTATTCGGAATTTCTTATTACCAGATTAAGAAGACTTATTTAGATCAAATTTGTATAATAAAACCGGTGTGGTTGTGTGCATGAAAGTGAGTAACTGTACTGGGAACGCGTTTCTGTTTCATAGGAAGAAACTACACATAACAGACAAAAGCGGTGTGTGTGAAGGGCTCAAACATGAACACACCGTTACAGCCCAATTAAAGATGGAAGACCAGGTTCTATAAGATTATAATAAAACAAAAAAGGGGGTGGTACAATGCAACTCGAAACAAACCAGTCAACCGTCATTCCGTATGGTGATGTAACGTTTCATGCTACAGTCCATCATAAAAGGATAACCATCAAAAATCATTTTCAAGAGTGTTTTTTTGTCTTTATATATATAATATCATATATAAGTTTTATATTTATGACAAAAAATTTATATTCATATATCTATATACTTTTTTCTGTCAAATATATATATAATTGGTAAAAATGGGTAAATTATTGGTGGAATAAATCATCTAAGGAGAGAGACAGGTGCAGTTTTGCACGGTACGTCCTGTTTGCTGTCTCCCTCCATTTTCAAAGCTATTTAAATACATTGAGATATTCTATCTAATGTCATATTTCCTTTGGAAACCCAAAGTTAAGAGTCTGATTATGAAAAAGCCACTAGTGTTGGTTAAACATTCTCCGAGTGTAGTACGTCCCTCAGCCAGAAGGGGGCAGGCGGTAGACAGAGAGGATCCGGCCACGCCCACTCTGCTCATCCACTCCTAAAAAAATACTCTGAAAGGCAACTGAACTCCCTTTTCTCAACAGCATCCCTCCATTCTCTGAATGAATGACACAGCGGTAAGAAGCGGATAGTAAAGTAGAAAACAAAAACTGGATTTGGGACTAATGGATTAGTGGGTGTTTATCATGCTAATGAAACTGAAGAATCAATTACGAGATTTTTTGAATAGGCTTTGTTTAGACAAGCAAGCAAAAATATGAGTGTTAGCGGTTAGCAAAAAAACATTATTTTCAACCGACATTACTGTAAGTGGTTTGAAATCAGATTAAAATGCAGTGTGAACTGTCAAATTTGATTTCAAGTTGCTTTTTGCTAATTTGGGATGAGATTTACTTTGCAAATACACAAATGTGTAAAACTTTCACTTTTCACCATATAGCAAACTATACAGAGAATAGTAAATGAGCAATTGTGGATAAACCAGATATCAGCAGATCTGATTTTGCAAAATAAATTCGATTTTTGTGCAGTGTGAACAAGCCAATTCGATCACTAATTTCACAGCACCTTTCAAATACACAGCACCCATGGTGTGATTGGCTGCTGGCAGTAGAGTGGGAGGGGCTTAGGATAGTGCTACAAAAAAACAGCATGGAGTCAACATCCACTATACCAATGATGGGTTTAGGAAATAGTTAGATTATTTAAAAGTGAATTGTGTCATTTCTGTGGCAATTGAAAAAAAGATTGTTTAAATTGTTTCCCAATATGCCATTGGTTGGACAAACACTGCCAGTGTTGGTGCGTTGGATTGGTTGCGATACTCAAACAGAGCAATTCTTTTCAGGGGAATATTAAATTGCATTCCTGGGAAAAAAAGGTTAAAAAAAGCTGTCACTGGTGCAGTACCCTTCCTTTGTACCTTATTTATAGGGTTGCAAAGGGAGGAGAATTTCTGTAAATATTACAAAAATGTCCGCCTCTTTGCAAGCCCACTTATTTCTACCCCTAAAGGGTTCATAATAGCACCTTAAAGCAGGGGTGTCCAATCCTGCTCCCGGAGGGCCACTAGTCAGCAGAGTTTAGCTCTAGTTCCAGTTAAACACATCTGAAACAGCTAACCACGGTCTACAGAATCACTAGAAACTTCCAGGCAAGTGTATTGGAACTGCTGAGAGCTAAACTCTGAAAAAAGTGGCCCATCAAAAGGAAAATTAAACATCTCTGCCTTACATATTAGCACCAAAAATGTACCTATTAGTACCTAAAATGTACATATAAAAACCACACCAGAGATTTCTTTTTACGAAAGCGTGGGATAGGACAATTATTTTAACATCGAAATGACACACTTCGGATTTAAATCTCAAGAGTTGCAAGAAAAATGACAAGCAAATGAAATAAGAAAAAGCAAAGAAAACTGTGTTGAGACTAGCTACAGGTAGAGGGAGGCGCGTGGTCAACTCTCCAGCAGCTGTTTAAGGGCGCGCTCAATGTTCATGCGGTGACCGACGCGCGTCACGCCCAGCTCTGCGAAGTCCTCCTTGGTCAGAGCAGGCAGATGGGAGCCCTCGATCTCATGCTCTTGGAACCGCTCCCGGTGTTCAGACAGGTTAATGCTGGCCAGCCAGTCGCCAACGTCGTACTTGTTCCACAGGTGGAGGGGCTTCTGGTGGAACGGCCGCAGGGTGAGCAGGGGGGAGGGCATGCCCGAGGAGGGTGCGGGCGAGGGAGAGCGACTCCGCGCGCTGGAGCTCCTCATGACGAAACGCACTTCTTTAGGTTCATGAGGGAGACTGAGGCTAGACGACTTAAGGATGGTGGGGGGTGTGATGGGAGAAGTGACCAGACCGAACCCCCGGATGGGTCCAAGAGGATCTGAGCGGTCCGGGGAACCGGGACTGGGTGTCCGCCGGGTCATTGGGTAGCGGCTGCCTGGTCTGATGGTGTAGGTGGTGCCGTAGCCTCTCTGAGAGATAGTATGGAGCTCCCCCAAACTGCTGAAGAGTCTGAAAGTAGGGAACAGAAGAAAAGAGAAAAAGAAGGTGGCAGATAGGATGAAAGTCAACTTTTTTGTATTAGTGAGAAACAGTAGATTCAGTGGCAGGGAAAGCATCAGCTATGTTAGGATTCTACGTTTTATTGAGTTAGACGTGGTTAGTAACACGTTTAATTAATGCGTTTGTTTAGCCGTAGTAATAGAAGTGCAAAGGTGTTACAGACCTGCGGAGCAAAGATAGAGAGAATACATTATAAGATCCAAGGAGGAGCTTGGATTTTAGTTTTTTAGTTTATAGTTCAGTCATTCAACAAAAATTTTAAGTGTTTTCTCCTAAAGGCCCGTTCACACCAAGCACGATAACTAAAAAGATAACACTAAAGATAAAGTTATAAAATCGTACTCAATATTAAAGAATAGCAGAGTCCACACCACAGCTATAATGATAAAGGCACAGATAAACAATATAGTTGGAATCACTTTGAGAACTATTTTTTTTTCAGCTGATGAACGATAAAAACAATAACAGCCAATCAGAATCAATCCTGCTATAACGAGCTCGAGAATTTAAAACAGCGAACGAGCGTGCGCTTACAAACAATATCGTTCGCTGGTGTGGACTCTAATATTGTTATCTTTAAAGTTATCGTTCTTGGTGTGAACAGGGTTTTAGTCAATATGACATTAAACGCCGCCTTAATGAGTTTAAATGCCTTTTCTTTTATTTTCTTTGAAAATATCTAAAAATCCCTAAATTTACTTGTGAAGCAAACCGCAAACAATATTAATACTTATTTTCATGCATTGTATCTTGAATATACATGTTTTCTGTCTAAATCTGCACTTATTTTTTAGTATCAATAAGGTAAAAACTACGGTGGCCGAGAGAGCTCAACACGCTGCAAATAGAAAAAGCACCAGCAAATCAAGAAAACATCTTCATCAGTTTGACAGCAAATAAAGAATTTGATTTGCAGCGCGTTTCTTTATTTCTTTGTGTTGTTGTGAGCATTTGCAGCGCGTGTGTTGTCAAATTGATGAAGTTGTTTTCTTAATTTGCAGGTGTTTTTTCTATTTGCAGCGTGTTGAGCTCTCTCGGCCACCATAAAAACAAGTACAAAAATACTGATAACAATTTACAAAAATTGTTTAATTTGTTCACATTAGGCTATTCGATAGCATCTAAACTTCTAAATATTTTTTTTAATTTGAGGTGTTTATATTAATTTCAACATTTACTAAAATGCATATTAATATTATTTTTTAAAGTTGTTAATATTATTCATTGGAGCTAAGCTTACTTGAACTAACAATGAACAGTTGTATTTTATTTAATCTGTTACCTAGCACAAGGACGCCGGCGCACTGAACACTCTCTGTTTGCACATGTCATTGTTTACAAACATTAACAAAGATGAATAAATTCTGTAACAAATGTATTTCTCATTTTTAGTTAATGTTAATTAATCGTATGGCGTATGGCTTCACAAGTACATTTGTCTTGTTTCAAGGATTTCTACATATTTTCAGATTGGACAAAAAGCTTACATTTTAATTTAAATCATTAAAGATTATTCATATTTAAATGTAATTTAGTTAAATAGAAACTCACTAAATGCAGAGCAACTGACCAAATGCATATCCATATTAAAATCAATTTGTTAAGATTGTTTAAAAAAAAGTTGAAGTGTTAAACTTTTTTGTGTTATGCATGCTACAATTGTAACTAGGCAAAAGAAGCTCGCTCTCCACTTAAAACCTGCCTCTGTGTGCAATGAAGCGAAGATTAGATGTAATTACTCCATTTACAATCAATGGTAATGAGTGGGGTGTTATGTGAGTTTCAATGCAATCTGAATTAAATGTAAACATGGCCAGATTTACACAAAACACCGAAAGCACAACCAAACATGCAACACATGAGAAACAACAGAAGACGGATGTGGAGACACGTATAACATCTCAACCTTCAAATTACTTATTGTAATATTTTGTTGAAAATATATAACAATATAGGCTTCATAATTTGAGATTTTTAGATAACTAGCCAAGTCAAGTGAAGAGGACAGAACATATTTAGAATTTATTGAACTTATTTTATCTGTAGAAGCAGTGTATGAAAAATCTAAATGAAAACTAATGAAACTTGAATTGATCGAATCCTTTTGCCTCTGTAACTTGAGGATTGAGAGCTAAGCAGTCAATGAAAAACATGGAAAGGTTGGGGTTTAGAGGGGACTGGCCAAATTACCATAATGCGGTTTAGTAAATGAGGAAGGATGGATGATGATCAGGGCTTGACTCAGAGGTGTGGAAACAGAAAAAACAGAGATGAGATGATTCATGCGCACTTACACAGGTGCCCGGCTCTTCTGGGCTTAGCCTCAGATTCAGCTCTAGATAGAGCAGCGTAGCATGCAAAGAGAGAGTGAGAGAAAGAGGGAGAGAGGGAGATGGAGAAAAAGAGAGAGAGAGAGAGTGAGGGGCAATGAGAGAGAGAGAGAGTGGTCGGTTAGCATCAGTCCATGACAGAACAAAAACAAACACCACACACTTCACATCCTCAACAATGTCAATTGAATGCAAACCAAATGCACAGCGACACAGACCAGAGTGCAGCTAGCCCCAGACCTCAGCTTTCAACGGTGGAACGTGCACATATAGACATTATCAATAAAGAGTGACTTTTGATGATGCGAAATAAAACAGCATTTCTTTCAATACATCCTCTGTCTGGGGTAAGATGCCGTTCTGGTCAAATAAAACTAAAATTAAGCAAAATGAACAAATATGCATGAAAAAATAAACATTGCATAAAACTACATAAGCAACATTTTTTTTCTAAGAAGAAGCCAGAGCGATCACTGTGTTAGCATGATTAATGGATGAAGGTGTCACAAAACACTTAGCAAGTACAATAAGCTTGGACAGCATGTTTGAATGGAGAGAAAGAAAAATAACGACTACACAGACTGAGAGGAATGAGGTATTATTATTATGATGATGACACTGTGATGGTTATGTTGGTTTTATGTTGGATTATCCAATAAGAAATGACAACTTTCAGCTGGTGTAATTAATTTAAATTGAATCCTGTTTTAAAATAACTATTGAGGGTTGGACAAAAATGGGTTTATAGCTCACGATTACTGTGATAAACATGAGTCAAACAACACATTCATATCCCATGATGTTGCAAGACAAAAACCATCAGTCACACATGGACCCACATACATACTGCTAGCACAGTGCCATAGAGAAGCAGGCCGCAGGGAAAAGCTCACTGAGTTAGATGTGACAGAGTTTGGAAGGTGAGAGGTCGAAGCTTGAGATGGTGCATGCCCTCAGGCCATCTGTTACCTTGTGCACACCCAAATGGCAAGACAGAGGGACTTAAAGAAGTGCTTTTCAAATTTATGCCATAATGTAGTCACCCTACTGCCTGTCGACAAGAATGTTTTTTGAGTCACATGATCACTGAAAAAGTTGTCATAACCGAAACATATGCACTTAGAACACTTGACAATACTGTCAAGGGACAGGTATTTTGGTTGATTTGCCAGGGTGGACAAGGGAACATATAACCTGCAGAAGTGATTAATAAAACCCAGAACAATGTCAGCAAAAGTGATTGAATATGGGATTAGTGGATGTTAAAGAATAGAAAATAAAATAATGACATTTGATTTACCCTAGTGGCTAAAAGCTAACGTTTACTGTCTTCCATGTCCTTGTCACATCTGTTGGGATATAAAGGACTTCAGCTGTATTTAAGGATATAAGAAAAATAATACACAGCTGGTGCTTTAAAAAAAATCAAGACAGAAAAAAACATTGACTTTTATTGATTTTATATGAAATAGTTATATGTTATAGGAAACATTTTTTATTGAAATGAATTATTTGAACTGAAACTGTCCCTGTAGCTCTGGTTATGTACATTGGTGTATCTATAGAAGTCTGTATCACTCTAACTATTGTCTACGGGTTATATGGTAGAGCTGTGAGATCATCCTGAGGCCGTTCTACATTACTTACCAGTTGCCGTCCAATGCTGAGATAGTTTGCGGGGCTCCAAACGTCTCAATGAAGAAAGCATGTTAAATATTAACACTTAATGCTTCTAAACGAGTAAGACATTTTAAGGTTCTGGATTAGCTTTCTTTTAAATAAAAGTTTAAGGTGACTGCTTGAGAAACTCTGGACAGACACATGTTATGTTCTTTGGTATTCTTTGTGGTTTTTATGAGGATGTTTAATATATAATTTATGTTAATTTTATTTCATATTACTAAATGCAAACTGTGAGCTTCGATTGAACATTGTTATTCAGATATGGGAAAAGAACGGCACAGTGTTCACACTGTTATTTAACCAATAGGAAACTTGCATTTGCAGTATAAACAACCAACTTCTGTATTCTATTTGCAATGTTGCTTAAGTAAAGGTGTTACATTTGTTTTCATAGAAGTGCAGATAGATTCATTTGGAAAGCTGATTTGCATTCGGTCTTCTCCAGGATTCACGCCTTACCTTGCACCGACCACGGGCGATTTTCTTCCGGGGTCAAGCGAAGCTCCAAGCGGCTCTTCCCCGAGTGAGTGCGTGTCCTTGTTCAGCTGTTGCAACCGAGAGCTGAGCTCGCTGATCACAGTGGGTTTGCCTTCCTCTGCCCCCGAAAACGGATGGGGTTCCACGGGGTCCCCCCACAACTTGGAGCGTCTCTGGAAGAGGTATCGGGGTCTGGCCAGGCCTGAGGCTCCCGCAGCAGCAGCCAACGCAGCCGCGTGGTGCTGTGAGAGCAGTTCGCTATCGGATGACTGCTTAAGCAGGGGGTCCCTGAATGTCACCGGGCCCTTGCTGAGCTGGGACTTGAGCTTTGGCTTTGGAGGCACTGGCGGCTTATCAAGAATGAACGTCTGGCCATCTGCGTAGGTGGTGTAGGTGTCCGTGGGCTCGCCGCTTTCCGAGGACAGTGTGGACATACTGGAGACGGTGGAGATGGTGCTTGTAGTCTCCAGGTGGTGATCACTTGAGCTACGAGTGTCTACCTCTTCCACCCCGGAGTCAGCAGCAGACTCTGGGCCCAGGTGGGACTCAGATGGCTTCCCTGAGGATGCTTGCGGGCCACTGCTAGCGGGGACCTGTGCTGCAGGGGCGACCGCTGCTGGAGGGGCGGGAGGTGGGGGTGGAGCCAAGGGCAGGGCAGAAGGTGTTGTCTGTGCCAATGTAGAAGCAGGAGGTACTGCAGTTGCAGGTGTCTTTCCAAGAAGGCCATTGGCAAATTCATTCGGTGGAGTAACCACACCGATTTTGCGGAGCTCCTCACGCGTCTCCTCATCACTGGAAGAGAGAATGGCAGGTGGCAATGTGACCGTATAGGGTTCCACATCCTCCTCAGAACTACCCTGTGCCAGGGTTTTATCTGAGGACGGGCTGGGAGGTTGTTGGGAAGTTGGAGCTGTGGGTGGAGGCGGGGTGGATCTCAAAAGAGCATCGGGACCAGGGGACTTGGCGCGTTTAATTTCGGCTAACATGGGTTTCGGGCTCTCTGACAATGCCCCCTTAGGAGAGGGAGAGGGCACAGTGTGTTCTGGGCTGGGCCCCACGGCCTCCCCATTACTCGTTGCATGAACCATGATAAGCCCAGCAGTTTTCTGCTGAGACGTGTCCATGATGCTGATGATCATACTCTTCTTGTCCTCAATTTTCCTTTCCTCCTTCGATTCTGTCCTTGTTTCTAACTCTTTCCTGGTGGATATGGGACTTCCCCACTGGATTCTGCTAGTGGGGGCGGAGGTCTCGTAAATTCTTTTTGTTGCAGGGGAAAAGGGAGTTGAGGCAAACTTCCCCTCACCCTCTGACCGTGCAGCTTCTTTGGTCTGGGTCTCCATATACAGCACCCCTCCAGCAGCTTCATGTTTAGTTCTGGGCTCAGGGCTGCTTGAAGGGGACTGCCTCTGGGAGGTTAATGCCCGTTCCCTTGCGGCCAGCGCAAGTGCCAATGGAGAGTTGGGGTCCAGGGGCTTGCCCGTCAGTGGGTGAATGAAGGTGGTGCCCCCAGGAGAGGGCCGCAACGCCAAGGCGGGAGGAGGCAACTGACCAAGTTCACGTGTGAGCATTCGTTCATCAACAGAACGGGATGGTGTGAGTGAGGGGGCCTCTGGGGGTGGTGCCGAACTGCCCTCCATAGTGCCCACTGATAGGAAGACTGTGGATTTCCGCCTCTCCTCCAGACGACGTTCCCGGTCTTTCACAGCATCAGCAATGGCGGCAGAAAAAGGTCCCTTTCCTTGCAACAGTCCCTCAGCCTGAGCTTTACTGCGTTCCTGTAACAGCTGCTGCTGCTGCTGATAGAAATCAGCCCTGCTGGTATGGTGAGCAGTTAGGCGCCCAGAGGGAGAGTGCTCTCTTGCATGGATGGATGCCAGTGCTAACGAGGCTCTCTCCTGAGCATCTTCCACCTGCAGTTGCTTTACAAGCGGGCTCTTCCTCCGCTGTGGCTTGCTCGGATGCGGCATGAACAGGCCCACGCTGAACTGGCCCACATTGGCGTAGGGGTTATCGATGACTCGACCTTTCCGCTTGATCCTTTCGGGCGGAGTTGAAACAGGACCTGGCCTGGGGATGTCAGTAGGCTCCACAGGGAGGTGGGACGAGTCCTGCAGGATGATCATGGAGCGGGGCTTTCTTCTGCCGATCCATGTGGGAGGCATGGCGAGGCGGCTCAAACATCTCAGCAGACATTGTCTGTGGCAAAGCATGCAGTCTTGGTTCAAAGCCTGGTTTAAAACTGGAACGGCTGGGGTCGTGAATGCGGCCAGGGGGAGGAGGTGGGCAGAATGAAGGAGGGGGTCCAGTATCTTGATAGTAAAGCGATGGGGGAGGTGGGGGAGCCATTTGAGGAGGTGGAGGGATACTATGGCTGTCTCTCAGGCTGTCCGTCATGGAGGAGCTCCGCGGAAACCTGTGCTCTGCTGCCAGGGCAGACAGTCGATCCTCTTCAGTTGCTCCTGCACAGACAGACAGATAGATCTATAAAAAATTATTTTGGGTTTGGCTGAGCTTTGATGACGAACAAGTATGCAATAGTTTACAGATTTGATATTTGGTCTTTCCTTTCTCTGCTTTCCTTATTCTTGGCATTCCAAATGTTGATGTGTGTCAAAGTTTTGCATTTAAATTCATTCAAATTTGAAAATCAAAGGACAGATAGATAAAAGAAACTAGAACAAAGCCAAGCACTTTACTACTATTTCAAATTGAGGAGCTTAATTGAGTGTATGTAAAAGATTCCTGAAGAATTACCAAAAGACTTTGTTCTAGCCATGCTTTTCGGCAGCTGCATATGGGCTTTTTCCAACGCTGGGTGTAGAGCACCATGGAGAGCAAGTCCTTGCCGCTCAAAAAGAGACTGCACAAACAAAAAACTTTTATGTTTAAAAGGGTCAAGCAAGTATATTTAGGAATATTTTCAACAAAGTGTTTCTACTTGCTATTGTTATTGTAAGAAGCTTCATCCCTGCTGAAAGTACCAGCATACAGTTGTGTTTTGGAAAATTATGCTGTACATTAGACTACCATCAAACCTGCATCAAGCCAGTTTTTCAGTTTGATAAATGTAAAACAAATAAATGTTTCAGTCCAATGTGTACATACAACGTATTTGGTCAATACTGCTAAAACGGGACACTTTCTGATCATCTGAGCATGTGCGCAAATACTGTATCTTACACTGATTTCTGCTGGTGTAATTCTGCGACTAGTAGGACGTTGCTTCACCGTTGCTGTTCTGTAATCTCCTTCCACCTTTGGCCTCAGTACCGTCTCCTGAGAGGCCAAAATTTCATCTAGCCTTTCTGTTAAGATACACACACATAAAACAAAGTTAATTATAAACACACACAGGTAGTTCTCAACAGGTTGTAATATGGATCGCATTTGATCACATGCTTTGAAATAAAAAAGGCAAAATACATATGAAATGGAAATGTTAATGACACATAATTAACTGAATGTATTACAGCTCCTTATTTATGACAAAAGGTGTAGCATGGCAAGCTCGGTTCCAACCCATAGACCTGCCAGGCTGTATACTGTCTACATAAGTAGTGCCTTACACAGGATATATTCCTATGTTCTTCTGACGTTTATCAAGGTATTGCATGTTGACAAAGAAAAACAATTAAAAAACATCACAGATGGAGGCAAGAATGCATCCTGTGTGAACAGTCCCTAAGGCAGCATCCTAACTGAAATAGAACTTCATAAGTGACTAATTTGGAACACTCCACGTGCCACACAGATAGAATTCCTTGTGTGAAGCACATGAGAGGTGAAACTCACAATGGATTTCCAGTTTGGCATCAGCACATTGCAGTGTTAAGAGTGTGAGATTCAAACAGGCATGAAAAATACAGAAATACTGAATAAAAGAGCCAAAAAAATCAATTACATTTTGACACGTTATTTTTTAAAAATGGTAATAATATAAAATCAATGTATGTTTAAATTAGTATAGTAATTTTAAAATTAGATTTTTTTTATTTTGAAAAATTAGATTCAAACATTCTGAGACATCCAAAACAAGCTATTTTTAAGAGAGCATAAGTCTACTGCCTTTGTTATGGGAATGGGAATTCCTAAAAATACTGGTTAGGTAGGTAGCTCACTAGGTTTTGGAACAGAGCTAAATAAATCATATTCCAGCATGAGCAAGGTGAAGATGGTTGTATACACATATTTCTGTGATTTAATTTGCTTATAAAAACCTCAACTTACCTCCTCTTCTCCTCCTTGCAGAGGCTGAGCAAGAAATAAATGTACAGAACACCTCTCCATTAAAGTCTCACAGCAGCAAATGTCTTTCGATATGTGTTTCAGTGTGTGAACGTGAGTGAATATGTAAAATGAACTCGGTAAACTCAGAGCACAGATTGAGCGAGAGAGGAAAAGACAGCTGATGTTTTGAACAGCCCAAATGGCTGCAGAAGGGAGATGACACAGTTAATAAATAAACAAGAAAGAGCAACACAGAGAGAGAGATAGATAGAGAGAAAATGTTGCATCCAAATGTGTGTGTATGCTAGGGGAATGGGATGTGTTAAACTACCTATTTTCCTAACTGACTTTTTCATAATCTGAATGACTGACTAGTTGGAAGAACCCTGATGCCCAAAAATGTTCATCTTCATATGTATATAGGCTTAAAAAAGTGCACTCTGAATCCAAGAATGCACAGCCCTTCAATAGAGTAAATTACAGTGTTTGTTTCTTCATTGGAAATGTAGCATTACATCACTTGCTCACAAATGGATACTATGTAGTGAATGGTGCCACCAGAATGAGAGTCCAAACAGTTTATAAAAACATCACAAAAATCCACAAGTAATCCACATGACTCCAGTCCATCAGTAAACATCTTGGGAAGCGAAAAGCTGCATGTTTGTAACAAAAAAATTCACCATTAAGTCATTTGAACTTTAAACCGTTGCTTCCAGCCAAAATACATAACACTTCCTCCAGTGAAAATATATCCTGTTGTCCTTTCACATCAAAAATCCACAGAATTTTTTTTAGAACTGTTTTTGCTTGTAAACAAAGATTGGTCTGTGCATATTTCTTTATTGAGTCATAAGAGATGGCTTTTTCCAATGGAGAGCGCAGTATTACACCCTGTCCTAACTACATGCGGACGCCGTGACACATGATATAAGGCATCTGTTCCATATTAATCAGAGTTTTAGTCCTAACCAGCCACGACAAGTTTCTATTTTAGAAACGGTTTCTATTTCTGCGGCTTCTCGGTTGGAACAACAAAATATAAACTATGAAAATTATCATCTCAGGTACTGATTATGTGCTTTATTCAATGTAAAAAAGTGTCTAATATGAGTTTGAATATCCCATTGTGTGACATTTATAGCCATACTGAAAGCAACAACAGATAGTTTACTTCAGATCTTGAAAATAACATGTACGTTAAAACTGTGAACTCAATGCGAACCAACAAGTGTATTCCATGACAAAGATGGTATAAGTCACTCGGTATGTACGTTTAATATTTATGAATTCGATTATGTGTCCAGTGCGCTTCTCTCTTCTGAATGGCTGTGATATTTAAATGTTTATGTCGCATCGCGCCTGGTGTGGACATGGTGTTATGGATGTAGGACTCATATTTTAGCCGGAAACAACTATTTGAAATCAGTTTTGAACATCTTGATGGATTTGCTTTTTATAAACATGCAGCTTTTCTCTTCAAAAGATGTTAATTGATGGACTGGAGGATTACTTGCGGATTATTGTGATTTTTTTATCAGCTGTTTGCACTCTCATTCTGACGGCACCCATTCACTACAGAGTATCAATTGGTGAGTAAGTGATGTAAAGCTAAATTTCTCCAAATCTGCCTTGATGAAGAAACAAACTCATCTACATCTCGGATGGCCTGAGGATGATTACATTTCAGATAATCTTCATTTTGGGTGAACTATTCCTTTAAGGCAAAAGCTGAAAGAAAATATATTCAACCTCACAACATGGCGCATTTGTTTGTTTGAGGAATTCTTACCTAGTTCTTCGAGCTCAGCGGTCATGCTTTTGGATCTCAGGGTGAGGGTGGTGCTGGACGCTCTTTTTGGAGGCGGAGGCGCTGTGGAGGAAAGGCAAGGAGTAGATGAGAAGATAGGATGGCGTGGTGAGGGGCCTTCACGGCTGCTGCCCATCGACAGCTGCCAGCGCTTTTTTCACCATCTTCATCCGAAGATCAATGTACCACACTGCCGCACCACAATTAAACTCTCTCCTGCCGCCTTAGAATCATGTAACTATCAGACATCTCCTCTGTGATTGCACGACCAGAAACCAACTTCCGTTCTTGGTGGCCCTCCGATAGTAGAAAGAAATACTCGTCTCCCAAAATCCCTCATATCACATTCAGCCTCTTACAACCCAAATGGTGGACGAGTTTCCCTTCGTCTCTCAGAAACAAAACCTGATGCTATGTCCAAAGCATTCATAAACTCCCAAGCAGCGATACAAGAAGCACCAAGAAAAACGATCAGCGTTCCAGGAGATCAGACACTTCTGTCGTCTCAGTAACATCGGCGTAAAACTCCTCACTCCTTCAGCTAACAACCTTGCAGACCAGAGTGGAGCTGGAAAGAGAGAGACGAGGAGAGAAATAGCAAGGCACTAATGCAATACTTACTTCAAACATGCATTGTAGTAACCATGGCAACTCTGGCAGGAGCAAGGCCTGGGTTTGTGCATTTCAACTGTGAGAATCTGTGTGTGTGAGTTTGTATGTGTTGTGTGGGAGGATATAGCCACAAAACTAACAACAGACACTATTATTACTTCATCAGTAGTGTCTAAGTGTGTGGTAGCTCGCATAGGCCCAGAGTTATGCAATAACCCTGCAATAACTTTGCAGGTGACTGTGATTTGCCAAGTAAGAACAACATTTTCATCGACATTCAGAATTTAGGGTAAGAATCTGTCTTAGGGGTATAAATACACAGCACTTTCCCTCTGATTGCAGGGATAGTTCATTTCTGTTGCCATGCTGTAAAGCATCCTGCTAGCAACACCGAGGTCAAGGGTTTGACTCCCAGGGAATGCATGAACTGATCAAATATATAATTAAATGCAATGCAATTTGCTCTGGAAGAAAGCATCAGACAAATGCCTTAAATAGAAATGTAGTTAATGCATTTTGCATTTGAGATTCTCACTGTTGAACATATCAATTACATTGAACCAATATATTAAGCTGTGGATCATATAATCTACACAATGTGTTAATACTGGCATTTTTCTTGGCAATTTTTTTTGTTTTAATTAAAAAAACCACTTAATTTTAAAATAAAAATGTTAAATGTAGTCATTTTCCATGGTGAAGAATCTAGCAACTTAATAAATAATAAAATACAATAAAATTGCTTAGGATGATAGCACCTGACAAATGCATTCATTTTAAGTGTAGTTAATGTATTTTGCACTTGAGAAACTCACTGTTGAACAAATATGAACTACATTTAAACAATATGTTTAGCTGTGGATCTTATTTATAAACTACAATCTTTGTTAAATACAGTACTCACATTTTCTTTGGAGGAAATCCACTTAATTATAAAATTAAATGTATTTAAAATGATAAAATAAAATATTCATGGAGTATGTTAAATGTGCAGCTATTTTCATTAAATCCAGAAATTTAATAAAATTACATATCAAATTATGAATAATAATTATAAAAAAAACTACAGAACAGACACTAATTTAACTAGACATGAGCATTGAGTGAGATGCTGAAAAGACAGAGATAATGTCTGATATATCTATAAAGAGTTGCAACAAAGCATAGGGTGAATGCAAAAAACGTACATTTACAGTACTTTAGAGCTAGGGATGGATCTGCATAGTCAACACCCGATTCAATCTATACTATAAGACGCTTGGGATAAAAGTACTATGCTGTTCCACCAACCACTAAAATCAAACACAGGTCAATGAAGGGTTCGGATTGTGTGGGAGTTGCAGATTAAAGTGAGGATAGTTTGCATGGATATTGAATAGACTAACTCTTTGGTTTGAGGTTTTGCCGTGGTTCTAATAGCTCTACCGGTGGACTCATTAAACCGCTAATCGATTGAGTGGGTGAAGGAATGCATGACATGTGGACATGTGGAAAGGCTGCACAGAAAACACTTCAATCTGCTTGGTCATCACAATTCCTTGTGAAAAATAACCCAGTCATTTAGTTAA
>QVTF01023973.1:0-431931 GCA_003573665.1 Oxygymnocypris stewartii | reverse complement strand
GAGCGTCCCAAAGTTGCCCCATTGACTTTCAATGGTGTAGGACGGCCCATGAAATGGGCCGTCCTTTCAATTGAACGCTTTTCAATTGAACATAACTCTGGATCACAGTGTCATAGAGACAAGGGGGCGGGCTCATTTGACTCAGACGACCAATCAGCATCTCAGGATCATTGTGAAGCTATCAAGCCACGCCCATAGCAACCATTTAGAGCACCTTAGCAACACGTCCCATAGACTTCCATTGAAAGAGATCAAAGGGATATCTCAGGATAGAAGTGTCATAGAAACATGAGGGTGGGCTCGTTTGACTCGGGGCAGCAAGCTGCCAATCCTGAATCACCTCAACACACACTGGCCACGCCCTAGCAACCATTGTCGACCACCTTAGCAACCAAAATTCACAGACTCATAGCTCAGAGAGTGGATTTCGTAGAAATGTGAAATTTGCCACATTTGAAGAGGCTGACGGGCTCTGTAAGAACATACCACACAATGGGGTAAAACTTGCACCCCTGGGGGGCAAGAGCGTCCCAAAGTTGCCCCATTGACTTGAAACCGCTTTTCAATTGAACATAACTCTGGATCACAGTGTCATAGAGACAAGGGGGCGGGCTCATTTGACTCAGACGACCAATCAGCATCTCAGGATCATTGTGAAGCTATCAAGCCACGCCCCTAGCAACCATTTAGAGCACCTTAGCAACACGTCCCATAGACTTCCATTGAAAGAGATCAAAGGGATATCTCAGGATAGAAGTGTCATAGAAACATGAGGGTGGGCTCGTTTGACTCGGGGCAGCAAGCAGCCAATCCTGAATCACCTCAACACTCACTGGCCACGCCCTAGCAACCATTGTCGACCACCTTAGCAACCAAAATTCACAGAGGAATATCTTCCATTCTGAATGTCACAGAGGCGTGGGAGTTGGTTTATATCATTCATACTGACAAGAAGCCTTTGGAGTATCGTGATTGCTAGCTGCCAAGCCACTCCCTAGCAACCAAACAGAGTACCCTAGCAACCGTTTTGCAAGACCTATATCTCTGCATCAGAACATCGTATAGAGATGGGGGTTGGTTTATACATTCACACTGACTTTGGAGCTTCATGATTGGCAGCTGCCAAGCCACTCCCTAGCAACCAAACAGAGTACCCTAGCAACCGTTTTGCAAGACCAATATCTCTGCATCAGAACATCGTATAGAGATGGGGGTTGGCTCTTTTGACTCATGCTAGCAAACAGGACTTGCTACATGCTACACATGCTAGCAGTGAATAGCTACATGCTAATAGCGCTTAGCTAAGTGCTAAATCATGCCAATAAAATGCTACAAACTCCATAGTAACCATCTGTGACAACTACCAACCACCTAGTAACAACATAGCAACCACTCAGATTACCCTAAATGCTAATAATGCTACAACATGCTAGCAACATGCTAATCATGCTAACATGCTAGCAACATGCTAATCACGCTAAAATCATGCTAGCAACATGCTAATCATGCTAAAATCATGCTAGCAAAAATCATGCTAGCAACATGCTAGCAACATGCTAATCATGCTAGCAACATGCTAGTCACATGCTAATCATGCTAGCAACATGCTAAAAACATGCAATCACGCTAAAATCATGCTAGCAACATGCTAGCAACATGCTAATCATGCTAGCAAATGCTAGAAACATGCTAATCACGCTAGCAACATGCTAGCAACATGCTAATAATGCTAAAATCATGCTAGCATCATGCTAGCAACATGCTACAACATGCTAATCATGCTAGCAACATGCTAGCAACATGCTAATCATGCTAGCAACATGCTAGCAACATGCTAATAATGCTAGCAACATGCTAATCATGCTAGCAACATGCTAGCAACATGCTAGCAACATGCTAGCAACATGCTATAAACATGCTAATCACGCTAGCAACATAGCAACATGCTAATGCTAAATCATGCTAGCAACATGCTAGCAACATGCTAGCAACATGCTAATCATGCTAGCAACATGCTAGCAACATGCTAATCACGCTAAAATCATTAGCAACATGCTAATCATGCTAAAATCATGCTAGCAACATGCTAGCAACATGCTAATCATGCTAGCAACATGCTAGCAACATGCTAATCACGCTAGCAAACATGCTAGAAACATGCTAATGTGCTAGCAACATGCTAGCAACATGCTAATCACGCTAAAATCATGCTAGCAAACATGCTAATCATGCTAAAATCATGCTAGCAACATGCTAGCAACATGCTAATCATGCTAGCAACATGCTAGTCACATGCTAATCATGCTAGCAACATGCTAGCAACATGCTAGTCACATGCTAATCATGCTAGCAACATGCTAAAAACATGCTAATGACGCTATAAAATCATGCTAGCAACATGCTAGCAACATGTTAATCATGCTAGCAACATGCTAGAAACATGCTAATCATGCTAGCAACATGCTAGCATTATGCTAGCAACATGCTAGCAACATGCTAATCACGCTAGCAACATGCTAGCAACATGCTAATCACGCTAATAACATGCTAGCAACATGCTAATCATGCTAGCAACATGCTAGAAACATGCTAATCACACTAGCAACATGCTAGCAACATGCTAATAATGCTAAAATCATGCTAAGCATTATGCTAGCACAATGCTAGCAACATGCTAATCACGCTAGTAACATGCTAGCAAAATGCTAATCATTGCTAGCAACATGCTAGCAAACATGCTAGCACATGCTAGCAACATGCTAATCATGCTAGCAACATGCTAATCATGCTAGCAACATGCTAATCACGCTAAAATCATGCTAGCAAACATGCTAATCACACTAGCAACATGCAAGCAACATGCTAATCATGCTAGCAACATGCTAGAAACATGCTAATCACGATAGCAAACATGCTAGCAACATGATAATAATGCTAAAATCATGCTAGCATCATGCTAGCAACATGCTAGCAACATGCTAATCATGCTAGCAACATGCTAGCAACATGCTAATCATGCTAGCAACATGCTAGCAACATGCTAATCACGGCTAGCAACATGCTAGCAACATGCTAGAAACATGCTAGTCCTGCTAGCAACATGCTAGCAACATGCTAATCATGTTAAAGACATGCTAGAATCATGCTAACAACATGCTACCAACATGCTAATCATGCTAGCAAAATGCTAATCATTGCTAGCAACATGCTAGCACATGCTAATCATGCTAGCAACATGCTAGCTAATCATGCTAGCAACATACTAGAATCATGCTAGCAACATGTTAGTAACATGCTAATCATGCTAGCAACATGCTAATTATGCTAGCAAACAATGCTAATCATGCTAGCAACATGCTAATAACATGCTAATCATGCTAGCAACATGCTAGCAACATGATAATCATGCTAGCAAACATGCTAGAATCATGCCAGCGACATGCTAACAACATGTTTAATCATGCTAGCAACATGCTAATCATGCTAGAAACATGCTAGAATAATGCTAGCAACATGCTAGCCATATGCTAATCATGCTAGCAACATGCTAATCATGCTAGCGACATGCTAAAATAATGCTAGCAACATGCTAATCATACTAGCACATGATAAAATCATGCTAGCAACATGATAAAATCATGCTAGCAACATGCTAGCAACATGCTAATCATGCTAGCAATATGGTAACAAGATGCTAATCATGCTAAAAATATGCTAGCAAACATGCTAGTCACTAGTATCTGTCCAGCGCCGAGTTTTGCCACTGCAAGCACCATTCACATTTTCTTCTGGAAATGTACATTCTAGTATTGTTATTACTATTCGCCCTGACCAACTTCGGCGCGCTACTCCTCCCGCAGTTTTTGCCACAGAGCCATGAATGAGGTGTCAAAACGTGCGGCCTAATCGGGAATGGTGTGCTATGACTTTTATAAGCGATCGGGGGTACGATGTTCGCCCCAGGGGCGAAATAGCGGCCAAAAAAAACACGCATAGACTTAACATTGCGAAAAACTTTGACGCCTCATAGCTCAGAGAGTGGATTTCACAGAAATGTGAAATTTGCCACATTTGAAGAGGCTGGCAGGCTCTGTAGGACCATACCTCAAAATGGGGTAAAAGTTGCACCCCTGGGGGGCAGGAGCGTCCCAAAGTTGCCCCATTGACTTTCTATGGTGTAGGACCTAGCAACCACCCAGAACATCCTAGCAACCGCCTAGCAACGCCCTAGCAACCACCCAGAACACCCTAGCAACCGCCTAGCAACAACCCTAGCAACCGCCTAGCAACCGGGTGGTGTTTTTGCCACTGCAAGCACCATTCACATTTTCTTCTGGAAATGTACATTCTAGTATTGTTATTACTATTCGCCCTGACCAAACTTCGGCGCGCTACTCCTCCCGCAGTTTTTGCCTCAGAGCCATGAATGAGGTGTCAAAACGTGCGGCCTAATCGGGAATGGTGTGCTATGACTTTTATAAGCGATCGGGGGTACGATGTTCGCCCCAGGGGCGAAATAGCGGCCAAAAAAAACGCATAGACTTAACATTGCGAAAAACTTTGACGCCTCATAGCTCAGAGAGTGGATTTCACAGAAATGTGAAATTTGCCACATTTGAAGAGGCTGGCAGGCTCTGTAGGACCATACCTCAAAATGGGGTAAAAGTTGCACCCCTGGGGGGCAGGAGCGTCCCAAAGTTGCCCCCATTGACTTTCTATGGTGTAGGACCTAGCAACCACCCAGAACATCCTAGCAACCGCCTAGCAACGCCCTAGCAACCACCCAGAACACCCTAGCAACCGCCTAGCAACAACCCTAGCAACAACGCTAGCAACCGGGTGGTGTTTTTTGCCACTGCAAGCACCATTCACATTTTCTTCTGGAAATGTACATTCTAGTATTGTTATTACTATTCGCCCTGACAATACTTCGGCACGCTACTCCTCCTGCAAAGTTTGTCATAGACCCATGAATGAGGTGTCAAAACGTGCGGCCTAATCGGGAATGGTGTGCTATGACTTTTATAAGTGATCGGGGGTACGATGTTCGCCCCAGGGGCGAAATAGCGGCCAAAAAAAAACGCATAGACTTAACATTGCGAAAACTTTGACGCCTCGTAGCTCAGAGAGTGGATTTCACAGAAATGTGAAATTTGCCACATTTGAAGAGGCTGGCAGGCTCTGTAAGACCATACCTCAAAATGGGGTAAAAGTTGCAACCCCTGGAGGGCAGGAGCGTCCCAAAGTTGCCCCATTGACTTGAAACCGCTTTTCAATTGAACATAACTCTGGATCACAGGGTCATAGAGACAAGGGGGCGGGCTCATTTGACTCAGACGACCAATCAGCATCTCAGGATCATTGTGAAGCTATCAAGCCACGCCCCTAGCAACCATTTAGAGCACCTTAGCAACACGTCCCATAGACTTCCATTGAAAGAGATCAAAGGGATATCTCAGGATAGAAGTGTCATAGAAACATGAGGGTGGGCTCGTTTGACTCGGGGCAGCAAGCAGCCAATCCTGAATCACCTCAACACTCACTGGCCACGCCCTAGCAACCATTGTCGAGCACCTTAGCAACCAAAATTCACAGAGGAATATCTTCCATTCTGAATGTCACAGAGGCGTGGGAGTTGGTTTATATCATTCATACTGACAAGAAGCCTTTGGAGTATCGTGATTGCTAGCTGCCAAGCCACTCCCTAGCAACCAAACAGAGTACCCTAGCAACCGTTTTGCAAGACCTATATCTCTGCATCAGAACATCGTAGAGAGATGGGGGTTGGTTTATACATTCACACTGACTTTGGAGCTTCATGATTGGCAGCTGCCAAGCCACTCCCTAGCAACCAAACAGAGTACCCTAGCAACCGTTTTGCAAGACCAATATCTCTGCATCAGAACATCGTATAGAGATGGGGGTTGGCTCTTTTGACTCATGCTAGCAAACAGGACTTGCTACATGCTACACATGCTAGCAGTGAATAGCTACATGCTAATAGCGCTTAGCTAAGTGCTAAATCATGCCAATAAAATGCTACAAACTCCATAGTAACCATCTGTGACAACTACCAACCACATAGTAACACCATAGCAACCACCCAGATTACCCTAGCAACCGCCTAGCAACACCCTACATTACCCTAGCAACAGGGTGGTGTTTTTTGCCACTGCAAGCACCATTCACATTTTCTTCTGGAAATGTACATTCTAGTATTGTTATTACTATTCGCCCTGACCAAACTTCGGCGCGCTACTCCTCCCGCAGTTTTTGCCACAGAGCCATGAATGAGGTGTCAAAACGTGCGGCCTAATCGGGAATGGTGTGCTATGACTTTTATAAGCGATCGGGGGTACGATGTTCGCCCCAGGGGCGAAATAGCGGTAAAAAAAACCGCATAGACTTAACATTGCGAAAAAACTTTGACGCCTCATAGCTCAGAGAGTGGATTTCACAGAAATGTGAAATTTGCCACATTTGAAGAGGCTGGCAGGCTCTGTAGGACCATATCTCAAAATGGGGTAAAGTTGCACCCCTGGGGGGCAGGAGCGTCCCAAAGTTGCCCCATTGACTTTCTATGGTGTAGGACCTAGCAACCACCCAGAACATCCTAGCAACCGCCTAGCAACGCCCTAGCAACCACCCAGAACACCCTAGCAACCGCCTAGCAACAACCCTAGCAACCGCCTAGCAACCGGGTGGTGTTTTTTGCCACTGCAAGCACCATTCACATTTTCTTCTGGAAATGTACATTCTAGTATTGTTATTACTATTCGCCCTGACCAACCTTCGGCGCGCTACTCCTCCCGCAGTTTTTGCCACAGAGCCATGAATGAGGTGTCAAAACGTGCGGCCTAATCGGGAATGGTGTGCTATGACTTTTATAAGCGATCGGGGGTACGATGTTCGCCCCAGGGGCGAAATAGCGCCCCAAAAAAAACACATAGACTTAACATTGCGAAAAAATTTGACGCCTCGTAGCTCAGAGAGTGGATTTCACAGAAATTTGAAATTTGCCACATTTGAAGAGACTGGCAGGCTCTGTAAGACCATACCTCAAAATGGGGTAAAAGTTGCACCCCTGGGGGGCAGGAGCGTCCCAAAGTTGCCCCATTGACTTTCTATGGTGTAGGACGGCCCATGAAATGACCTAGCAACCACCCAGAACATCCTAGCAACCGCCTAGCAACGCCCTAGCAACCACCCAGAACACCCTAGCAACCGCCTAGCAAAAACCCTAGCAACCGCCTAGCAACCGGGTGGTGTTTTTTGCCACTGCAAGCACCATTCACATTTTCTTCTGGAAATGTACATTCTAGTTAATGGTGCTTGCCATTTTAATGGCAAAGCACAGTATTGTTATTGCTCATACTTATTATTCTTCTTCTTCTTCTTCCACTTTTATTTCGGCGCGCTACTCCTCCCACAGTTTTTGTCACAGAGCCATGAATGAGGTGTCAAAACGTGCGGCCTAATCGGGAATCGTGTGCTATGACTTTTATAAGCGATCGGGGGTACGATGTTTGCCCCAGGGGCAAAATAGGGGCAAAATCAAACGCATTGACTTAACATGGCGAAAAACTTTGACGCCTCGTAGCTCAGAGAGTGGATTTCACAGAAATGTGAAATTTGCCACATTTGAAGAGGCTGGCAGGCTCTGTAAGACCACACCTCAAAATGGGGTAAAAGTTGCACCCCTGGGGGGCAGGAGCGTCCCAAAGTTGCCCCATTGACTTAACATGGCGAAAAAAAATTGACGCCTCGTAGCTCAGAGAGTGGATTTCACAGAAATGTGAAATTGGCCACATTTGAAGAGGCTGGCAGGCTCTGTAAGACCATACCTCAAAATGGGGTAAAAGTTGCACCCCTGGGGGGCAGGAGGGTACTAAAATTTGCCCCATTGACTTTCAATGGTGTAGGACGGCCCATGAAATGGGCCGTCCTTTCAATTGAACCGCTTTTCAATTGAACATAACTCTGGATCACAGTGTCATAGAGACAAGGGGGCGGGCTCATTTGACTCAGACGACCAATCAGCATCTCAGGATCATTGTGAAGCTATCAAGCCACGCCCCTAGCAACCATTTAGAGCACCTTAGCAACACGTCCCATTGACTTCCATTGAAAGAGATCAAAGGGATATCTCAGGATAGAAGTGTCATAGAAACATGAGGGTGGGCTCGTTTGACTCGGGGCAGCAAGCAGCCAATCCTGAATCACCTCAACACACACTGGCCACGCCCTAGCAACCATTGTCGACCACCTTAGCAACCAAAATTCACAGACTCATAGCTCAGAGAGTGGATTTCGTAGAAATGTGAAATTTGCCACATTTGAAGAGGCTGACGGGCTCTGTAAGAACATACCACACAATGGGGTAAAACTTGCACCCCTGGGGGGCAAGAGCGTCCCAAAGTTGCCCCATTGACTTGAAACCGCTTTTCAATTGAACATAACTCTGGATCACAGTGTCATAGAGACAAGGGGGCGGGCTCATTTGACTCAGACGACCAATCAGCATCTCAGGATCATTGTGAAGCTATCAAGCCACGCCCCTAGCAACCATTTAGAGCACCTTAGCAACACGTCCCATAGACTTCCATTGAAAGAGATCAAAGGGATATCTCAGGATAGAAGTGTCATAGAAACATGAGGGTGGGCTCCTTTGTCTCGGGGCAGCAAGCAGCCAATCCTGAATCACCTCAACACTCACTGGCCACGCCCTAGCAACCATTGTCGATCACCTTAGCAACCAAAATTCACAGAGGAATATCTTCCATTCTGAATGTCACAGAGGCGTGGGAGTTGGTTTATATCATTCATACTGACAAGAAGCCTTTGGAGTATCGTGATTGCTAGCTGCCAAGCCACTCCCTAGCAACCAAACAGAGTACCCTAGCAACCGTTTTGCAAGACCTATATCTCTGCATCAGAACATCGTAGAGAGATGGGGGTTGGTTTATACATTCACACTGACTTTGGAGCTTCATGATTGGCAGCTGCCAAGCCACTCCCTAGCAACCAAACAGAGTACCCTAGCAACCATTTTGCAAGACCAATATCTCTGCATCAGAACATCGTATAGAGATGGGGGTTGGCTCTTTTGACTCATGCTAGCAAACAGGACTTGCTACATGCTACACATGCTAGCAGTGAATAGCTACATGCTAATAGCGCTTAGCTAAGTGCTAAATCATGCCAATAAAATGCTACAAACTCCATAGTAACCATCTGTGACAACTACCAACCACCTAGTAACAACATAGCAACCACTCAGATTACCCTAAATGCTAATCATGCTAGCAACATGCTAGCAACATGCTAATCATGCTAGCAACATGCTAATCATGCTAGCAACATGCTAGAAACATGCTAATCACGCTAGCAACATGCTAGCAACATGCTAATCATGCTAGCAACATGCTAGCAACATGCTAGTCACATGCTAATCATGCTAGCAAACATGCTAAAAACATGCTAATCACGCTAAAATCATGCTAGCAACATGCTAGCAACATGCTAATCACGCTAAAATCATGCTAGCAACATGCTAGCAACATGCTAATCATGCTAGCAACATGCTAGCAACATGCTAATCATGCTAGCAACATGCTAATCACGCTAAAATCATGTTAGCAAACATGCTAATCATGCTAAAATCATGCTAGCAACATGCTAGCAACATGCTAATCATGCTAGCAACATGCTAGCAACATGCTAATCACGCTAGCAACATGCTAGCAACATGCTAATTGTGCTAGCAACATGCTAGCAACATGCTAATCACGCTAAAATCATGCTAGCAAACATGCTAATCATGCTAAAATCATGCTAGCAACATGCTAGCAACATGCTAATCATGGTAGCAACACGCTAGTCACATGCTAATCATGCTAGCAACATGCTAGCAACATGCTAGTCACATGCTAATCATGCTAGCAACATGCTAAAAACATGCTAATCACGCTAGCAACATGCTAGCAACATGCTAATCATGCTAGCAACATGCTAGCAACATGCTAGTCACATGCTAATCATGCTAGCAAACATGCTAAAAACATGCTAATCACGCTAAAATCATGCTAGCAACATGCTAGCAACATGCTAATCACGCTAAAATCATGCTAGCAACATGCTAGCAACATGCTAATCATGCTAGCAACATGCTAGCAACATGCTAATCATGCTAGCAACATGCTAATCACGCTAAAATCATGTTAGCAAACATGCTAATCATGCTAAAATCATGCTAGCAACATGCTAGCAACATGCTAATCATGCTAGCAACATGCTAGCAACATGCTAATCACGCTAGCAACATGCTAGCAACATGCTAATTGTGCTAGCAACATGCTAGCAACATGCTAATCACGCTAAAATCATGCTAGCAAACATGCTAATCATGCTTAAATCATGCTAGCAACATGCTAGCAACATGCTAATCATGGTAGCAACACGCTAGTCACATGCTAATCATGCTAGCAACATGCTAGCAACATGCTAGTCACATGCTAATCATGCTAGCAACATGCTAAAAACATGCTAATGACGCTAAAATCATGCTAGCAACATGCTAGCAACATGCTAATCATGCTAGCAACATGCTAGAAACATGCTAATCACACTAGCAACATGCTAGCAACATGCTAATCATGCTAGCAACATGCTAGCATTATGCTAGCAACATGCTAATCATGCTAGTAACATGCTAGCAACATGCTAATCATGCTAGCAACATGCTAGAAACATGCTAATCACACTAACAACATGCTAGCAACATGCTAATAATGCTAAAATCATGCTAGCATTATGCTAGCAACATGCTAGCCATATGCTAATCATGCTAGCAACATGCTTATCATGCTAGCGACATGCTAAAATAATGCTAGCAACATGCTAATCATACTAGCAACATGATAAAATCATGCTAGCAACATGATAAAATCATGCTAGCAACATGCTAGCAACATGCTAATCATGCTAGCAATATGGTAACAAGATGCTAATCATGCTAAAAATATGCTAGCAAACATGCTAGTCACTAGTATCTGTCCAGCGCCGAGTTTTGCCACTGCAAGCACCATTCACATTTTCTTCTGGAAATGTACATTCTAGTATTGTAATTACTATTCGCCCTGACCAAACTTCGGCGCGCTACTCCTCCCGCAGTTTTTGCCACAGAGCCATGAATGAGGTGTCAAAACGTGCGGCCTAATCGGGAATGGTGTGCTATGACTTTTATAAGCGATCGGGGGTACGATGTTCACCCCAGGGGCGAAATAGCGGCCAAAAAAAACGCATAGACTTAACATTGCGAAAAACTTTGACGCCTCGTAGCTCAGAGAGTGGATTTCACAGAAATGTGAAATTTGCCACATTTGAAGAGGCTGGCAGGCTCTGTAAGACCATACCTCAAAATGGGGTTAAAGTTGCACCCTTGGGGGGCAGGAGCGTCCCAAAGTTGCCCCATTGACTTTCTATGGTGTAGGACGGCCCATGAAATGACCTAACAACCACCCAGAACATCCTAGCAACCGCCTAGCAACGCCCTAGCAACCACCCAGAACACCCTAGCAACCGCCTAGCAACAACCCTAGCAACCGCCTAGCAACCGGGTGGTGTTTTTTTGCCACTGCAAGCACCATTCACATTTTCTTCTGGAAATGTACATTCTAGTATTGTAATTACTATTCGCCCTGACCAAACTTCGGCGCGCTACTCCTCCCGCAGTTTTTGCCACAGAGCCATGAATGAGGTGTCAAAACGTGCGGCCTAATCGGGAATGGTGTGCTATGACTTTTATAAGCGATCGGGGGTACGATGTTCACCCCAGGGGCGAAATAGCGGCCAAAAAAAACCGCATAGACTTAACATTGCGAAAAACTTTGACGCCTCGTAGCTCAGAGAGTGGATTTCACAGAAATGTGAAATTTGCCACATTTGAAGAGGCTGGCAGGCTCTGTAAGACCATACCTCAAAATGGGGTTAAAGTTGCACCCTTGGGGGGCAGGAGCGTCCCAAAGTTGCCCCATTGACTTTCTATGGTGTAGGACGGCCCATGAAATGACCTAGCAACCACCCAGAACATCCTAGCAACCGCCTAGCAACGACCTAGCAACCACCCAGAACACCCTAGCAACCGCCTAGCAACAACCCTAGCAACGCCCTAGCAACCGGGTGGTGTTTTTTGCCACTGCAAGCACCATTTCACATTTTCTTCTGGAAATGTACATTCTAGTTATTATTATTAATGGTGCTTGCCATTTTAATGGCAAAGCACAGTATTGTTATTGCTCATACTTATTATTATTAATTCTTCTTCTTCCACTTTTATTTCGGCGCGCTACTCCTCCCACAGTTTTTGTCACAGAGCCATGAATGAGGTGTCAAAACGTGCGGCCTAATCGGGAATCGTGTGCTATGACTTTTATAAGCGATCGGGGGTACGATGTTTGCCCCAGGGGCAAAATAGGGGCAAAATCAAACGCATTGACTTAACATGGCGAAAAACTTTAACGCCTCGTAGCTCAGAGAGTGGATTTCACAGAAATGTGAAATTTGCCACATTTGAAGAGGCTGGCAGGCTCTGTAAGACCACACCTCAAAATGGGGTAAAAGTTGCACCCCTGGGGGGCAGGAGCGTCCCAAAGTTGCCCCATTGACTTAACATGGCGAAAAAAAATTGACGCCTCGTAGCTCAGAGAGTGGATTTCACAGAAATGTGAAATTGGCCACATTTGAAGAGGCTGGCAGGCTCTGTAAGACCATACCTCAAAATGGGGTAAAAGTTGCACCCCTGGGGGGCAGGAGGGTACTAAAATTTGCCCCATTGACTTTCAATGGTGTAGGACGGCCCATGAAATGGGCCGTCCTTTCAATTGAACCGCTTTTCAATTGAACATAACTCTGGATCACAGTGTCATAGAGACAAGGGGGCGGGCTCATTTGACTCAGACGACCAATCAGCATCTCAGGATCATTGTGAAGCTATCAAGCCACGCCCCTAGCAACCATTTAGAGCACCTTAGCAACACGTCCCATTGACTTCCATTGAAAGAGATCAAAGGGATATCTCAGGATAGAAGTGTCATAGAAACATGAGGGTGGGCTCGTTTGACTCGGGGCAGCAAGCAGCCAATCCTGAATCACCTCAACACACACTGGCCACGCCCTAGCAACCATTGTCGACCACCTTAGCAACCAAAATTCACAGACTCATAGCTCAGAGAGTGGATTTCGTAGAAATGTGAAATTTGCCACATTTGAAGAGGCTGACGGGCTCTGTAAGAACATACCACACAATGGGGTAAAACTTGCACCCCTGGGGGGCAAGAGCGTCCCAAAGTTGCCCCATTGACTTGAAACCGCTTTTCAATTGAACATAACTCTGGATCACAGTGTCATAGAGACAAGGGGGCGGGCTCATTTGACTCAGACGACCAATCAGCATCTCAGGATCATTGTGAAGCTATCAAGCCACGCCCCTAGCAACCATTTAGAGCACCTTAGCAACACGTCCCATAGACTTCCATTGAAAGAGATCAAAGGGATATCTCAGGATAGAAGTGTCATAGAAACATGAGGGTGGGCTCCTTTGTCTCGGGGCAGCAAGCAGCCAATCCTGAATCACCTCAACACTCACTGGCCACGCCCTAGCAACCATTGTCGATCACCTTAGCAACCAAAATTCACAGAGGAATATCTTCCATTCTGAATGTCACAGAGGCGTGGGAGTTGGTTTATATCATTCATACTGACAAGAAGCCTTTGGAGTATCGTGATTGCTAGCTGCCAAGCCACTCCCTAGCAACCAAACAGAGTACCCTAGCAACCGTTTTGCAAGACCTATATCTCTGCATCAGAACATCGTAGAGAGATGGGGGTTGGTTTATACATTCACACTGACTTTGGAGCTTCATGATTGGCAGCTGCCAAGCCACTCCCTAGCAACCAAACAGAGTACCCTAGCAACCATTTTGCAAGACCAATATCTCTGCATCAGAACATCGTATAGAGATGGGGGTTGGCTCTTTTGACTCATGCTAGCAAACAGGACTTGCTACATGCTACACATGCTAGCAGTGAATAGCTACATGCTAATAGCGCTTAGCTAAGTGCTAAATCATGCCAATAAAATGCTACAAACTCCATAGTAACCATCTGTGACAACTACCAACCACCTAGTAACAACATAGCAACCACTCAGATTACCCTAAATGCTAATCATGCTAGCAACATGCTAATCATGCTAGCAACATGCTAATCATGCTAGCAACATGCTAGAAACATGCTAATCACGCTAGCAACATGCTAGCAACATGCTAATCATGCTAGCAACATGCTAGCAACATGCTAGTCACATGCTAATCATGCTAGCAAACATGCTAAAAACATGCTAATCACGCTAAAATCATGCTAGCAACATGCTAGCAACATGCTAATCACGCTAAAATCATGCTAGCAACATGCTAGCAACATGCTAATCATGCTAGCAACATGCTAGCAACATGCTAATCATGCTAGCAACATGCTAATCACGCAAAAATCATGTTAGCAAACATGCTAATCATGCTAAAATCATGCTAGCAACATGCTAGCAACATGCTAATCATGCTAGCAACATGCTAGCAACATGCTAATCACGCTAGCAACATGCTAGCAACATGCTAATTGTGCTAGCAACATGCTAGCAACATGCTAATCACGCTAAAATCATGCTAGCAAACATGCTAATCATGCTAAAATCATGCTAGCAACATGCTAGCAACATGCTAATCATGCTAGCAACACGCTAGTCACATGCTAATCATGCTAGCAACATGCTAGCAACATGCTAGTCACATGCTAATCATGCTAGCAACATGCTAAAAACATGCTAATGACGCTAAAATCATGCTAGCAACATGCTAGCAACATGCTAATCATGCTAGCAACATGCTAGAAACATGCTAATCACACTAGCAACATGCTAGCAACATGCTAATCATGCTAGCAACATGCTAGCATTATGCTAGCAACATGCTAATCATGCTAGTAACATGCTAGCAACATGCTAATCATGCTAGCAACATGCTAGAAACATGCTAATCACACTAACAACATGCTAGCAACATGCTAATAATGCTAAAATCATGCTAGCATTATGCTAGCAACATGCTAGCCATATGCTAATCATGCTAGCAACATGCTTATCATGCTAGCAACATGCTAAAATAATGCTAGCAACATGCTAATCATACTAGCAACATGATAAAATCATGCTAGCAACATGATAAAATCATGCTAGCAACATGCTAGCAACATGCTAATCATGCTAGCAATATGCTAGCAAACATGCTAGTCACTAGTATCTGTCCAGCGCCGAGTTTTGCCACTGCAAGCACCATTCACATTTTCTTCTGGAAATGTACATTCTAGTATTGTTATTACTATTCGCCCTGACCAAACTTCGGCGCGCTACTCCTCCCGCAGTTTTTGCCACAGAGCCATGAATGAGGTGTCAAAACGTGCGGCCTAATCGGGAATGGTGTGCTATGACTTTTATAAGCGATCGGGGGTACGATGTTCGCCCCAGGGGCGAAATAGCGGCCAAAAAAAACGCATAGACTTAACATTGCGAAAAACTTTGACGCCTCATAGCTCAGAGAGTGGATTTCACAGAAATGTGAAATTTGCCACATTTGAAGAGGCTGGCAGGCTCTGTAGGACCATACCTCAAAATGGGGGTAAAAGTTGCACCCCTGGGGGGCAGGAGCGTCCCAAAGTTGCCCCATTGACTTTCTATGGTGTAGGACCTAGCAACCACCCAGAACATCCTAGCAACTGCCTAGCAACGCCCTAGCAACCACCCAGAACACCCTAGCAACCGCCTAGCAACAACCCTAGCAACCGCCTAGCAACCGGGTGGTGTTTTTCGCCACTGCAAGCACCATTCACATTTTCTTCTGGAAATGTACATTCTAGTATTGTTATTACTATTCGCCCTGACCAAACTTCGGCGCGCTACTCCTCCCGCAGTTTTTGCCACAGAGCCATGAATGAGGTGTCAAAACGTGCGGCCTAATCAGGGAATGGTGTGCTATGACTTTTATAACCGATCGGGGGTACGATGTTCGCCCCAGGGGCGAAATAGCGGCCCAAAAAATCGCATAGACTTAACATTGCCAAAAACTTTGACGCCTCGTAGCTCAGAGAGTGGATTTCACAGAAATGTGAAATTTGCCACATTTGAAGAGGCTGGCAGGCTCTGTAAGACCATACCTCAAAATGGGGTAAAAGTTGCACCCCTGGGGGGCAGGAGCGTCCCAAATTTGCCCCATTGACTTTCTATGGTGTAGGACGGCCCATGAAATGGGCCGTCCTACACCATAGAAACCGCTTTTCAATTGAACATAACTCTGGATCACAGTGTCATAGAGACAAGGGGGCGGGCTCATTTGACTCAGACGACCAATCAGCATCTCGGGATCATTGTGAAGCTATCAAGCCACGCCCCTAGCAACCATTTAGAGCACCTTAGCAACACGTCCCATAGACTTCCATTGAAAGAGATCAAAGGGATATCTCAGGATAGAAGTGTCATAGAAACATGAGGGTAGGCTCGTTTGACTCGGGGCAGCAAGCAGCCAATCCTGAATCACCTCAACACTCACTGGCCACGCCCTAGCAACCATTGTCGAGCACCTTAGCAACCAAAATTCACAGAGGAATATCTTCCATTCTGAATGTCACAGAGGCGTGGGAGTTGGTTTATATCATTCATACTGACAAGAAGCCTTTGGAGTATTGTGATTGCTAGCTGCCAAGCCACTCCCTAGCAACCAAACAGAGTACCCTAGCAACCGTTTTGCAAGACCTATGTCTCTGCATCAGAACATCGTATAGAGATGGGGGTTGGTTTATACATTCACACTGACTTTGGAGCTTCATGATTGGCAGCTGCCAAGCCACTCCCTAGCAACCAAACAGAGTACCCTAGCAACCGTTTTGCAAGACCTATGTCTCTGCATCAGAACATCGTATAGAGATGGGGGTTGGCTCTTTTGACTCATGCTAGCAAACAGGACTTGCTACATGCTACACATGCTAGCAGTGAATAGCTACATGCTAATAGCGCTTAGCTAAGTGCTAAATCATGCCAATAAAATGGTACAAACTCCATAGTAACCATCTGTGACAACTACCAACCACCTAGTAACACCATAGCAACCACCCAGATTACCCTAGCAACCGCCTAGCAACACCCTAGCAACCACCCAGAACACCCTAGCAACCACCTAGCAACACCCTAGCAACCACCCAGAACACCCTAGCAACCACCTAGCAACCGCCTAGCAACCACCCAGAACACCCTAGCAACCACCCAGAACACCCTAGCAACCACCTAGCAACCGCCCAGAACACCCTAGCAACCGCCTAGCAACCACCCAGAACACCCTAGCAACCGCCCAGAACACCCTAGCAACCGCCTAGCAACCACCCAGAACACCCTAGCAACCACCTAGCAACCGCCTAGCAACCACCCAGAACACCCTAGCAACCACCTAGCAACCACCCAGAACACCCTAGCAACCACCTAGCAACCGCCTAGCAACCACCCAGAACACCCTAGCAACCACCTAGCAACCGCCTAGCAACGCCCTAGCAACCACCCAGAACACCCTAGCAACACCCTAGCAACACCCTAGCAACCACCCAGAACACCCTAGCAACCGCCTAGCAACCACCCAGAACACCCTAGCAACCACCTAGCAACACCCTAGCAACCACCCAGAACACCCTAGCAACCACCTAGCAACCGCCTAGCAACCACCCAGAACACCCTAGCAACTGCCTAGCAACGCCCTAGCAACCACCCAGAACACCCTAGCAACCACCTAGCAACACCCTAGCAACCACCCAGAACACCCTAGCAACCGCCTAGCAACCACCCAGAACACCCTAGCAACCACCTAGCAACACCCTAGCAACCACCCAGAACACCCTAGCAACCGGGTGGTTTTTTTTGCCACTGCAAGCTCCACTCACATTTTCTTCAGGAAATGTACATTCTAGTTATTATTCTTCTTCTTCCACTTTTATTTCGGCGCGCTACTCCTCCCGCAGTTTTTGCCACAGAGCCATGAATGAGGTGTCAAAACGTGCGGCCTAATCGGGAATGGTGTGCTATGACTTTTATAAGCGATCGGGGGTACGATGTTCGCCCCAGGGGCGAAATAGCGGCCAAAAAAAACGCATAGACTTTAACATTGCGAAAAACTTTGACGCCTCATAGCTCAGAGAGTGAATTTCACAGAAATGTGAAATTTGCCACATTTGAAGAGGCTGGCAGGCTCTGTAGGACCATACCTCAAAATGGGGTAAAAGTTGCACCCCTGGGGGGCAGGAGCGTCCCAAAGTTGCCCCATTGACTTTCTATGGTGTAGGACCTAGCAACCACCCAGAACATCCTAGCAACCGCCTAGCAACGCCCTAGCAACCACCCAGAACACCCTAGCAACCGCCTAGCAACAACCCTAGCAACCGCCTAGCAACCGGGTGGTGTTTTTTGCCACTGCAAGCACCATTCACATTTTCTTCTGGAAATGTACATTCTAGTTATTATTATTCTTCTTCTTCTTCCACTTTTATTTCGGCGCGCTACTCCTCCCACAGTTTTTGTCACAGAGCCATGAATGAGGTGTCAAAACGTGCGGCCTAATCGGGAATCGTGTGCTATGACTTTTATAAGCGATCGGGGGTACGATGTTTGCCCCAGGGGCAAAATAGGGGCAAAATCAAACGCATTGACTTAACATGGCGAAAAACTTTGACGCCTCGTAGCTCAGAGAGTGGATTTCACAGAAGTTTGAAATTTGCCACATTTGAAGAGGCTGGCAGGCTCTGTAAGACCACACCTCAAAATGGGGTAAAAGTTGCACCCCTGGGGGGCAGGAGCGTCCCAAAGTTGCCCCATTGACTTAACATTGCGAAAAAAATTTGATGCCTCGTAGCTCAGAGAGTGGATTTCACAGAAATGTGAAATTGGCCACATTTGAAGAGGCTGGCAGGCTCTGTAAGACCATACCTCAAAATGGGGTAAAAGTTGCACCCCTGGGGGGCAGGAGGGTACTAAAATTTGCCCCATTGACTTTCAATGGTGTAGGACGGCCCATGAAATGGGCCGTCCTTTCAATTGAACCGCTTTTCAATTGAACATAACTCTGGATCACAGTGTCATAGAGACAAGGGGGCGGGCTCATTTGACTCAGACGACCAATCAGCATCTCAGGATCATTGTGAAGCTATCAAGCCACGCCCCTAGCAACCATTTAGAGCACCTTAGCAACACGTCCCATTGACTTCCATTGAAAGAGATCAAAGGGATATCTCAGGATAGAAGTGTCATAGAAACATGAGGGTGGGCTCGTTTGACTCGGAGCAGCAAGCAGCCAATCCTGAATCACCTCAACACACACTGGCCACGCCCTAGCAACCATTGTCGACCACCTTAGCAACCAAAATTCACAGACTCATAGCTCAGAGAGTGGATTTCGTAGAAATGTGAAATTTGCCACATTTGAAGAGGCTGACGGGCTCTGTAAGAACATACCACACAATGGGGTAAAACTTGCACCCCTGGGGGGCAAGAGCGTCCCAAAGTTGCCCCATTGACTTGAAACCGCTTTTCAATTGAACATAACTCTGGATCACAGTGTCATAGAGACAAGGGGGCGGGCTCATTTGACTCAGACGACCAATCAGCATCTCAGGATCATTGTGAAGCTATCAAGCCACGCCCCTAGCAACCATTTAGAGCACCTTAGCAACACGTCCCATAGACTTCCATTGAAAGAGATCAAAGGGATATCTCAGGATAGAAGTGTCATAGAAACATGAGGGTGGGCTCCTTTGTCTCGGGGCAGCAAGCAGCCAATCCTGAATCACCTCAACACTCACTGGCCACGCCCTAGCAACCATTGTCGATCACCTTAGCAACCAAAATTCACAGAGGAATATCTTCCATTCTGAATGTCACAGAGGCGTGGGAGTTGGTTTATATCATTCATACTGACAAGAAGCCTTTGGAGTATCGTGATTGCTAGCTGCCAAGCCACTCCCTAGCAACCAAACAGAGTACCCTAGCAACCGTTTTGCAAGACCTATATCTCTGCATCAGAACATCGTAGAGAGATGGGGGTTGGTTTATACATTCACACTGACTTTGGAGCTTCATGATTGGCAGCTGCCAAGCCACTCCCTAGCAACCAAACAGAGTACCCTAGCAACCATTTTGCAAGACCAATATCTCTGCATCAGAACATCGTATAGAGATGGGGGTTGGCTCTTTTGACTCATGCTAGCAAACAGGACTTGCTACATGCTACACATGCTAGCAGTGAATAGCTACATGCTAATAGCGCTTAGCTAAGTGCTAAATCATGCCAATAAAATGCTACAAACTCCATAGTAACCATCTGTGACAACTACCAAACCACTAGTAACTAACACCTAGCACTAGCAAACACTCAAAATGACCCTAATTGCTAATCATGCTAGCCAACATGCTAGCAACATGCTAATCATGTTAGCAACATGCTAATCACGCTAAAATCATGCTAGCAAACATGCTAATCATGCTAAAATCATGCTAGCAACATGCTAATCATGCTAGCAACATGCTAGCAACATGCTAGTCACATGCTAATCATGCTAGCAACATGCTATAAAACATGCTAATCACGCTAATTGCTAGCAACATGCTAGCAACATGCTAATCACGCTAAAATCATGCTAGCATCATGCTAGCAACATGCTAATCATGCTAGCAACATGCTAGCAACATGCTAATCATGCTAGCAACATGCTAATCATGCTAGCAACATGCTAGCAACATGCTAATCACGCTAGCAACATGCTAGCAACATGCTAATTGTGCTAGCAACATGCTAGCAACATGCTAATCACGCTAAAATCATGCTAGCAAACATGCTAATCATGCTAAAATCATGCTAGCAACATGCTAGCAACATGCTAATCATGCTAGCAACACGCTAGTCACATGCTAATCATGCTAGCAACATGCTAGCAACATGCTAGTCACATGCTAATCATGTTAGCAACATGCTAAAAACATGCTAATGACGCTAAAAATCATGCTAGCAACATGCTAGCAAACATGTTAATCATGCTAGCAACATGCTAGAGAAACATGCTAATCATGCTAGCAACATGCTAGCATTATGCTAGCAACATGCTAGCAACATGCTAATCACGCTAGCAACATGCTAGCAACATGCTAATCACGCTAGTAACATGCTAGCAACATGCTAATCATGCTAGCAACATGCTAGAAACATGCTAATCACACTAGCAACATGCTTGCAACATGCTAATAATGCTAAAATCATGCTAGCATTATGCTAGCAACATGCTAGCAACATGCTAATCATGCTAGTAACATGCTAGCAAAATGCTAATCATGTTAGCAACATGCTAGCAAACATGCTAATCATGCTAGCAACATGCTAGCAACATGCTAATCATGCTAGCAACATGCAAATCATGCTAGCAACATGCTAATCACGCTAAAATCATGCTAGCAAACATGCTAATCACACTAGCAACATGCTAGCAACATGCTAATCATGCTAGCAACATGCTAGAAACATGCTAATCACGATAGCAACATGCTAGCAACATGATAATAATGCTAAAATCATGCTAGCATCATGCTAGCAACATGCTAGCAACATGCTAATCATGCTAGCAACATGCTAGCAACATGCTAATCATGCTAGCAACATGCTAGCAACATGCTAATCACGCTAGCAACATGCTAGCAACATGCTAGAAACATGCTAGTCATGCTAGCAACATGCTAGCAACATGCTAGCAACATGCTAATCATGTTAAAGACATGCTAGAATCATGCTAACAACATGCTACCAACATGCTAATCATGCTAGCAACATGCTAGAATCATGCCAGCGACATGCTAACAACATGTTAATCATGCTAGCAACATGCTAATCATGCTAGAAACATGCTAGAATAATGCTAGCAACATGCTAGCCATATGCTAATCATGCTAGCAACATGCTAATCATGCTAGCGACATGCTAAAATAATGCTAGCAACATGCTAATCATACTAGCAACATGATAAAATCATGCTAGCAACATGATAAAATCATGCTAGCAACATGCTAGCAACATGCTAATCATGCTAGCAATATGGTAACAAGATGCTAATCATGCTAAAAATATGCTAGCAAACATGCTAGTCACTAGTATCTGTCCAGCGCCGAGTTTTGCCACTGCAAGCACCATTCACATTTTCTTCTGGAAATGTACATTCTAGTATTGTTATTACTATTCGCCCTGACCAAACATCGGCGCGCTACTCCTCCCGCAGTTTTTGCCACAGAGCCATGAATGAGGTGTCAAAACGTGCGGCCTAATCGGGAATGGTGTGCTATGACTTTTATAAGCGATCGGGGGTACGATGTTCGCCCCAGGGGCGAAATAGCGGCCAAAAAAACCGCATAGACTTAACATTGCGAAAAACTTTGACGCCTCATAGCTCAGAGAATGAATTTCACAGAAATGTGAAATTTGCCACATTTGAAGAGGCTGGCAGGCTCTGTAGGACCATACCTCAAAATGGGGTAAAAGTTGCACCCCTGGGGGGCAGGAGCGTCCCAAATTTGCCCCATTGACTTTCTATGGTGTAGGACCTAGCAACCACCCAGAACATCCTAGCAACCGCCTAGCAACGCCCTAGCAACCACCCAGAACACCCTAGCAACCGCCTAGCAACAACCCTAGCAACCGCCTAGCAACCGGGTGGTGTTTTTTGCCACTGCAAGCACCATTCACATTTTCTTCTGGAAATGTACATTCTAGTATTGTTATTAATATTCGCCCTGACCAAACTTCGGCGCGCTAGTCCTCCCGCAGTTTTTGCCACAGAGCCATGAATGAGGTGTCAAAACGTGCGGCCTAATCGGGAATGGTGTGCTATGACTTTTATAAGCGATCGGGGGTACGATGTTCGCCCCAGGGGCGAATTAGCGGCCAAAAAAAACGCATAGACTTAACATTGCGAAAAACTTTGACGCCTCATAGCTCAGAGAGTGGATTTCACAGAAATGTGAAATTTCCCACATTTGAAGAGGCTGGCAGGCTCTGTAGGACCATACCTCAAAATGGGGTAAAAGTTGCACCCCTGGGGGGCAGGAGCGTCCCAAAGTTGCCCCATTGACTTTCTATGGTGTAGGACCTAGCAACCACCCAGAACATCCTAGCAACCGCCTAGCAACGCCCTAGCAACCACCCAGAACACCCTAGCAACCGCCTAGCAACAACCATAGCAACCGCCTAGCAACCGGGTGGTGTTTTTTGCCACTGCAAGCACCATTCACATTTTCTTCTGGAAATGTACATTCTAGTTCTTCTTCTTCTTCTTCCACTTTTATTTCGGCGCGCTACTCCTCCCACAGTTTTTGTCACAGAGCCATGAATGAGGTGTCAAAACGTGCGGCCTAATCGGGAATCGTGTGCTATGACTTTTATAAGCGATCGGGGGTACGATGTTTGCCCCAGGGGCAAAATAGGGGCAAAAAAAAATGCATAGACTTAACATTGAGAAAAACTTTGACGCCTCGTAGCTCAGAGAGTGGATTTCACAGAAATGTGAAATTTGCCACATTTCAAGGGGCTGGCAGGCTCTGTAAGACCATACCTCAAAATGGGGTAAAAGTTGCACCCCTGGGGGGCAGGAGTGTCCCAAAGTTGCCCCATTGACTTTACATTGCGAAAAACTTTTGACGCCTCGTAGCTCAGAGAGTGGATTTCACAGAAATGTGAAATTTGCCACATTTTAAGAGGCTGGCAGGCTCTGTAAGACCATACCTCAAAATGGGGTAAAAGTTGCACCCCTGGGGGGCAGGAGGGTACTAAAATTTGCCCCATTGACTTTCAATGGTGTAGGACGGCCCATGAAATGGGCCGTCCTCTCAATTGAACCACTTTTCAATTGAACATAACTCTGGATCACAGTGTCATAGAGACAAGGGGGCGGGCTCATTTGACTCAGACGACCAATCAGCATCTCAGGATCATTGTGAAGCTATCAAGCCACGCCCCTAGCAACCATTTAGAGCACCTTAGCAACACGTCCCATAGACTTCCATTGAAAGAGATCAAAGGGATATCTCAGGATAGAAGTGTCATAGAAACATGAGGGGTGGCTCGTTTGACTCGGGGCAGCAAGCAGCCAATCCTGAATCACCTCAACACACACTGGCCACGCCCTAGCAACCATTGTCGACCACCTTAGCAACCAAAATTCACAGACTCATAGCTCAGAGAGTGGATTTCGTAGAAATGTGAAATTTGCCACATTTGAAGAGGCTGATGGGCTCTGTAAGAACATACCACACAATGGGGTAAAACTTGCACCCCTGGGGGGCAAGAGCGTCCCAAAGTTGCCCCATTGACTTGAAACCGCATTTCAATTGAACATAACTCTGGATCACAGTGTCATAGAGACAAGGGGGCGGGCTCATTTGACTCAGACGACCAATCAGCATCTCAGGATCATTGTGAAGCTATCAAGCCACGCCCCTAGCAACCATTTAGAGCACCTTAGCAACACGTCCCATAGACTTCCATTGAAAGAGATCAAAGGGATATCTCAGGATAGAAGTGTCATAGAAACATGAGGGTGGGCTCGTTTGTCTCGGGGCAGCAAGCAGCCAATCCTGAATCACCTCAACACTCACTGGCCACGCCCTAGCAACCATTGTCGAGCACCTTAGCAACCAAAATTCACAGAGGAATATCTTCCATTCTGAATGTCACAGAGGCGTGGGAGTTGGTTTATATCATTCATACTGACAAGAAGCCTTTGGAGTATCGTGATTGCTAGCTGCCAAGCCACTCCCTAGCAACCAAACAGAGTACCCTAGCAACCGTTTTGCAAGACCTCTATCTCTGCATCAGAACATCGTAGAGAGATGGGGGTTGGTTTATACATTCACACTGACTTTGGAGCTTCATGATTGGCAGCTGCCAAGCCACTCCCTAGCAACCAAACAGAGTACCCTAGCAACCGTTTTGCAAGACCAATATCTCTGCATCAGAACATCGTATAGAGATGGGGGTTGGCTCTTTTGACTCATGCTAGCAAACAGGACTTGCTACATGCTACACATGCTAGCAGTGAATAGCTACATGCTAATAGCGCTTAGCTAAGTGCTAAATCATGCCAATAAAATGCTACAAACTCCATAGTAACCATCTGTGACAACCACCAACCACCTAGTAACACCATAGCAACCACACATAACACCCTAGCAACCGCCCGAACACCCTAGCAACTGCCTAGAAACCACCCAGAACACCCTAGCAACTGCCTAGCAACGCCCTAGAAACCACCCAGAACACCCTAGCAACCGCCTAGCAACACCCTAGCAACCACCCAGAACACCCTAGCAACCGCCTAGCAACCACCCAGAACACCCTAGCAACCACCTAGCAACACCCTAGCAACCACACAGAACACCCTAGCAACCGCCTAGCAACCACCCAGAACACCCTAGCAACCACCTAGCAACACCCTAGCAACCACCCAGAACACCCTAGCAACCGCCTAGCAACACCCTAGCAACCACCCAGAACACCCTAGCAACCGCCTAGCAACCACCCAGAACACCCTAGTAACCACCTAGCAACGCCCTAGCAACCACCCAGAACACCCTAGCAACCACCTAGCAACACCCTAGCAACCACCCAGAACACCCTAGCAACCACCCAGAACACCCTAGCAACCGCCTAGCAACCACCCAGATTACCCTAGCAACCACCTAGCAACTCCCTAGCAACCACCCAGAACACCCTAGCAACCACCTAGCAACACCCTAGCGACCACCCAGAACACCCTAGCAACGCCCTAGCAACCACCCAGAACACCCTAGCAACCACCTAGCAACACCCTAGCAACCACCCAGAACACCCTAGCAACCACCCAGAACACCCTAGCAACCGCCTAGCAACCACCCAGATTACCCTAGCAACCACCTAGCAGCTCCCTAGCAACCACCCAGAACACCAGAGCAACCACCTAGCAACACCCTAGCGACCACCCAGAACACCCTAGCAACGCCCTAGCAACCACCCAGAACACCCTAGCAACCACCTAGCAACACCCTAGCAACCACCCAGAACACCCTAGCAACCACCTAGCAACCACCCAGACACCCTAGCAACCACCCAGAACACCCTAGCAACCGCCCAGAACACCCTAGCAACCGCCTAGCAACCACCCAGAACACCCTAGTAACCACCTAGCAACGCCCTAGCAACCACCCAGAACACCCTAGCAACCACCTAGCAACACCCTAGCAACCACCCAGAACACCCTAGCAACCACCCAGAACACCCTAGCAACCGCCTAGCAACCACCCAGATTACCCTAGCAACCACCTAGCAACTCCCTAGCAACCACCCAGAACACCCTAGCAACCACCTAGCAACACCCTAGCGACCACCCAGAACACCCTAGCAACGCCCTAGCAACCACCCAGAACACCCTACCAACCACCTAGCAACACCCTAGCAACCACCCAGAACACCCTAGCAACCACCTAGCAACTGCCTAGCAACCACCCAGAACACCCTAGCAACCGCCTAGCAACGCACTAGCAACCACCCAGAACACCCTAGCAACCACCTAGCAACCGCCTAGCAACCACCCAGATTACCCTAGCAACCACCTAGCAACGCCCTAGCAACCACCCAGAACACCCTAGCAACCACCTAGCAACACCCTAGCGACCACCCAGAACACCCTAGCAACGCCCTAGCAACCACCTAGCAACACCCTAGCAACCACCCAGAACACCCTAGCAACCACCTAGCAACACCCTAGCAACCACCCAGAACACCCTAGCAACCGCCTAGCAACGCCCTAGCAACCACCCAGAACACCCTAGCAACCACCTAGCAACCGCCTAGCAACCACCCAGAACACCCTAGCAACCACCTAGCAACACCCTAGCAACCACCCAGAACACCCTAGCAACACCCTAGCAACCACCCAGAACACCCTAGCAACCACCCAGAACATCCTAGCAACCGTACAGACATGGTTGTTGGCTCGTATTCAATCGTGTACATTACCCTAGCAACCGGGTGGTGTTTTTTGCCACTGCAAGCACCATTCACATTTTCTTCTGGAAATGTACATTCTAGTTAATGGTGCTTGCCATTTTAATGGCAAAGCACAGTATTGTTATTGCTCATACTTATTATTCTTCTTCTTCTTCTTCCACTTTTATTTCGGCGCGCTACTCCTCCCACAGTTTTTGTCACAGAGCCATGAATGAGGTGTCAAAACGTGCGGCCTAATCGGGAATCGTGTGCTATGACTTTTATAAGCGATCGGGGGTACGATGTTTGCCCCAGGGGCAAAATAGGGGCAAAAAAAAACGCATAGACTTAACATTGAGAAAAACTTTGACGCCTCGTAGCTCAGAGAGTGGATTTCACAGAAATGTGAAATTTGCCACATTTCAAGGGGCTGGCAGGCTCTGTAAGACCATACCTCAAAATGGGGTAAAAGTTGCACCCCTGGGGGGCAGGAGCGTCCCAAAGTTGCCCCATTGACTTTACATTGCGAAAAACTTTTGACGCCTCGTAGCTCAGAGAGTGGATTTCACAGAAATGTGAAATTTGCCACATTTGAAGAGGCTGCCAGGCTCTGTAAGACCATACCTCAAAATGGGGTAAAAGTTGCACCCCTGGGGGGCAGAAGGGTACAAAAATTTGCCCCATTGACTTTCAATGGTGTAGGACGGCCCATGAAATGGGCCGTCCTCTCAATTGAACCGCTTTTCAATTGAACATAACTCTGGATCACAGTGTCATAGAGACAAGGGGGCGGGCTCATTTGACTCAGACGACCAATCAGCATCTCAGGATCATTGTGAAGCTATCAAGCCACGCCCCTAGCAACCATTTAGAGCACCTTAGCAACACGTCCCATAGACTTCCATTGAAAGAGATCAAAGGGATATCTCAGGATAGAAGTGTCATAGAAACATGAGGGTGGGCTCGTTTGACTCGGGGCAGCAAGCAGCCAATCCTGAATCACCTCAACACACACTGGCCATGCCCTAGCAACCATTGTCGACCACCTTAGCAACCAAAATTCACAGACTTATAGCTCAGAGAGTGGATTTCGTAGAAATGTGAAATTTGCCACATTTGAAGAGGCTGACGGGCTCTGTAAGAACATACCACACAATGGGGTAAAACTTGCACCCCTGGGGGGCAAGAGCGTCCCAAAGTTGCCCCATTGACTTAAAACCGCTTTTCAATTGAACATAACTCTGGATCACAGTGTCATAGAGACAAGGGGGCGGGCTCATTTGACTCAGACGACCAATCAGCATCTCAGGATCATTGTGAAGCTATCAAGCCACGCCCCTAGCAACCATTTAGAGCACCTTAGCAACACGTCCCATAGACTTCCATTGAAAGAGATCAAAGGGATATCTCAGGATAGAAGTGTCATAGAAACATGAGGGTGGGCTCGTTTGTCTCGGGGCAGCAAGCAGCCAATCCTGAATCACCTCAACACTCACTGGCCACGCCCTAGCAACCATTGTCGAGCACCTTAGCAACCAAAATTCACAGAGGAATATCTTCCATTCTGAATGTCACAGAGGCGTGGGAGTTGGTTTATATCATTCATACTGACAAGAAGCCTTTGGAGTATCGTGATTGCTAGCTGCCAAGCCACTCCCTAGCAACCAAACAGAGTACCCTAGCAACCGTTTTGCAAGACCTATATCTCTGCATCAGAACATCGTATAGAGATGGGGGTTGATTTATACATTCACACTGACTTTGGAGCTTCATGATTGGCAGCTGCCAAGCCACTCCCTAGCAACCAAACAGAGTACCCTAGCAACCATTTTGCAAGTCCAATATCTCTGCATCACAACATCGTATAGAGATGGGGGTTGGCTCTTTTGACTCATGCTAGCAAACAGGACTTGCTACATGCTACACATGCTAGCAGTGAATAGCTACATGCTAATAGCGCTTAGCTAAGTGCTAAATCATGCCAATAAAATGCTACAAACTCCATAGTAACCATCTGTGACAATTACTAACCACCTAGTAACACCATAGCAACCACCCAGATTACCCTAGCAACTGCCTAGCAACACCCTACATTACCCTAGCAACAGGGTGGTGTTTTTTGCCACTGCAAGCACCATTCACATTTTCTTCTGGAAATGTACATTCTAGTTAATGGTGCTTGCCATTTAAATGGCAAAGCACATTATTGTTATTGCTCATACTTATTATTCCTCTTCTTCCACTTTTATTTCGGCGCGCTACTCCTCCCGCAGTTTTTGTCACAGAGCCATGAATGAGGTGTCAAAACGTGCGGCCTAATCGGGAATCGTGTGCTATGACTTTTATAAGCGATCGGGGGTACGATGTTCGCCCCAGGGGCAAATAATCGCCCAAAAAGTCCCATTGACAATGCATTGGGCAAACTTTGGCGGGTCGTAGCTCAGAGCGAGAATTTCGTAGAAACTTATGAATCACCACACTTGAAGAGGCTGGCAGGCTCTGTAAGACCATACCTCAAAATGGGGTAAAAGTTGCACCCCTGGGGGGCAGGAGCGTCCCAAAGTTGCCCCATTGACTTTCAATGGTGTAGGACGGCCCATGAAATGGGTCGTCCTACACATAGAAACGGCTTTGCAATTGAACATAACTCTGGATCACAGTGTCATAGAGACAAGGGGGCGGGCTCATTTGACTCAGACGACCAATCAGCATCTCAGGATCATTGTGAAGCTATCAAGCCACGCCCCTAGCAACCATTTAGAGCACCTTAGCAACACGTCCCATAGACTTCCATTGAAAGAGATCAAAGGGATATCTCAGGATAGAAGTGTCATAGAAACATGAGGGTGGGCTCGTTTGACTCGGGGCAGCAAGCAGCCAATCCTGAATCACCTCAACACACACTGGCCACGCCCTAGCAACCATTGTCGACCACCTTAGCAACCAAAATTCACAGACTCATAGCTCAGAGAGTGGATTTCGTAGAAATGTGAAATTTGCCACATTTGAAGAGGCTGACGGGCTCTGTAAGAACATACCACACAATGGGGTAAAACTTGCACCCCTGGGGGGCAAGAGCGTCCCAAAGTTGCCCCATTGACTTGAAACCGCTTTTCAATTGAACATAACTCTGGATCACAGTGTCATAGAGACAAGGGGGCGGGCTCATTTGACTCAGACGACCAATCAGCATCTCAGGATCATTGTGAAGCTATCAAGCCACGCCCATAGCAACCATTTAGAGCACCTTAGCAACACGTCCCATAGACTTCCATTGAAAGAGATCAAAGGGATATCTCAGGATAGAAGTGTCATAGAAACATGAGGGTGGGCTCGTTTGACTCGGGGCAGCAAGAAGCCAATCCTGAATCACCTCAACACTCACTGGCCACGCCCTAGCAACCATTGTCGACCACCTTAGCAACCAAAATTCACAGAGGAATATCTTCCATTCTGAATGTCACAGAGGCGTGGGAGTTGGTTTATATCATTCATACTGACAAGAAGCCTTTGGAGTATCGTGATTGCTAGCTGCCAAGCCACTCCCTAGCAACCAAACAGAGTACCCTAGCAACCGTTTAGCAAGACCTATATCTCTGCATCAGAACATCGTATAGAGATGGGGGTTGGTTTATACATTCACACTGACTTTGGAGCTTCATGATTGTTAGCTGCCAAGCCCCTCCCTAGCAACCAAACAGAGTACCCTAGCAACCGTTTTGCAAGACCAATATCTCTGCATCAGAACATCGTATAGAGATGGGGGTTGGCTCTTTTGACTCATGCTAGCAAACAGGACTTGCTACACATGCTAGCAGTGAATAGCTACATGCTAATAGCGCTTAGCTAAGTGCTAAATCATGCCAATAAAATGCTACAAACTCCGTAGTAACCATCTGTGACAACTACCAACCACCTAGTAACACCATAGCAACCACCCAGATTACCCTAAATGCCGATCGGGGGTACGATGTTCGCCCCAGGGGCGAAAAATTGCCCAAAAAGTCCCATTGACAATGCATGGGGCCAACTTTGGCGGGTCGTAGCTCAGAGCGAGAATTTCGTAGAAACTTATGAATCACCACACTTGAAGAGGCTGGCAGGCTCTGTAAGACCATACCTCAAAATGGGGTAAAAGTTGCACCCCTAGGGGGCAGGAGCGTCCCAAATTTGCCCCATTGACTTTCTATGGTGTATTGAACCGCCTTTCAATTGAACATAACTCTGGATCACAGTGTCATAGAGACAAGGGGGCGGGCTCATTTGACTCAGACGACCAATCAGCATCTCAGGATCTTTGTGAAGCTATCAAGCCACGCCACTAGCAACCATTTAGAGCACCTTAGCAACACGTCCCATAGACTTCCATTGAAAGAGATCAAAGGGATATCTCAGGATAGAAGTGTCATAGAAACATGAGGATGGGCTCGTTTGACTCGGGGCAGCAAGCAGCCAATCCTGAATCACCTCAACACACACTGGCCATGCCCTAGCAACCATTGTCGAGCACCTTAGCAACCAAAATTCACAGAGGAATATCTTCCATTATGAATGTCACAGAGGCGTGGGAGTTGGTTTATATCATTCATACTGACAAGAAGCCTTTGGAGCTTCATGATTGGCAGCTGCCAAGCCACGCCCTAGCAACCAAACAGAGTACCCTAGCAACCGTTTTGCAAGACCAATATCTCTGCATCAGAACATCGTATAGAGATGGGGGTTGGCTCTTTTGACTCATGCTAGCAAACAGGACTTGCTACATGCTACACATGCTAGCAGTGAATAGCTACATGCTAATAGCGCTTAGCTAAGTGCTAAATCATGCCAATAAAATGCTACAAACTCCATAGTAACCATCTGTGACAACTACCAACCACCTAGTAACACCATAGCAACCACCCAGATTACTCTAAATGCTAATCATGCTAGCAACATGCTAGCAACATGCTAATCACGCTAGCAACATGCTAAACATGCTAAACACATGCTAATCACGCTAAAATCATGCTAGCAACATGCTAATCATGCTAAAATCATGTTAGCAACATGCTAGCAACATGCTAATCATGCTAGTCACATGCTAATCATGCTAGCAACATGCTAAAAACATGCTAATCATGCTAAAATCATGCTAGCAACATGCTAATCATGCTAGCAACATGCTAGAAACATGCTAATCACACTAGCAACATGCTAGCAACATGCTAATAATGCTAAAATCATGCTAGCAACATGCTAGTAACATGCTAATCATGCTAGCAACATGCTAATCATGCTAACAACATGCTAGCAACATGCTAATCATGCTAGCAACATGCTAGCAACATGCTAATCATGTTAGCGACATGCTAGAATCATGCTAACAACATGCTAGCAACATGCTAATCATGCTAGCAACATGCTACCAACATGCTAATCATGCTAGCAACATGCTACCAACATGCTAATCATGCTAGCAACATGCTAATCATGCTAGCAACATGCTAATCATGCTAGCGACATGCTAGAATCATGCTAATCATGCTAGCAACATGCTAGCAACATGCTAATCATGCTAGCAACATGCTAATCATGCTAGCAACATGCTAGAATCATGCTAGCAACATGCTAATCATGCTAGCAACATGCTAATCATGCTAGCAACATGTTAGAATCATGCTAGCAACATGCTAATCATGCTAGCAACATGCTAATCATGCTAACGACATGCTAGCAAACATGCTAGCGACATGCTAGCAAACATGCTAATCATGCTAGCGACATGCTAGCAACATGCTAATAATGCTAGCAACATGCTAGCAACATGCTAATCATGCTAACAACATGCTAGCATCATGCTAATCATGCTAGCAACATGCTAATCATGCTAGCAACATGCTAATCATGCTAGCAAACATGCTAATCATGCTAGCAACATGCTAATCATGCTAGCAAACATGCTAATCATGCTAGCGACATGCTAGCAACATGCTAATAATGCTAGCAACATGCTAATCATGCTAATCATGCTAGCAACATGCTAATGCTAGCAACATGCTAATCATGCTAGCAACATGTTAGAATCATGCTAACAACATGCTAGCAACATGCTAATCATGCTAGCGACATGCTAAAATCATGCTAGCAACATGATAAAATCATGCTAGCAACATGCTAAGCATTAGCATGTTGCTAGCATGATTAGCATGTTGCTAGCATGTTTGCTAGCATGATTAGCATGTTGCTAGCATGTTGCTAGCATTATTAGCATGTTGCTAATCATGTTGCTAGCATTATTAGCATGTTGCTAGCATGTCGCTAGCATGCTAATCATGCTAGCAAACATGCTAATCATGCTAGCGACATGCTAGCAACATGCTAATAATGCTAGCAACATGCTAGCAACATGCTAATCATGCTAGCAACATGCTAATCATGCTAGCAACATGCTAATGCTAGCAACATGCTAATCATGCTAGCAACATGCTAGAATCATGCTAGCAACATGCTAATCATGCTAGCAACATGCTAATCATGCTAGCGACATGATAAAATCATGCTAGCAACATGATAAAATCATGCTAGCAACATGCTAATCATGCTAGCAACATGGTAACAAGATGCTAATCATGCTAAAAATATGCTAGCAAACATGCTAGTCACTAGTATCTGTCCAGCACCGAGTTTTGCCACTGCAAGCACCATTTCACATTTTCTTCAGGAAATGTACATTCTAGTTTTATAATATATTACCCTATATTATATTTCCAAAACAATACCATCAAAAGTACAATAGCATTACCATGTGTTTGGGCATGTACCATGTTAATCCTATGGTGTTCTTTGGTCTACAAGTACCAGAGTTTGCCATCTAATAGCATTATAGTACCACGGTCCTAGTCCATCATCTCAGGTTAGAAAGTCTTGGTAGTTACTCACAGGTTTTCAGATCTTCTATTGTGGAGTGAGCACCACTGGCTGGGCTGATACTGGTCCCACGTGAGCAGCTGGTGTACACTGCCCACTGGACTTCCACCAGCTGTGTCACTGTCATAACACTGTGCTTCATATGATCCATTTTCTGGACCTGAAGACAACACAAACATTAAGGAAAGACAAACACAATTATATGTAAAGGCTGGAATATACTATACGGTCCGAGTTAACAGATAAAAAAAAGTATCAGTTGTGTATGAGTACAGAGACTCAAATTCGTTAGCTTTATAGTATGAGTTCATCCAGTCCAAGGAGATAAAACAACTTTCATATTTTGAGACAATTTTAGAACACATTTTCAATTGCCATATGTCTCCTAGCGAAGAGGTGCATGTTTCTTTGTGAGATTGTTGTTGTGGTTGGTAATCCTCAGTTGTTTAGTGTATTACTTTTTTTTCCTGTAACCATTAACAAAGTCGTAAAGCAAGTGCATAATGCCAACTATTATTAAAGTTGTACAGTGTATGAGGAACATTATCTTTGGAATGTCTTTCCACACTGTCATCACTAGTTTGTCTTTATCTTTTTTTCTGTTATTACAAACACTGATTGTCCTGCTTTATATAACATTTGTTAGTTAAAAAATGTACACTATACTAATCATGGGAATTTAAAATATGGACAGTTTGGACACTGATAATAAAAATCAATAAAATTTACGGTAAAAAACTGACCGCTGTGGTTGCTGTCAGACCTGTGTCCTGTCTTGTCTTGTGGTTTTCTGTCTCGTGCTCCCCTTAACCCAGTGATTTTCAAACCTGTCCTGCAAGCCCCCCTGCTGTGCACATTTTGTTTGTCTACCTTGTTTTCCTAAATCTAGTGTCCGGTATTAACATTGATGTCCTGTGAGTCTCTCCCTGCCTTGTGTTACCCTGTTTTTGGTTTGTTTATTAAACACTGTTCATTTTGAAGTTTACCTCTCGTCTCCTTGCTTTCCTTGTGTGCTGTATTGTGACAGTTGCCAGAATTTTTACGTAAAAATTAATTTGAGGTTTTATGGATTTCACTTAAATTTAAATACTGTAATTTCATTAACTGATATAATAATAACAATAATATGCCAACCTACTAAAGGCATTAACCAATTAATTGCTTTTTTACTGTTAAAATCACAGTAATTTTTTAACAGTGTATGGAATTTAACTAACGACCCTGGTGTTGCTAATGCCATGATCTACTGTTTGCGCTCAAAGACTTATATATATACCAAGATGGTGCCTTCATATTACTATGAATGGGAGACAGTGCAACACACAATATGTCCAACCTTCTAGATAAAAGAGCCAGTGGCCAATTATTAAAGTCCTTGCATCATTGTTCAGTCGGCGTTAAAAGCTCCAGTTGCCATAGAAACAGTCACTATACTCATACACAAACTTGGGACTGCACATGTACATTGGCTGATCCAATCTGACATAAACCTTTTAAAGTTATTTGAGCATAAGAAACAACATATGAAATAGCAATGCTATTTCAATGCATAACAGATTTTGTTGAGCCAAGTCCCTTTTGGTATGCTAGTTGTTGAATATATATTATTATATAATCATCCTTTTATTTGTCACATGTCTGATCTTTCATTGTGTTATTAGTTCTGTCATCGGTGATCTAGTTTCCTCGTTGTTGATTAGTTAATTTGTTTCAACGGAGAACAGAGCGTTCGTCAGAGCCCACCAAGATCGACGACGAGCCAGGACAAACTAGAGTGACTGAGCGGATCATCGTCCAGGAGCCTGAGCCTCAAGTCACGTCTGACCAGGTGCATGAGCCAGCAACACCACGCATTGCCGTGAGAGTTCTCATGGGGTTTGAGGGAATGAATTGGGACCCCACCCATACTTTCACCACTAAGGGTGAGCTGTCATGTTCTCTGAACAATTTGACTGTTTAAAGGAGGAGGATTTAATTGACTGGTTTGGGGAAGTAAAACCAAATTCTCTGCTGGTTCTGTCCAGCTCTTCTGTGTCTCCTAAGCTTCCTGTGTCTCTCGTGTTCCCACCCAGCCTCCTCTCCTAAAACCAGCCAGTTCCTCAGCCTTGTCTCTGCTGGTTCCTGTCAGTCTCACAGTTTATCCCACCCTCAGTCAGTGCCACCTGGGTGCTCTGATCCACCTCGGGCCTTCCAGTTTCCAGCTCTGCATAGGCATGAGGATCCCCTGTCTGCGCCTCCAGCCTCCGAGGCCTGGACTCTGCCTTGGTCTTTCGACTCATCGGCTTCACCTTGGCTCCTAGCTAGCTTGTATCCACCCTGGCCCGTCATCCCACTGGCTCCACCGGGCTTCCTCGTCCCTCCAGCTCCACCTTGGTCCTCTGTCGCTCTGACTTTGCCGCAGTCTTCAAGATCCACGCCTCATTGTTGATTAGTTCCTTTGTTTTCACCTGTGCTCTATTAATTATCCCACTAGTTCCTTTGTTTGGCATCATACTTAACTCCTCAGTTAACCTTCATTGTTTGTCGGTTCTCATCTGTGTTTACGATGCATTGGATTTGCTTTTGGAATTACCCTGTGGAATATTAAAGCCTGTTTCCCTTCATCATCTTCTTGCATTTTGTCTCTTGCCAAGCAACCCTTGACATTATGTTTATGTATTTTATTTTAAATGTTTCTAGTAGGGGTAGTGGCTGCAACAAAGAATTGATAAAACGGCTAATATTAATTAATAATGAAAATAACTGACATAAAATGTATTGATAATTTATGCTCTGTGTTATGAGTGCAAAACATCTGCAAGTTGTGTCACTTTACAGCAGTGAATAATATAAAGTTACATAATATAAAAAATAACAAACATGACAATGCTGTATATTAGGGGTGTCTTGATATACCGGTATTGACAATAACCATGATATTCAAAGCAACGATTATAGATATTGTGTTAATTTAGTACGTGACGATTGGCGATAACCGCAAAATTTAAAATGAACAGGACTCGTATGACAACAGATTTTTTAAAGGAGGTGGGAACAACAGAGGTAGCAAGAGAGTCATTAAATATGGATGTAAACAAACCAGCAAGCTGATCAGCACAGGACCTCAGAACTCGGCCAGTAATCCCATCAGGTCCTGCTGCTTTTCTGACGTTCACTCTCTTTAGTTCCCTCCGAACCTCGTCCTCCGACACGGTGATAACATGATCATCGCTGCTCTGTCTGCTGCTTCCTGACGTGCTGATCGACGGAGTCGCGGTGCATTCAAAGCGGCCGTAGAAGGTGTTTAGCTCTTCGGCCAGCAATGGATCTGCTCTCACCTCTGCGGAGGAGTTATTTCCAGAGGAACATATGGTCTTCAGTCCCTGCCACATGCGTCGAGAGTCATTGAGCTGGAAATGTGACTCAACTCTCTCCCTGTACTGGCGTTTAGCAGCTCTTACTGCCCGACGAAGAGTGTAGCACTATGCTTTGTACTCGCTCATGTTTCCTGACAACAGACCGGCGTTGTATGCGGCAGTACGATGGTTAACCGCATCACGGATTGATCTGTCCACCCACGGTTTCTGATTAGAAAATGTCCTTATTGTTCACCATTCCACCATTTGTCACCAAATGTCACTTATTGTTCACCATTCCACCGGAATGGTGGCGCTGGCAGAAGGTCAGGAAGAAGGTCAGGAACCAGACAACTAGGCAACTTAGAATGACGAAACTATGACAAATATGGAACGGCTTGGTATGTGGCTAACATCTGGAGGATGCTAAATGCTCAAACAATACTCGGCAGTGACAGAGAGGAAGTCCATGGCTTAAGTAGCTGTGTGATCAGTGTAATCAGCTGTGTGTGTTCAGAGTAATCAGTGGTGAGTTTAGTGCAATCAGCTGTGTGTCGTCAGTGTGATGGGAATTGTAGTCTGAGGTGGAGTACAACAGTGAGTGTAGTGCAAGAGTTCATGTGGTGAGCGGGTGACCTCTGGTGGTGAGTGGGCGTAAGATCATGAACCGGATCGTGACAAGCAGATGTGTGTAATGTTCTGTACATTTGGAGACATATTTTGCTCCTTGCATAATTTTTTTTTTATTTTGTTTGTGTTGCTCATATCACTAATTACAACATGGATGGATAAAAATAAAAATATTAGGTATAGATAGTGAATTTAACAATTGTTTCCAAATTTTCACTTAATGATTATAATAAATAGTATATTAATACTGAGCAGGTCTGTATCAGAATGAACCAAATGTTCCTTTATTGTGTCTGTAAAATTAGTAATGATAAAAATGGCTAAATTCTACCAAATAATTGAAAGTTTTATGGTGCTTTCACAACTGATAAATTTGCAGGATTCACACTGTATTTTTGGGTCCAAACTATGATAAATTTGCAGCCTCAGGATGGCAAATGTTTACATTTGTTGGTAGATAATGACAATGCAGACGAAGGTGAAAAATGCATAGCGCTGATTATCTCACTTTTATACTTTGGTTTTTCAATCTTTCGCTTTGTTTCAACACAAAACAGCATTTGTGTCTACCTGCTATGAAGGTACTGCAAACACTGTAAAGTACATGGGAGTCCAATGAGATCTACATTCTGTGAGTGAGAACACACAAACCGAATCACACTTTATCGATAGCGATCCACTTCTACGATTTAGTGCAATCATGTTCATATCAGCAGCAAACCACACCTGGTTCACATGAACCAGGAACACTTTTAAGCAGACTTGGGTATGGTCCGTGGTTACGCACCTGAGCTTAAAAACTGTGACGAACCCAGGTGTACACCAAAAGTACTATGTAAAATGCACCCTCAGATACATTTTAGAGCATTTTGATCTGACCAAGATGTTGCAAGATATTACACCACAAAGCAACATTTCTAGAAGGGCAAATAGAAAATGGTCACTTCAGATAGGAGGAAAACATTCTGCACATGATATAATACTTACAGAGAGATGGTTTGGTCCAAACTGGGTCAGCACACCTGCGCTGATCTGTGTGCCCCTCAAAAGAGTTTGATCTTCTTTTCTTATTTTCATGTAAGATATTTCTGTTAAAGAAATAGAGACTGTACATATACTGAATTAACTGCAAAAAGAAGCAGAACAGCACATGCAGCACACATCCTTACCCTACATGTTGATCATGTTTTGGGAGCACATAAGGGTACATTGCCTCTGAGCACATTGCATGGGGCACACATGAGGAGGCCGCAGCTGCATTAGCTGGCGGATGTCCTGCTAGAAGTCCCATCGGTGGGCACTGAGTATATGGTGGGACACCATGAATGGTTGCATTATGGGACGTGGTTGCCTGTGTGTAACTCTCAACTGTGTTGAGACTGTACTGAGGAAGTGAAGCAGGTGAAATGGCTTTAATGTGGTTCCCAAGGGGTCTGCCAATATCATGTTTCCTGACTTTAAAGGGACAAGATAGAGGGAAGGAGCCTTCTGACAGTCTATGCACATTCGGGTTGCTTTGTTCTGGTGACTTTCTTGAATCTGGTGAAAAGACAGATTGTTTAATGACTACACACAGCAATATAAGAACTTTGAGTTTGGGATTTCGGCTCAGAGAAGACTTCACCTGGTATTTGTGGTGGAGAACTATGCTCTGATCCTGAATCTGGTGGTGACTCGGGTAACATGCTAAGAAATTAGAAAAACATGCTAAAAACAAATTAAAAAAAATTCTGTGGCAACCTGTCATTTAGAGGAGGTTAAGTGGACTTTACTTGAAATTATTTTCGTTGGGATATATGAAAGAACTCACAAAGTGGGATCTGTCTCATTGCTCAAATACTGCTCCAGAATACTGGTGTCTACCACGGCACTCTCTAACACACCACTCACATCCTGTCCTGATGGCATAAAAAAATATGTTAAAATACTGTTTCTTGTTCAAATTTCTTTTGTGAAGGAGGTTTGATGAAATGAGGCTTTTAGTCTCTTTATTTTACCCATTGATTCTCTTGCTTCAAGTCGTTTGAGCTTTGTTGTTTTCTTTCAATATTCATACCAAAGTTACCAAATTTGCAACATCAAGTGGCATAAATATGTGGTCACATTTACTGTGCTTGGCAAGATTTCACTTGAGGGTGAAAAATGTTCCTCATGTGGATTTAGCTAATTTTTAAGTTGGTCACATGACTTTGCCGTGTTGAAAAACAGAAAGCTGCTTGTTTTGAAAGAGATTTCTATGTGAGCTGTGTATTATACATATACTACTCTATTAAAAATAGACCTTTGTTTATGTAACTGCACCTTAAAAGACAGTTTTGTACAGTTAAAATGTAGCATGCAAACATTTTTGCCTCCATACACTATACAAAATACTTCTGAGAAATTTCAAAGCATTGACATATATCTTACTGCATGTTTCACCAATCACCAGATACCTGGTCACCACAATATAGCCAAGAAAGGAAAGAGACCTGAAGAACCTCTCACAATACACAGACAATCTGGTCAAGAAACTAGCTTCCAGAGGCCATCAGATAACTAAAATATCCACTAACACTACCAAACAGCCCAGATGGACCTCAAAACAAATCTCAGACAAAAGCCACCCTAGAGAATGAGGATAATGAACTTGAGGTGCCTCGGCAAGGCAAAACACGCTAAATGTACAATCACCATAATATCAAGAAATGGCACCAGAGGCAGAGATCGGGCTCTACTCTACTGTAAAAAGTTATAAATAAAAAATGTTTAATAAATAAAGAATAAAAAAAAAAGAAATGGCACCAGAACCTGAAAAGGGTTTCACAGAGGACATAATAAAACCAGCACACTGTGCAATAATAAAATACAAAACTAAAATTATAGAATTATAAAAATGATATATTATATAGACAAATCAAGGAGACAATTAACATATGTATGCATGTATGGCCTTGATCTGTTAGCTCTTCTGACAGGTTTTATAGATCCGTGGCCTTGAACTATTATGGTAAACTGTACCTTCATACTGTATAGATTACAGCCACCTATATTAGATATGCTTTGAAAACCATGTAAAACACAACCCCCATACAATCTTAACCTTTACAGTTCTTAATCTATATTGTTTGCCTAGCACAATAAATTCCTGGTTGGTAACCGGATTTCAACGTAATATCATTTTCACAGAAATAATAGCTGATAGTGACATAGGCTACATGAAACATGAAAAGGAGGTTAAAAATAAATCTGATCCCATGATGACAATACTCCTGACCAGCAAAAGCAGTTGTTTAACTAACATTGTAAGGTAAGTCAAGCGAATAATGTTGTTTAGGTGTCTTACCATTAAAAAACTGCTGCAGTGCCTCATTTTCTCCAAGAACATCCATTGGACCAATTCCGGATTTTCTGAATTTCGTTAAGAGCAAGTTTTGTCAAACCCTCTACTATAAAAGCACTGTGTGAACAAAATGGGACATGGATACATAGCATGAATTGACCCAAATACTAATTGACCTCACTTCAACTTTCCCCACTTCAGGAAAAAATCAGAAAGATTGGCAGTTTTTTTTTTGTATGTCAAGAAGACAACCGCATTGAATGTTGTCCTTTTTTTGTACTCCTAATGCAATGTGACAAACAAAATTTCCTGATCTCACACAAAGAATATTCAGTTTATACTGATCCACCTAACAATATTATATTATTAATATATTCAATAATATTGTTACAATCATTTGGTTGCACTTCTTTTAACAAAATTGTAATACTTCTAAACTTGAACATTTAAAGTCAACGTAGAACAAAACTGAAAATGTATGCCCTCCTAACACAAGCTCAAACTGATCATTGCCTAGAATGGCAGCAGCCATTTTAGCTGATCTGACTGTTCGCAGACTTCACATACACAACAGATCAACAGAAATGATCATATTATATAATCATCTTAATGTAATGTAGGTTACATTACATTAAATTCAGTCATCTAAAATCATCACTACAACCTGCTAATATAATAAACATCACGACAACTGAAGTTGTACAGTGCAAATATAGTTAAACTGCCCATCCCCTTGAATTGATCGCGATGGCAATACATTTAGATTTTGTTTATACAAAAACAAACAAACAAAAAAGGTTTTACCTTTCCCCCAAAATGTAGACTTTGGTTCTGTTGGATTCGACCCATTAAAGTAAACAGCTCAAGAGTAATCCATCAGTAATTCCACATACACCATAGATAGATGTACTCTTACATTAAAATAATTAGTAATGTATATAGAAAAATAAAAAATATGTTCTTATTCAGTGAAAATGGCAGTCGTCGTGCAGTCTCACATGTACTTTGTTCACTGACCCTAGAAGCAAAATCCACCCACTGCCGAGAAAACAAATGTAGGAGGCCATAAAGGAAGCTTTGCTTTATGAGGCATGCTTTTACACACAGACATGCTACAAGAGCTGAAGGGACTAATGGGTGTGTTTCTGTGCAAATAGATAATTGATTTCCTGGACACCTGTGCATTTGACCGGAACAAATAAAAGAGTAAAAATTAACTTCAACAGCATTACTTTTTCTATCTAGATGTTATATATATGTAAAATATGCTTTGTTTTCATTGTGAGTGTACACAACTAAAATAAGACCTTTACACAATGATTATTATTTAGAAAACAAGTGTTTAAAGTGGATTCTGCTGGTATAAGGAAACAGTTAAAGCAAAAGTGCCAGAGCGCGCACGCGCACACACACACACACGCACACACACATACAGGTGCTGGTCATATAATTAGAATACCATCAAAAAGTTGATTTATTTCACTAATTCCATTCAAAAAGTGAAACTTGTATAATGTATACATTCATCCCACACAGACTGATATATTTCAAGTGTTTATTTCTTTTAATTTTGATGATTATAACTGACAACTAATGAAAACCCCAAATTCAGTATCTCAGAAAATTAGAATATTACTTAAGACCAATACAAAGAAAGGATTTTTAGAAATCTTGGCCAACTGAAAAGTATGAACATGAAAAGTATGAGCATGTACAGCACTCAATACTTAGTTGGGGCTCCTTTTGCCTGAATTACTGCAGCAATGCGGCGTGGCATGGTGTCGATCAGTCTGTGGCACTGCTCAAGTGTTTTGAGAGCCCAGGTTGCTCTGATAGTGGCCTTCAGCTCTTCTGCATTGTTGGGTCTGGCATATCGCATCTTCCTCTTCACAATACCCCATAGATTTTCTATGGGGTTAAGGTCAGGCGAGTTTGCTGGCCAATTAAGAACAGGGATACCATGGTCCTTAAACCAGGTACTGGTAGCTTTGGCACTGTGTGTAGGTGTCAAGTCCTGTTGGAAAATGAAATCTGCATCTCCATTAAGTTGGTCAGCAGCAGGAAGCATGAAGTGCTCTAAAACTTCCTGGTATATGGCTGTGTTGACCTTGGACCTCAGAAAACAGTGGACCAACACCAGCAGAGGACATGGCACCCCAAACCATCACTGACTGTGGAAACTTTACACTGGACCTCAAGCAACGTGGATTCTGTGCCTCTCCTCTCTTCATCCAGACTCTGGGACCCTGATTTCCAAAGGAAATGCAAAATTTACTTTCATCAGAGAACATAACTTTAAACCACTCAGCAGCAGTCCAGTCCTTTTTGTCTTTAGCCCAGGCGAGACGCTTCTGACGCTGTCTGTTGTTCAAGAGTGGCTTGACACAAGGAATGCGACAGCTGAAACCCATGTCTTGCATACGTCTGTGCGTAGTGGTTCTTGAAGCACTGACTCCAGCTGCAGTCCACTCTTTGTGAATCTCCCCCACATTTTTGAATGGGTTTTGTTTCACAATCCTCTCCAGGGTGCGGTTATCCCTATTGCTTGTACACTTTTTTTCTACCACATCTTTTCCTTCCCTTCGCCTCTCTATTAATATGCTTGGACACAGAGCTCTGTGAACAGCCAGCCTCTTTTGCAATGACTTTTTGTGTCTTGCCCTCCTTGTGCAAGGTGTCAATGGTCGTCTTTTGGACAACTGTCAAGTCAGCAGTCTTCCCCATGATTGTGTAGCCTACAGAACTAGACTGAGAGACCATTTAAAGGCCTTTGCAGGTGTTTTGAGTTAATTAGCTGATTAGAGTGTGGCACCAGGTGTCTTCAATATTGAACCTTTTCACAATATTCAAATTTTCTGAGAAACTGAATTTGGGGTTTTCATTAGTTTTCAGTTATAATTATCAAAATTAAAAGAAATAAACACTTGAAATATATCAGTCTGTGTGGAATGAATGTATACATTATACAAGTTTCACTTTTTGAATGGAATTAGTGAAATAAATCAACTTTTTGATGATATTTTAATTATATGACCAGCACCTGTATATCAGTTTCAGCATTGCTAACTTGACAGCGCAGTTCGTACTTTATCAAAATAAAATAAAGTGAACCAAACATCAGTGCGCCCGCCTCTGTGTCACCGTTGGAATGCGACTGAAGTACAAAGCCTATAATTTACATAATAAATAATAGTTTAGCATTCAGATGTTACATTGCAAAAATGGAAATATTATGCAATATTTGGATTTGTCATGAATGAGAGAGGTAGGATACACGAGAACAAAGCCCCATTTCGCAAACAGTTGTGTGCGCAATCCTTTAAAGTATACTCCTTTGTCAGTCTATGTGAGAGACGCGTTCAGAATCAGCACATGGTCACTGTCTAGTGGGCTTTGTTTTCAAGTGCGCAACTTATGGCAATCGCTCGCTGTTCTTATACTGGCAGTTATCAAACAGCGTTGCATTACTGCGGGCGCAACCTTCTGGATTGGGGGTGAATTGCCTGTATTCGCCGTAAGGCCTCATGCACCAAACCGAGATGTCCGTACCATGACGGTTCGGTACGAATACATGTAATATAGTGGTTGCACTAAGGTTAGATTATTGTAATGCTTTATTGGGTGGTTGTTCGGCACGCTTAATAAACAAACTCAAGATGGTCCAAAATGCAGCAGCTAGAGTTCTTACTAGATCGAGGAAGTATGACCACATTAGCCCGGTTCTGTCAACACTGAACTGGCTCTCTATTAATCATTGTATAGATTTTAAAATCTTGTTAATTACTTATAAAGCCCTGAATGGCTTAGCTCCTCAGTACTTGAGTGAGCTCTTATCGCATTATAGTCCTCCACGTCCACTACGTTCTCAAAACTCTGGCCATTTGATAATACCTAGAATGTCAAAATCATCTGCGGGCGGCAGATCCTTTTTCTATTTAGCACCCAAACTCTGGAACAATCTACCTAACACTGTTCGGGAGGCAGACACACTCTGTCAGTTTAAATCTAGATTAAAGACCCATCTCTTTAACCTGGCGTACACATAACATACTAATACGTTTTTAATATTCAAATCCGTTAAAGTATTGTTAGGCTGCATTAATAAGGCCAACCAGAACCGGGAACTCTTCCCATAACACCCGATGTACTTGTTACATCGTAAGAAGATTGACATCTACGCTAATATTAGTCTATTTCTTTTTTATTCCGAGATCACCGTAGCCACCCGATCTGGTCCTTATCCAGATCAAATGGTGGATCAGCACCCAGAGATGACATCTACAGCCCTGAATGTCAGCGGAGATCAGGACACCTAGATGAGCCCCAGAGACAGATCCCCATTGAAGATCTTGTCACCTAGATGGCCATCGGGACAAGACCTCGGTAACCAGGTGAGTCCTTTACACAATCTGACTTTGCTGCAGCTGGAACAAACTGCAGGTTCGTCTGGCCAGAGGAGAACTGAGCCTGGTTTCTTCCAAGGTTTTTTCTCCGTTCTGTCACTGATTGAGTTTTGGTTCCTTGCCGTTGTCGCCTCCGGCTTGCTTAGTTGGGGACACTTAATTTCCAGCAATATCGTCGACTTGATTGCTCAGATACTATTTACACTGAACTAGACGATGCCATCACTAAATAAAAAAATAAAATGCCTTCAACTGTAAATTGAGTGTTTAATCTTGTCATTTTACATTATTGACACTATTTTCTTATTTTGATATTGGAAAGTAGCTGTGACAAGCTTTATTGTTAAAAGCGCTATATACATAAAGGTGACTTAACTTGACACATACCCAATTTACCCACATAATCAAATAGTTTAGGTGTAAAATTGTCATAGCGGTTGCTATGATGTTTTTTTTACCAGGAGGCATTTCATTGCAGTTTATTAAGTATTTAGGTGTTTGCTAAATGATAAAACAGCAGTAGGATTCACTTGTCCATAAATGAATGAAAAAAAAAATGAAAAGAAACATCATCCAATGATTTTTTTTATTTAATTTAATACTTTAATTATGATTAAAAATTATATATATTTACAGATTTAAATAAATATTTACAGACATATTACTGCCACATTGGCACATTAAAAGTATGGCTGCTGAGTGAACTAATTTGTTTTTAGTTTTTGGCTGCACTTGGGTGTCCGTGTTACAGTGTAATTATACATTTAAGTAATGAGTAATATTAATAAACTATATGTACTTACTATATGATTAGGATTAGGATTAGGGTTTGGTTTAGGGTTACTTGTACGTAATTGTGCATAATTAATTGTTATTATAATAGTAACTACATGTAACGTGTAACAAGGACACCTTAAAATAAAGTGTTACCTTGTTTTTTCATAAATAAGTAATTAAAACTGCCAAGTGATGCTTAAATTAAGCAATATCACACAAAAGCTTTATCTTACACCTTTCAGCATACCTTATAACCTTACAATACATGCAAGTATATACATAATCATTATCAGAGAGCAAGCACGAAAGGTATGTATGTACCTATTGTAATCGTTAGTCATCTTCTTTTGAGTCTATGGCGTTACCTTCACAAAATATATTAAAAATGGCAAATTTTGCTTATAACTTCTCAATGGTTTGGCCAAAAAGTCCAAGATTTAGTGCATTATACAAAGTAAAAATTTTCCATGTCAGCCATTTTCAAATGTTGGTGTAAAATGCTATATGTTACAAATACATCGCATAGTTGCGAAACTTAATATTTTCTAAAGGTGCTCATAAAGTTTTGGGGCAGTGCCAACTTGTGGTCAAAAATTATGATTTGAAAAAATGGCAAAAGCTTTTGATAATTTTTGCCTGTTGTCAAGAGACTTGATAGGTCTTGATAGATTCCTTGGATCATGCCGAGAACATTGATACTAATTATGCTGTAAACAGCAAAACTTCAAGCCTGCCATTTATATTTTCTTTCAAAATCTACCTTTTTAATCTAAGATCTATTAACATCTTTGCATATTAAACAAGTATTAAATGTGCAATTCTTCTGAAAACGTTTTCTACGTCTTTACTATTACAATTGCAGAGATCAAATAATCGTGAAAAGTGTTGATTATAGCATTATATTTTGTTATAATCCCATTTCATAAAAAGTTGCAGTGCTGAATATTGCATTCTTTGCTCGATTTATGTATACAACCACTATTTAAATAAATGATTTATGCTACTAACAAGAACAGTGTGTTTTTTTTAACATGGCTTTTCCAAAATGTTTTATGAAATTAGTATTTAAATGATGTTCCTGCCAGCCACTTTTAAGGCCTGTTCACACCAAGACCGATAGCTATAAAATTAACTCCACACCAACAAACAGTAATGTTCTGTTTATTATAAGTGTTTGGGGAAATTCCATGCTGACGCTATGCTCAGTGGGACTGATTGCGAGAGTTTCAGTCTTGCCTCTGCGCTCACGGATAGCTTTCTTTTCAGAGAGAGACTCCGCCCCTCGCGCCCTCCCATTTTCTGAGGAAAAAACAGCGGGGCAGAGGATTTGAGCAGCCGGTGACAAGCGAGCTCACGCCGGCTCAATGCCCGCGTGCCTCGCCATCACCACAGATAGAGCATTCGCCTGTCCTCTTCACCTAACATGATCAGCGTCCCTCTGCGGCTGCGAGCAACATGATATTGTTCGGTGTGAGTGACAACAAATTGGATGACAGCCTTTCTCTGGCGGCTTCAGACGCAGAAGAGTTATCGGGCTCTGTGACTGACCCCGCCCTCTTGCCATCATCTGCTTCACGCAACACCAGACTTAGAGCGGATGAAGAGCTCATCCGCATTATGACGAAGGCTGTCAACGAGCTCGGGCTTGAATGGTCTCCACCTGAGGAGTAATTTAGCAGCAGGCTGGACGAGTGGTTTCTTCCATCAGACCCTCCGCCAATGCTCGTCCCCCTTCTTCCCCGAAGTACACGGTGAACTCACACAATTGTGGCGTGCACCCTACTCGTCTCACATCCGTACTTCTGCTTCAGCTGCTCTCACATCCATTGATGGTGCTGAAGAAAAAGGATACGAGCACCTGCTTCCTCTGGATGAGTCTGTGGCTGCATATCTCTGCCCGCCCACAGCTATTGGATGGAAGGCGAGGGCGAGCCATCCGTCCAAGCCGTGCAGAGCCACATCTGCACTCGCTGGATGCGCCTACTCGGCGGCTGGACAAGTGGCTTCAGCGTTACACTCTATGGCTGTGCTCCAGGTCTTTCAGGCCAATGCTCGCCAATGAGGAAGCCGGTCTGGACGCAGCTTCACTCAGGGACCTGAGGAGCGTGATAGACCTGGCTCCACGCACCACCAAAGCCACCGCCCAGGCCATCAGGCGTTCGATGTCCAGCCTGATAGTGTTGGAGCACCACCTCTGGCTCACGATGATGGAGATGAAAGAGGCGGACAAAGTTCCCTTCCTCGACGCTCCGGTTTTGTCAGGCAGCCCGTTTGGACCAGCTGTGGAGGGCTTTGCTGAACACTTCACGGAGGCTCAGAAGTCATCCCAGGCATTGCGACACTTCCTCCCTTTCCTAAGCGCACAAGCACTTCTACTGCTTCCAGTTGCCCCAAACCTGCGCCGACTCAGCAGATAGCTAAACCAACGCCAGCTAAAGGGTCTGCGAGATAGAGGGCACTCATGCTCGGCACGATGCTACCCCTTCCCGAAGCGACAAGGACCTGTCCCAAGATCGCCTTGGATCCAGCGCCTCAGAAGTCCTCCTGATCAGCCAGGCAAAAAGAGGAGGGGCCCAAGTCTCGCTACCGCTGGACCACCCCGCAAGTTGCCTCTAATTTGCCTCTTGCCACCCCGCTTAACGCTGGGTGCAGAGGAAAGTGTGTTTTTGGTTCCTCACGGGCCCACTATAGCGCCCAGTTGTCCGACCGCTGTGATAACGGACAACATTAAACCCATACATTTTCAAAAACAGAGCAAAAATCTATTTCTGCTTACCATAAGTGTCCTGCCCTTATGCAGCCAGTCTGCACAGAGGTGATGAATCTGCTGGAAAAAGGAGCCATAGAAATCGTTCCTCCAGCCCAGTGCGAGTCAGGCTTTTACAGCCACTACTTCCTCGTCCCCAAAAAAGCCGGCGGCCTGCGACCTATTCTAGATCTCAGACTCCTGAATTACGCCCTGATGAAAAGGTCGTTCAGGATGATCACTTTGAAACAGATCCTCTCGCAAATATGCCCAGGGGACTGGTTCATGACGCTGGATATGAAAGACGCGTACTTTCACATCCAGGTAGCCCCACATCACAGACAATTATTGAGATTCGCATTCAAAGGGGTGGCATATCAATACAAGGTCCTGCCGTTTGGGCTGTCCCTGGGTCCCTGCACTTTTACACAATGCACGGATGCGGCTCTCTCCCCACTGCGACAGATGGGAATCCACATACTCAACTATCTTGACGACTGGCTCATTCTGGCCCAGTCGCAGGGGGTTTTAACATCGCACAAGACCCTCCTCCTCAGCCACTTAGGTTGCCTGGGGCTCAGGGTCAACTTTTCCAAGAGCATACTATCACCCAGCCAGCGGGTTTCGTTCCTGGGCACAGTTATCAACTCAGTGCAGATGACAGCAACTGTCTCAGTGGAGCGAGCCATGACAATTCAGCGCCACGTGGCTTCCTTCGAGGAAGGGACCGCCCATCCGCTCAAAGCTTTCCAGAGAATGCTGGGCCTTATGGCAGCGGCTTCGCCGGTACTTCGGTTGGGTCTGCTTCACATGCGACCTATCCAGTTCTGGCTGAAGCAGAGGGATCCATCCGCAGCTTGGCGTCATGGACGCTACCGCCTAACGGTGACTTGGGCCTGTGTATCAGCCCTGGCCCGTTGGTGAGACCTCTTCTGGCTAAAATAAGGCATGACCTTAGACACGGCGCACAGAAGGAAGGTTGTCACGACAGACAACAAGAGTTGGGGAGCACTGTGCGAAGGCAAACTGACCTTCGGTCTTTCGTTCGAAAAGGAGTCGGGCCTGCACATCAACTTCCAGGAAATGCTAGCAGTGTGCCAGGTCTGTCAATTCTTCCTGCCTGACATACGGGGACACCATGTTCTAGTACGCTCAGACAGCAGGTCCGTGGTGTCATACATAAATCACCAGGGCGGCCTAATCTCGAACCGACTCTGCACACTGGCGAATGACCTTCTTGTGTGGGCTCAGAATAATCTGCGCTCACTGAAGGCGACGCATGTGCCAGGCAAGTTGAACCATGGAGCAGACATGTTGTCAAGGAACAACGTCTCCTCAGGGGAATGGACGCTCCACCCGCTCGTGGTTTAGATAATTTGGGAAGTCTATGGCAGAGCTCGAGTAGACCTCTTTGCCTCCGAAGACAATTCTCACTGCCCAATCTTTTTCACAAAGAGCATGGATGCCCTGGGCCCACAAGTGGACCAGTCACCAGTCTTCCACTCTATGCTTTCCTTCCAATCGCTCTGCTATCCCAGGTACTCAGGCGAGTCAGGGAGCAACGGCACAAACTCATTCTAATAGCCCCCCCCTGGAGGAACCAGCCATGGGTGTCAGAGTTATTTCAGCTGCTCGAAGCAGTCCCATGGCCAATCCCCTTGAGAAGGGACCTCCTCTCTCGAGCGAACGGCACAATATGGCATCCACGAACCGAGTTATGGGACCTGCACGTGTGGCCGCTTAACGGGAGCCTTTCGGCCTCCCAGAGCGTGTCCTAAACAGGATGGCAGAAGTAAGAGCCCCATCTACTCGATGCCTCTACGCTCTGAAATGGTCTATTTTCTCGACTTGGAGTCAAGACCGTGACTTAGTTCCGGTCACCTCTGATGTATCAGTGGTTCTCTCATTTCTGCAGGAGATGCTGGATAAACAGCGCTCCCCATCCACCGTCAAAGTTTACGTGGCAGCCATAGCGGTTTTCCACGCCCCTATTGCTGGCCGATCGGTGGGCGAAGATAGTGCGGTGGTTCAGTTCTTACGAGGCGCCAGGAGAACGAATCCTCCGCATCCTCGTACTGTTCCACCTTGGGACTTACCTACCGTACTAAGGGCCCTGAAAGGGCCCCCGTTTGAACCATTGCAATCAACGAGCCTCAGAGCACTCTCGTTAAAAAACACCCTGCTGTTAGCACTGGTGTCGGTCAAGCGAGTAGGAGATCTGCAGGCCCTATCCATCAACCCGGCTTGCCTGGAATTTGGGCCTAACAACTCCAAGGTCATCCTGAAACCAAGGCTGGGTTATGTACCTAAGGTGCTCTCCACTCCGTTCAGAGCCCAGGTCATAACGCTTTCCGCGCTTCCCCTCTCGAACTGTCCCTGCTCTGCCCCGTCAGGGCTCTGAGGGTATACATTGAGCATTCTGCCTCATACAGGAAATTAGAACAGCTTTTTGACGGTTTCGGTAACCACGCCAAGGCCCTGTTACGAAGCAAGGAATTTCTAGGTGGTTAGTGGATGCTATTACCTAGCATACTCCTCCTTGGGTTTGCAGTGCTCCATAGGAGTCAGAGCCTATTCTACCAGAGGCATCGCCTCTTCCTGGGCATGGTCCAGCGGGGTGTCCATTGCGGAAATTTGTGAGGCGGCCGGCTGGGCCTCGCCATCCACATTTGTAAGGTTTTACAACCTGGATATCCCTGCTTTGCAGGCCAGAGTCCTTTCTGCTTAAATAAGCTATCGTATGGGTTCACCTAACCAACATTGCTCAAGCCCCTCATTCACTTGGTCTATCCATACTATATGGACGCCAGGTATCAACTTACAGGATGACACCCAGGCCACGGTTGACACTATGGCTCAGCCTGTGCTTGGTGTATTCTCTTGACTCCGCTGGGTCTTACTCTCACGTGAGTCTTGGTTTTGAGTCGTTCCACTTCATAGCACGGCGTGATTGTACTTGTTCCTATACAAGCCTCTTCGACGAAGTACGAGTGAAATATCGAAAGGGAACGTACTTGGTTACTATCGTAACCTCTGTTCCCTGAGATATGGAACGAGTACTGCGTTCCTGGCCATGCTGAGGTGCACTCCTCAGACGCTTCTTTCAAAGAAATATGAGATGCGGCGGCAAAGCGGCCGTTTATATAGCCAGACGCCCCACCCATTTTGGCGGGCTATGGCGGGCTGCATAGCCATTGGTTCCTTTTTTAGTCCTGCCTGAACCAATGGACGTGCAGTTTCACTGTGTGATTATAAAAAGGCTTCAGTTGAAGAGGAAAAAATATTTTTTCCCATACAAGCGTCTTCGACGCAGTACTCGATCCATATCTCAGGGAACCGAGATTACGATAGTAACCGAGTATGTTTTGTTGTCTGCATCTTTAAATGCTTGAGATCTTAAAAGGTGGGTGAATTGAGATTGTAATTCAGTATTTTTAGCATTTCTTAGCTGGACATTTTTTTTTTTTTACCCAAAAATAAAAGATTGCTAAGTCCAAACTAGGGATGCATCAATCCGATACTCCGGATCGGGTATCGGTTAGACGAGACCGATCCAAATCCAATGTTGTGCGTATACTATTTTGTGCAGTTGTTAAGCCCCACGAAAACTCCATAAACCTCATAAAGCACCATAAAGTGTTTGTGCATTATGTTTCAAGTGTTCTGAAGCTGTTCCATAGTTTAATCCGAGGTACAAATTAATATTTAAGTCGTTAAATTCAAGTTCACATAAACTTCTCTCCACTGCGTCTGTCTGTCTGTCATCCTCCATTGAGCATTCAAACTGCACGTTGCGTTTGATTACTACAGTCAAACTCTCTTCAAGAGCACACGGTCACGGAGGTTTAAAACTCTTAAAAGAAAAGGCTCAATAAACTAATGCACAGATTTAATACAGTACTTATCAATATATCTCCCCCCTGTACTTTTCTTTTCTATGAGGACACTACACTAGTTTATAATAGTGTTTTTGTCAAAGATTATGCTTATATATATATTATATATAGTTAGTTTAAAAAACAAAGCAAGTTTATTTCACAAAAAAATAAGTTAAGACTGTTAAGACTATGACTGAATAAAATATAAGGCAAGGCTATTAAATAGCAGTCCCAAACTCATTTTTGTTAATACAATTAAGTTGGTATGAGCACCATATTCATTTAAACATATAGCCTACAAAATTACACAAAGTGAAAATAACATGATATTTTTGGGTTATGAAAACAACCAAGGTGACTATTAATGAAACGTGGAAACTGCTACTGAATAGAATAAATATCATACCATCATGCAAATCCTTCCCAGCTAACACACGCAGTACCAGTTAAGTGATTTATTGGTACTGTACCTTTATTGTCCTGTAGCATGCTTATATTTTCTGCATTTTGAAGTGATGTACAGCGCGGTGCCGCATTCGCACGTGCTATAGAAGAGCATGCGCTACCAGCACACTATAATATCTGACAGAACAGGATAGTTAGTTTTTTCTGAGGTGAGAGACTTTTTATTTCATAACGTGTTACGAAAATAACGTGGAATAATGACACTGACATTAAACCTGTCAACATCTCATCTGACCGCAGATACTGAATCGGGACATAGCCTTTTTCTCAGGCACTCTTTCTTTACTTAAACTGCATCTGAGTCAGTTGTTTTGACAGTGTCAACAGCTTTCATGCACGTCTTTTAAAATAAAAGTCTCGCATCAGAAAAGCATTTAGAATTACGTTTTTTGTTGATGTCGTCTCTTTGGCTGTAAACAATCTGTGACCCTCTCAGAACGGTCTCGCAACCTACTTTTAGGCTGCATACCCTTTTAATGCATGCACTTTTGACCGACCAGTTGAGAAACACTGTAATAGATTGTGTTTAACACACAGAAGAGTGACGATCAGGTCAACACAGAGAAGTGTAGAAATTCTAAGTTACATAAAAAAAACAACTGCGCTGGTATCGGATTTGATCGGTATCGGCCGATCCTCAGAATTCGCGGTATCGGATCGGTACTGAAAAAATGGTATCGTTGCATCCCTAGTCCAAACTCCAAGTAACCAAACCTTAAAAGATGCAAAAAAAATTATAGAGTGTGCAATGCTTGCACAAGCTTCTGTTTACCAAATCTATGCGTCTCAATAATTTCACGAAAGTGAACGAAAGTCATCGTTTCTATTCACAAGTTTTGGATTAAACTGCCAGATCCATATGGATTTGTTTTACAAAGCTTTTATATCCTTTTTGGAAATACGTTTGGTTACTTAGACTTTCAAATTTGGAGCAGAAATCTCTCAGGTTTCATTAAAAATATCTTAATTTGTGTTTCGAAGTTTTACCAAAGTCATATGTGTTTGAAACATCATGAGGGCAAGAAATTGTTTTCATTTTTTGGTGAGCTTACCATTTAAAAACTTTCCCCTTTTCCAGCTCATGAACAATAAAAACACTTACAGGCAATCAGAATTGGAATGATTATCACATTTTTATAGATACAGTTATCATTATATTAATAATCCTTGGTGTGAACGGCCATTTACAGCAGAGAAAGTCTTCATGTATCTTGACATGCTGTGGCTCTGAGAGGTCACTGCTTCATGAGGACAAACACCAGCATTAATTCTCTTCTGGAGGTGCACAACTTTATTCAGGCTTCCAGAAAGGCACTAAAATCAAAATGAGGGAGGCTAGATGAGTCTCATGATGAAATACATATAGTGGTCCGAGAGGATACACACAGAACATTCCAGATATAGAAACACAACAGCACAACAGCACACAGCTAGCTACAGCACTGAACATATCAATCTAAGAGAGGTTGAGACGTGTTTATTTGAGTCCTTCATTGTACGGATTCTTCAGAGAACACAACCTCCAGCTACAGTTCATGCTTTAGTGTCATCTTCTCCTTCTGTTTCAATAAATATAATGAGGTGTGGTGGTCCCTGGGAAGCCACTCTGACAGTACTGGTAAACTCCATCATGTCAAGGAGTGGCCGGGTTAAGACGATGGCATTCCCATGACGGTAATGGCTCTGTTCACAGTTCGTCTTTGTAGTACCCCAGCTTAGCATTGGACATTTCCTTCCGTAGTTGCATGACCTCCCAGAACATCTGCTCTGCTTGGTAAAACACAGCGCCATGACGTATTAGAAGGGAAACTTTTAGAAGAACAAACATCTGAATTTTTACATTTACCATTGTTGCACACAATCGTCACATGAACAAATCCTGTGTTTTATGCAGTGGTGAAGAGTAATGTATTAAAGTATTATTAATTTGTTAATTTACTTAAAGTCATTTTTTTAATTGTATTTTTATTTTGGGAAAGTTTTACTTTCACTACATTCCAAAGTATTATATTTTATTTTTTAAGTCAACTACATTACATAAAAATATATGGTTTGGAACGACATGAGGGTGAGTAATTAGACAGAATTTTCATTTTGGGGTGAACTATCCCTTTAAACTGATATTATAGTAGGTTGAAGGTTAATGGTTTGATACTGTATGTTTTGGTAATACAATCTTTTCTTACATTAGATAAATAAATGTATGTTTTTCCATTAATCTTCCTTATAGGAGGATAAAGATACAAAATAAATAAATGCAGTTCATCGATTAGTACTACTTACTTTAAATACTAAAGTACGCTAAAAATCAAGTACATTTGTACATTTACAGAAGTAAAATAATTAAAAAAGAACTTACATTTTTACTCTAGTAATATTTAGTTAGGGTATCTGTACTTCTGTATAGTACTTTGATTTGATTTTATGTCCCTGAAGCAGTAAATAAATAAGTAGTTTGGTGCTAATTTAAAAATAAACTGGGCTTTTGCGAACAGTCTCCCGAATTAAAATTGGTTCATTGTAGTTTTCTATTATCTATCTTTCTAGTGTTTTAATTGTACAGAGAAGCAGGTTTCAGTGTATTCCGCCAGACTGCAATGACTGTTTCCCTAAATGTCAAAGAGCCTTTGTAGATACCAGAAACTGTAGATTGCATAGTGCAGTGAAAATGGAACACTTGTATTATTGTGCTTTACCATTGGACACAATGGGAGAATCAGCAACTGTGCGGCCAAAGAAGCCAAAAAGTAGCTTTTTAACAGAAGCAGAAATAAAAAGTATTTGAATTTTGAATAACGCATTTATTGGAAAATGCCTTACATAACACATTCAGAAGAATACACAATGATTCAATGATTTCTATAAGTAAAACTAACTTACTGTATATGAACAAGATTAAATCCATGAGGAGAAAAGCATCAAGCATGGATGCTGATACATAGTTTTGAATGATGTGACTATATAAGAGATGAATTATTAGCTTACCATCTTGTTGTTTGACTAGTCCTTGGAGGATGTAACGAATGTAGGTAAAGAAGTTGCAGACAGACGTGATCTGATGTAGGTAGAGAAGAAAAGTGACATTTATAAAAACCTCAGTACTACAAATGGGAATGATGATAATATTCAAAACATAATAACCAAATACTGAAACGCTGACGTGGTGAATCTAAATACATATTTCAAAAATCTAAAGAAAAAATTAAGCAATATAATTAAACATTTATTATGGTGTAACAGGCTTTTCAGCTTTTTTCACGATATAATTACATATTGAATTATTTTGATACTGAGGTGAAATATCTTGAGATTTATTCTGAGAGCACAAACATGATCAACACTGGAAGGTTTGATTAATAATGGTCAATTTAACTTCTAAATGTAGGTTTGGGAGGAGCCTCTCCAAACATGGTGAAATTAGTTTCTCTGATATTTCTTGCAGGCAGTTTTCTCTCTCAGTTACAAAGTCATGGGCAGACACAGTAATGTAGATTTTGTAATGTTGCAGATTTTGCTATCTATTTGTATATCAAAATGCATTTATTGGTTAAACTTCCAAAATATTTTCTTTTGATGAAGATTAATTTCTCCAGAATGAAACACCTGCCTCACATTCAGGCCCAAGTCACATTTACGGTCCCATTAAGCACGGTATTTCATTTCTGAGTTTTTTTTAGCTGGTATTAAATCGGTCTTCAATCAATTTCTCATTATTTCATGAGTTTTTATTCTAGTCACCATATCAAAGATACCACATTTGCTGAAGTGAATCTAGATGAAATGTTACAGCATATTTCCAGGTCTCTTCTTTGCAATTGCTCTTTGTATCCACTTGCTTGATTTGGTAGGATGGTCTGATGTTAGAAGCATCAGCAATATTATAATTTGCAAATATTTTGTGATATTAATGTTATTGTATGCAACACACCAGAAGAAGAAAAAAATATATTTTCTGAAGACGATCTACACAAGCATCCATTTTTCACTAAACACCAAATGTGCATTTTTCTTGTGCAAAATCTATAACAAGGCAATAATGCAATACTCACCCGATAACGGCAAAACGGAGATACATAATAATAGTTGCTGGAGTCACCAAACTTGATTCTGTGCTTGCAGGTTTTGGTTTGACCACACAGGGCACATTTCCTGCACAGCGAGAAAGAGATAGAAAGCTTTTAGAAATATATTATACTACAAATCTAAAGGACATCTGAGGAGCGATTTAGGACTGTGAACTAACACTTGGGTGAATAATGAAAATAGATATGAGGCACTGAGATATGAACTCCCTGAAACAGACACAAGGGAAATCAAGACAAGGATTGGGAGGCAGGGCGGCACGGGTCAGTTCAGGAGGACTTGAGGGACTGATCACGATTCACTTACACGAGAGTCTGTGCCATCCTGCTGCAACAGGAAGCCCATCGGAACAAGAACAAAATCAACAAAAGGAAACAAATACAGAAAGAAAGAATGACGAAAGAAAGTCATGCTGACAGGCTGTTCAGTACACATGATCCACACAACACTTTTAAGAACGATGAAATAAAAATAAACAGCGACATTTAGCGAGAAATAGAGTATTTATAAATCTAACAAACTTTAGATACACATCTAATAAAAAAAACACTGGTTAAATATACATTAATTTATAATATATAATACAATAAATTAAAGAGAAAGTGTATCATATGTCTGTTTTTGTCCTTGTGTGTAAGGACTACTGTCTACTGTTCATGACAGGTCTTGTATGGTTTGTGGTTTTCCAGCATGCTTTGCATGTCTGTGTTCTTCCTCAGTGCATGTATGATGTTATGCGTGTAATTTATTTTCTTATCTTTTTTTTTTAAGTAAGGCTAAATGTCTTACAAGCACAATGATATGTTAGTTTGCAAAAAAGGCAACTTTTAATCCAATTATTAATTACATTTGCTTACACTGTCATAGTCTATTTGCATGATATTTAACTCATATTTAATTCTTATTAGGAGAGTCTAAGATACATTAATCTTCTTTCTTAACAAATTATGGGCCTTGACACAGGCTTTGTGTCAAGTGACTGTAAATTCAGCCATACTCACTTGGGTCCTCCACATTCAACAGCAGACGCTTTGACCACCGGCAGTGGCTGGAATCCCACCGGCTCCACGCTCAGTGTGTTCTGTTCCACCGCCTCCAGGATCACCGATCCGAGCTGTGGATCACACAAACTATACATAAGCCTAGAAGTTGACCAATTGATCGGGCTGATTATTGGGATTTTTTAAACAATCGCATTGGCCGATTGTACTGCAAATTAGGCTGATTTATTGACAGTCGCATCTACGGGCAGCTAAGCATTGTTGTGGAACGCTGTACCGTCTGAGGCCCCGTTTACACTAGTGCGTTTTTCGTTTTAAAACTGCGTTTTAGAATGAAAACAATCCCCGTTTACACTGGTGTTTCCGCTGCGTTTCAGAAACGATCTCCGTTTACACTACACAACTGAAAACGCATGTCACATGACCATTCATGCAGGTACAACCATAGATATGCATAATTAGATCCCCTATTATGTAGATGGCGGACGCATCTACATGCTTGGAGTGGTCAAATGGGGAATCTACCCATACATATCTATGGGTATATCAATAAGCATGATGTTATTGTTTACACGGTTGTCAAGGATACACAGAGAGAATGTGGGCAGCCATGCCATCATTTTCAAAAGTCTCCTTTTGATCCCCTGCTAAAAAAGAAAAACAATAGAAGCCCAATAGAAAACATCACCAGAAATTCCAATGGTTTCTATTAAAATACCATTATAAACCATTAGCTTTTCCAGTAAAACCATTACAAAATTCCTTTTTGTAGTGTGTTTTGGGCATTTTTCCAATAGGATTTAACATCCCACCAATATAATCCATCACATACCAGTAGACACAATTATAGTTTCCATTAAAACCAATACAATTCCCATTATAACCATTAAATATTTTAATGTGTTTTGGGCAGGGTTCTATTTTTTTTTTCAGCAGGGTCAGTTTACACTAAAACACAACCCCGGAGTTTTCAAACTAAAAGGGGGTCTGCAGCATTTTCAAAAGTCTCCATTTTCAACCTGGAAAACACTGGAGTCGTGTAAACGATAGGCGTAACTGTAGCAAAAGTTATGCGTTTTAAAACTAAAACGCACTAGTGTAAACGAGGCCTGAGGCTGTTTGAGACCGAGCAGCACTCTGCTGCAGCACCTTGTTTACACACAGCTTCAGCTAATGATGACAGGGGAAAACAGACCATTTCAACAGCATAATTACGTTTTTACCCAACTAGAACTGATGTCAGAAATGTATCGTATTCATCAGTGCAAGTCATTTGCATGTAAAAGTAGACAAGTGCAATTCAGACGAAACTTCTGGGCTGATTATAACGTGCATGCTAACTTTCCTCATGAAATGTGTGTGCGGGTCCGACAATAGCCTCCACGATGTCACTGCTCGTGGCCAGTGCACCCTTAAGCAGTTATAAGCTGCAGGCTGTGTAATATGTGCGAACTCTTATTTTAATCATCACTATGGCCATTTGCCTTGTTTTTATATGAATGCGAAAATAACCAAACATCTTCAGAAAAGCTTCAATGTTATTTTCGTTTTGTCATTCCTGTAACGCCTGATAAAGTAGCGTTTTTGAGCGCAGCGCTTATTTGATTATAGCCGTTACTGGGGAAACCGCTATATTTCCCGCTCCAACAGCGCCTCCTGCTAGCAGAGAATGAATTTGCATTGGCAAGTCTGTGGGAAACACTGGCGTCTGTTAACAAACATAAACAAAAAGCTTCAGAACTGTTTTGAGAAGGTGTTTAAGTTGAGTCATGTATTATTACCATGAATTAGGCTGCTGCTACTACTACTACTACTATCTCGTACCTTGCAATAAACATTTACTCAAACTCTCTTTTATGAGATGAAGAGGAAAAAAAGAAAATTGGCCAAGCATATCGGCAAAAAAAAACTGCCATCATATATCGGCCATTGGCTGCCCTGATTTCTAAATATCGGCATCGGCTTGAAAAAACCCTATGTCGGTCGACCTCTACATAAGCCATGCACAAATCAAACTAAACATTTAAAGGATTAGTTCACTTTCAAATAAAAATTTCCTTACGGGGGGGGGGGGGGCATCATGGGAGGTCAGTTGGCGGGGGGGGGGGGGGGGGTCCTCAGCGCCCATATCGGGCCAGGATCGGCGATGCGGGCAGCCTCCCCGACGCGGCAGAACTGGTGCGGACCAGGGGAATCTGACTGTTTAATTAAAACAAAGCATCGCGAAGGCCCGCGGCGGGTGTTGACGCGATGTGATTTCTGCCCAGTGCTCTGAATGTCAAAGTGAAGAAATTCAATGAAGCGCGGGTAAACAACTGGAGTAACTATGACTCGCTTAAGTAATTTGGCGGGAGTAACTATGACTCTGTAAGTTACATGGCCCGGGCTCCTCCTCGTGGCGACCGCTGAATAGGGTGGGGAGTGTTGGTTGTTAACACCATATGACCACCTTCGTCGCGACCCACCCGAACTAAGATCCGGGCCACCCTGGGAAGGGCTAACCTTCCGACCCAGGGTTGCAAGCTGGTTACGGAAAATAAAAGTAATCTGGACCCTCTGGAATCCAGGTACACAGCAAAGGTGACATCGTGGCAAGAGCTGACAAGTCAAGACTGGACCAAGATACTATCCTATGGAAGGACTGTGGAAGAGCCTTTCCTTCACTGAGGAGTCTAGGGATGCATCGCCACCATCAACATCCAGAGGAAGTGAATAAAGAAAGATTTGAACTTCTACAGAAGAAAAGGAAGATATGGAGTAAAGAGGAGGATGAGCATCTGTTAGGAATGGCGGATGATGAATAGAGAATGGGTATGTTAAAGAAAGATCATCTGGTATTCCTCCAGGCTAACTTCTCGCACCGATCCATCGACTCGATCAAGAAACGACTGCAACATCTTGGTTAGACACCCTCACAAGACATACAACAAGAACCTCCCCTCAAAACAACAGTCTCCCCACAGATACCCTCCTCAAGTCGGCCAAATATCCAGGTCCCCCCTGCTACTACAACCCCCAGAACGATATCCCATCGAAGCCCGTCTGAAACATCTATCACGCTGACACCAGCCCCGTGAAGAACAACAAACTGGAATAAAGAAGAAGATGATGAGTTGCAGGCACAAGCTAACAGGATATGGAGGCCGGATATGCTAAAGAAGGATCTGGCTAAGTCCCTAGCAACCATCACCAAAGGGAGAACAGCAGAAGCTGTAAAGAAGAGACTCCATAAATTAAAATGGGTCAATCCAGGGCCTACACCAGCGAGCTGCTCTCACAAGAGCACCCCAGCGGCAGGGGGGGAGATAGAATATCCACCAAACAGGGGCGAGACAAGCCCTGTTATATCAAGGAAGGTACAACATCAAGATTGAGCATAGAGGAGGGATGGAGGGAAAAGCTATTGGAAACAGCATTAGGAACTCTTGCAGACCCAAGGATTGGGAGTGACAAGCTGAAGGAAATAGCTGAGGGGCTGCTCGGAGGACTGGTCTCTAAAGAACAAGCAGCCGATAGTCTGGAGAATATCATCCAAGAGTATGTTCCCCTGAAGTGGAAACCAGGGAATAAGAGGAGGGAAGTTAAGAAGAAGCCCCAATCCAATAAACAAATAAGAAGAGCGAGGATGCGGCAAATTCGATTCTAGAAGGCCGGTGGAGAGAGGCACATAGGGGACTCGATTGGGAGGTCGAGATACTGGGCGAAGGTCTTTGTGACAAACATCCACGATGGTGAACACAGGGAGTCATCACCCCAGATAACTGGAAAGATCAAATGGGAAGTGATAGCACCAATCGACACGGAGGAGATCCGGATGACACTCTGCTCTATGAAAAGGACATCAGTTGGAATGGACAAACTATCGACGCAGGAGGTATTGACATGGCACCTACCTTATTTGGCTGGTCTAATGAACATTATTCTGGCTACTGAAAGACTTCCTTCACACCTGGCAATGGCCAGAATTACCTTCCTGCCTAAGGTGGAAAGCCCAGCTGACCCAGGGGACTTTAGACCAACAGCCATCTCATCAGTTTTGGCCCGTACCCTCCACAAAATTCTGCCAAGACGGATGAGAGAGCAATTCGAATTCTCGCCACTCCAAAATGCCTTCCTTCAGAGAAAACCGGATGCCTAGAGGCCTCAGCGCTGCTTTGTGCAGTATTGCGGCACTCCCATGAGGAAACTAAACCCTGGCATAGCCGATACCCAGAGGTACCTGGGCGTTCACTTCACATGGAAGGGAAGAATAACAACTAAACAAACAAAAGAAGTGGAGAGGATGCTACAGGAAATTACATCAGCCCCTCTGAAGCCGTACCAGAGAGTAGAGATAGTACGAGACTTCATGGTCCCAAAACTCCTACACGAGTTGGTACTGGGGTGTGCCCATCGAAACACCATCTACCGTATTGCAAGAATGATTCGGAGATCTATTAGGGCATGGCTGAGGCTTCCAAAGGATACATCCCTAGGCTTCCTCCATGCACCAAGAAAATCTGGAGGACTTGGAATTCCGAGTCTGGTGACCACACTCCCCCTACTTCAGAAGAAAAGATTTTAAAAACTATTATCAAGTCATAACGCCATCGAAAGGACACTAACGGAGCTCCCCTCCTTCAAAACAACACTGCGCAGAATAAATCTACCGTGCAAGGTAGGGAAGGAAACTGTGTGCTCCCCGCAGGAAGCGAAAGTGGAATGGACAAGAGCTCTGAGGACGTCAGCGGATGGAAGGATAATGATAACAGATGAAATTGACCCAGCTAGTTACCACTGGATCAGCAAACCCCACACAGTCTTCCCGAGATTACATCTAAGGGGAATTCAGCTACGTGGGGGCACAATGTACACTAAAGCTAGAGCCTCCAGGGGGAGAGAGAAATCGCCCAATGAACTGGCATGTAGAGGGGGCTGCCAGGCAAGAGAGACCTTAAACCACATACTACAAGTATGTCAAATCACTCACAATGCCAGATGTGCACGACACAATACTGTCGTAAAACTGCTGGAGAATTTGCTGAGGAAGAAAGTTGAACAGACATGGATCAAGCCTATTCTCCCCACGAACAAAAGCTTCATAAAACCAGACCTTTTGATAGACACTGAACAGCAAGTCACGATTCTTGATATAACAATAGTTGTGAATCCCCGGATGGAACAAAGCCACCGGTTGAAGATTGAGAAATACGGCTCCCAGGAGAACACAGAAGCTATAAGGGCATGGATGGAATCTGGAAAATCTATGAAGCATCTACCGGTATCTATCTAGCGAAACCACAGCCAAGGGAACGGGCTTGCCAGAATCATATGCTTGGTGTGATTATTTAGAATTTAGTATATTTTTTTTATCTGTAATTTTTTTTTTTATCTTTAACATTTTTTTATCTTACAAAATTTGGATAGATAAAAATGTGTATATATATATATATATATATATATATATATATTAGAGGTGGGCATAGATTATTTTTTTTAATCTAGATTAATCTAGATCAATTTTGGAATTAATCTAGATTAATCTAGATTAAAATGGCTCATTTAAATTCTGCCGAAGGCATTCAGAATATGTGTGCTACCCAAATAATGACTAAAAGTAAGTCTTTGAGAACGGGTTTCTCAAGCCAGGTGGCGCATTAGACCAGGGGCTCATCTCCTGTTTCCAGAATGCATCACAAACTTTAATCTCTTCCCGTCCCAATCCCACGAAAAAACTGGAGGAAAATCCCGTTCCACTCCCGGAAGAATGACTCCCATTCCCTCCCACTCCCGTGTTGTTGTTTTTTTTTTTTTTTTTTTTATAACTGTCAATTACAGTAAAAATATAGTACAGATCACAGCGTGCCCACCTTATTAGTTGAATAAAAACCCAAAATGTCGTTTTTGTTATTATATTGAACTGAAAGCCATCTTATGCACAGTGTTGCACAGATTAAATTTCATGTAAATCATCCATGTTAACACACACGTCTTCTATTTTTATTTTTTAGACATTTCACTCTCTATAGATATATTTTTCAAAGACGGAGTTTCTAGCTCAAGTTCACATGAGAGCTAAAGCGCATCCTGTTTGCTTAAAAGCGCAACGTTTCGTTGTTATTCTGAGTGCACACAAATAAACATAGAGTCTTTACAGATTCGAAAGATGTATTAGGCTACTTTTATCTGTATGACCAAGAATGACGGAGATTTTAAGAGCAAGTGAGCGCACCGGAGCCTGTCCTGCGCAAACGCGCTTCCACACAAACACTTCAATAGCGCACGTTTCTCTAGGTTAACATCATATTGAGCGGCCATGTAAAGTTGCTACTACATACATCTTTCAGATGAAAAGCCATATTTGAGGTTGATGAATGATAGGTGAGCGTTTGGAGTCCTGCCCGATTGTATTACCACATAGACCAGCCGTTAACAATCTGTCCATCACGAACTGCGAGCCTCTAGTTCGAAGACTCGTTCTCGCCCCCTACAGTGCAATTCGGCTAGGTATACATCCGCGCTAAAATATCAGGGTGAAAGTCATCATAGCTTGCGTAGTATAGACCCAGCTCCTAACCCAACTTTGAGAATAGATTAACGGCGATATTTTTTTTATCGCCGATAAGAGTCTCGCGTTAACGCAGCACGTTAACGCCGATAACGGCCCACCACTAATATATATATACACACACTTTGGGTGTATCAAATACTGACTATTTGATGTTGATTGAAAGCTGATTTCGTCAGCAATAATTTGGTATGGATGAAAGTTGACTTATCATCATAATGTATGATTACAACTGGTATAGAAATCTGCTTTCGATATTTCCTTCATGCGATAAAATAACTAAGCCAATAAGGTAGGCACGGAATAAAAGCCATGCAGGGCGGGGCTTCGCCCCACAAGAGAAATCTGATTGGGCCAGTCGCCCATGGGTGGACCCAAATCGGGCCATTTAAAATGGACACAAAAGCTTTGTTCATTGCTCGCTCGTTCATTGCTCAAAACTTTGGCGTCTTCACTGATCGTGAAGCGGTCACCGCCTTACCATCAGATGCTGACCATCTAAAGAACTAAAAGACTTCGTCAAACTTCTCACTGAAGAACTCTAACACCTGAAGCCGTATGACCTCTTACCAAACTTCCTAAGAGCGTCATCACGTTACAAAAGAACCAAGCAACAACCAATCAGGAGAAGGGTTCCCCAGTGACATCACGCAACGACACAACCAGCAGTATCCATCGACCACGCGGAGACACCAGATCAGCTGTCCAACTCAACTTGAAAGCAAGTAAACCAAACAAATCTCTATTGTTGCTGGAAACTGGTGAATTGATCTGTATGCAGTAAAGATAGCGAATCTGCTTGTGATCTACCTCTGGTAAAGTTAAGAGACAGCAAAAGAGTGCTAGACTTGAACTTTCTTCTAACCGCAAAACTCCTGTTCTCTGTGTGTGTGTGTGTGTGTGTGTGTGTGTGTGTTTGTGTGTTTGTGCGTATATGTGTGCTTATGTGTTTTATTACGTGTAGTCCATGTATTGTAGAATTGTAGTCCATGTATTGTTGTTAGCAAATAAACCTCTGTTTCATTAATAAAGAATGGTGTCTTGTGCTGTGTGATTTTAAAGTTTTAAACTATTTGCCAAAGATCATGTTACCTAGCTCAAAATTTGATTAAAGTACTAATTTTGATTGTTTTATCGTTGGCCACGAAGTAAGATAAACAAAATTGTTAAAGATATACGGATGTTAATGGTCGCTGGACAAGTCGTTAATAAGGTATAATTCATAAGTTAAAGATTAATATCACTTCAATCAAAGCAATATTGAATCTTTAATAAATGATTCCCCAAAGCTGAAATAATAGCTTAAATAAGTATTACAATAGAATATTACAAAATAAAGAAACCATAAAGTAAATGTTATAATTCATTAACAGCAGATCATAAGCAATTGCAAGGTATTCACTGATAGCTAAATGCTCTATAACAATGAGCCAGGACACAACAACAGTGCCATATTTTACCTTCAATGTGCAGCACTGATGTCTACTCATTAAAGCATAGACCTTTGAAGTTTAAGTTAAGTCATACTGCAATTCCTGTCTTCTCTGTCCCCAAATTTAAGAACTCTTAAAATTATAAGTTAAATTTAAATTTGTTAAGAACCCTGAATAAAAAAAAAACAACAGAAAAGCACTTGGTAAAAGTAGGACTTTTATCCTAAATTTCACTGTAAAGTCTATATATGTCTATGTATGTTGGTCAAGATGTACTTCATGAGCATGTGTATAAATATAAAAAGTTTGATTTCTGCCACCTTAAATTATATGCTCAATGTTTTGTGCTGGATCAAAGCGGCTTGAAAATGTGAATTAAACAATCTTATAATAAAAAAAATAATTACAAATTTGTCCCATTGTACAGCATAAGTGCAGTTATTAACTTTTCCATTAGTTACATGCAGTGTAGTGCACCAATTTTAATTAGGAATCTTGACTTTAGTTAACCATTTTACATTATGAGCAGTGTATAGCTTTGAAACCTAGTTTCATACAGTTGACATTCATGTTTTTAGCAATTCATGAGTAGATTCAACCAGCAGAGAGCAGGTGGAGATCTCCGTTATTAGCCAAGATTCTCAACGATTAGCTGAGCTGTCACACTCGTATCATGCTCATTGGAGCTAATCATTTACAGAAACTAATGCCTATAAAATAAAGTAGAAGGAGGTGCTCCTAAGTTCTACTGAGGTATGACAGCAGAAGCATACCTCGCTCTTAGAAAACTTCAGACATGGGTAGATGTCTTCTCTATAAATGCGCTCGAGGAAGGAGCAGCTTCTATCCAGGGTCGGCTCCTCTTTCCAGACTTTGAACTCGTTGAAGAGCAGTGAATCCACCTAACAAACAAACACATATTGTCAAAAATGTACACATAGTATTTAATACCCACGATTACAATGCAACTTTGCAAAGTCCAATGCAAAGTCCACAATGCTGGATGAAAGGAAGATGGTCAGGAAACTTTCATAAAAGGTCATAAACTGTGGCTTCAGTGACAGTTTGCTTTCATTATATGCAAAACAAAGCCCAGTGTGTAATCTTTTAAAATCTAGAAGAAAGTCAAACAGGGGTGCGTTTCCCCCAAGCATCCTTAGCCAACGATTTGGTGTTTCTTGAAACCTACAATAACAAATTTATGTGGTTGAACTACAGCTGTGTGGTTAGAATTTTTTGTTCCTGGACTTAAATAGATCATGCTCTTGAGCAAAATAACAAGGTCATGATCCAACATCATATCTAGCCAGCACTGATGACATCCACGTTATTCTCGGACGTCCTCTTTTTGCGGCACCCTCTACTCTTCCATGCAATGTGATATTTGCAATCCTGTTTTTATCCATGCGAAGTACATGACCAAACCACTGGTGTTGTCTGTCATGTACATTTTTTTATGATCACTTCTGTCTGATTAAGAGCTTTTCTGATGTCATCGTTTCTCATCTTGTCTATGATGCGTACTCCAAGCATTTTCCTAAGTGCTGCCATCTTAAATACAAGTAGTTGTTTCTCAACCAATCGGTAGTATGAGCGATCTTTACAATCTCATTTTGGTCTCGTTCTTGATGTTTTTGTTTTTCCAGATGTTGTTCAAATCGCTCTTCGCTTTCAAGGCCATGGCAGTTCTTATTCTGATGTCTGTAGAGCAGTCACAGTTTGCAGTCAGAGTTGTTCCAAGATACTTGAATCTTTCCGCATGTTGCAGTTTCTTCCCCCTAAGCAACAGTCCTTCCTTTATTCTATTGTTCACTGTTTGTTCAGATTTTGTACTTGGCAACATCCACTCCGTTTTGGAGTCACTTATCTCTTGCCCATACTTTGAGCTGACCTTGTCGACTCTGTCCAAAAGGACCTGAGCATGTCTAAGTACTTGTGTCAAGAGGCCAATATCATCAGCAAAACGTAAGTTGTTAATAGTTCTGCCATTTACACATGCTCCGTGGCTCTCAAGACCATCGAGTGCCTCTGGCATAATGTGTTCCAGGTAGATGTTGAATAGATCTGGAGACAAAATGCAGCCTTGTCGGACACCAACCGTTTGATGAAACCAATCTGTTATATCCTTCCCGACTCTAATAGCACTTTGTGTCTTCTGATACAGATTCTCGATCAGATTGATCAGTTTGGGGTGTATTCCATAGTGGTGTAATACTTTCCAGAGGCCTTGATGCCACACATGGTTAAAGGCTTTCTTGAAATCAATAAAGATCAAATAAAGTTATTTGTCTTGCAGTGCGAGGTACTTCTCTGTAGGTCATTATAATCAGTAATTATGTCCTCACTGAATGCAACAAATGCCTCGTTTATAATGGGTTTTATTGTTTTCGGCTCGTCGCGCCGGGACATGGCATCACAACATGGTAAGGGGCATAACCATTTCTGTCACACGCTTGAGGTATTCAGCCAATCATAACACACCTAGCTAGAAGTGCAGAAGTGAAATCATGATTATCATGATGAATCACGCCTTTTCATATCAGAAACGGTCCTTCATTAGTCTTTTTAAATCACATACGAGGACCATCTTTGTTTTATTATTTTGGTGATATACTGTTATTGTAATGATATATAGGGACTTTAAAACATAGATATTATTTGTTTTATAACTGTTGCTCATGTGTTGTTACCATTCATAGTAATTTGTAGTGATGCACCGATCATGATTTTTCGTGGCCGATTCCGATACCGATTTTTTGCAAGCAAACTGGCCGATTCCGATAACGATTTTTTGCAAGCAAACTGGCCGATTCCGATTTTTTTTCCTTTAAGCAACCAACAAGAAAGAATTAAAGATTCTAACACAAATAAAGTGGTTATATAGCGAATATAGATTTCATTTAACATGTATATTAAATTGTTTAAAAATATATATATATTTAAGAAAAAAGTTGCCCCCCAAATTCATGTCTGTGGTGTTACAACAATGGATGGCCACCCCTTTAAGAAAAGGGAGAATTCTATTTGGACTACTTCCTGTGTGTAATGGTCACTGCAGGTGCTGGTTGATCTGAGGGGTGCCTGGGGAGTACATTCTTTCTAATAAATTTTAAAGTTAGCTAAATCTCTGACAATTTCATGTGTCGTCATTAGTGTATGTGGTGTTATGTTGATAACTTGCAGATCTGGCATATTTTAATAAAAAAAATTATAAATACATACTTGTTGATATTTCCAAAATGTCCCCTGATCTTGAAATCATCATGATGGCAGCCTCCATTTTAGAAAAGTCTAGATTTAGGCTGATTTGTATGTGGTGTTACTGTCTCTGGTGTAAATGTATTTTCTGGTAACACAGAGCCTATAGTAACTTGCATTATAAAGTCTGTGGTGTTATAATTACGTCTGTGGTGTTACTTCAATATGACATAGACATATTAATCAATAACTAATCAATTCTCTTGCCGGCTCATACTGCATTGGTTAGGCTTACGGGACTGTCACATGATGAACGAACGACTCGAAAAACCCGAAGACTCAAAAAGTGAACTAATCAATTCTCTTTCTGGCTCATACTGCATTAGTCACGTGATGAACAAACGACTCGAAAAACCCGAAGACTCGAAACAGGTGAACTAATTCCAGCACAGAACCTTTAGGATGGTGCGCATGCACGACTGAACGAATCACTCCCCGAGACGACTCGTTCTTCTCGAGTCACATTAAAGTTCAAAAAGAACGAATCGTTCAAAACCGACCCATCACTAGCAACTTCAGCTAGAGCAGGAAAAGAAAGCGGCCAGTAACGTTCCACCAACGGCTGTTCGCTTCTTGGTATCTGTTTCTCCGTGTTTGTTGTGCTTCTGCCGAATGTCTTCCACACAAATGAAATGGTCGCAAAACTTTGCGCACTTTCGGAAAAATCGGCCGAAAAAAAAGACAACAAAAATCTGGTTGCCGATCGCACATTATAAGCAAAAACCGTCCGGTTCTGATCTTTGGTCGGTCAACCGGTGCATCCCTAGTAATTTGGTCGCTTTTGTTTTTTAAATGTGCTATTTGGACAGTATATTCGGTTTAGCATGTAGTCAGAAAGAGCACTGGACACATGCTAGGGAGATTCAGCTACATATGAACTCTTTAAATAAAATACATTTGCTTGTGATTAATAAGACATCCTTGGCTGACATGAAACAAACTGAGGGGTATATATATGGCAAATTTCTGTAGGTGTGGGAGTGATGCTAGACAAATGGACGTTCACCACTAGATACAAACCTCTTTACACTCAAGTACAAAGGGCTGCGTCACTGCGACCTCCTGCTGGCTGCCCAACATGGCGCTGCTCGTACTCTTGTTTCGAGCGTGGCCCTTCTTGAAGGGGGCTTTGGGCCCGGGGTGCATTTCTTTACAGGGCGATGTGGGAGAGGTTGACAGGACCAGTGTCTTCAAAGCAGCCACTTCGGCCTGCAGAACATCAATCTGAAATCAAGGGGAAAGACCGGTGAGATTTCGAACTTATCAGGGGTTTAAAATCAGGTATTTACAAAACATTTACTAAATATAAAAAAAACTAAGTTTAATAAAGATATTAGAAGGCCATTAAAAACCTGATGGGAAAAAAGACGTGAACCTCCAATATGTGTGTGTGTGTGTGTGTGTGTTTAAATGAGTTTATTTTCTTTAGTTCCTATCTTCTTATCTTATACCTTCCTCACAGGACATGAGAGTGACTGATAATTTTCTAGTGTATCTTTTTTGATTCATCATTTTTGTTAGTTAAAAAAAGCTAAGGATATGACCAGCATTCTTTCCATTTTTCAATTTAAACAATGCATTTTATGCATAAACCATGTCAAACCTAAAAAAATAAAATAAAAAGATTTTTACCTCAGCTTTGTTTGCTCACCACAGCATAAATTTACTCTCATTTGGCAAATGGTGAAAGTTCATTTTAAACCCTGTATAAATAGTCTCAGTGGGCAGATGTATTCGGGTTTCACACATGGTTCATACAGTTATATTTATAATATTGTTTATTTCAAACTCACATTCTTCCTATTGTTAAACAGATTTTGCACTGATTGGATATGAATAATGTAGTTTATGCAAGATTCAGGATTTAAATTTACAGCAACAATAACTGTATTGGGAAATGTACTGTGAAGAATATTCTACTATTAAATATTCTACTGTTAAAATCAGAGTAATATTAGATTTTGGTCATATGGCCTACCTTTAATCCTAAAGGTCCTATAGGGCCAGATTTACTAAACAGGTCAAATTAGCATGAGACTGCAATCCCCTCCACTGATGAGAGTGGAAAGTTTTTGGCGATCTACTGACAATGCACAAATTAAAAAACACAGATGCTGTCAGATCATTACCATAATGAATAACGCAATCTATCAAGAGAAGTGCAATCTACCAAATTAGCAAATAACGCAGCCATATCAAGCTAGGGTTGTTTCTAGCCTTTCATTAGTATAGGGGCACAGGCTCTCCAGCGAGAAAGTGTGCCCATATTTGTATATGTTTTTTTAAATACTGTTTTGACTGTAATGGATATAAATCATGATTATCTGCAGCACAGGGTTGTTTTACAAGCTGCACACACAATAAAGAGCTGATTCGTCATTGCCAAATGATAGATGGCATTTGCAAGTTTTGTTTTCTACAATCCACAACAGATTTTAGGTCGACCACTTCCAGCGTTCTTTTTGTTTTCAGTCTTAAAAAATATTCTGCGAGTCTTTCAGTGTGAGAAACACCTGCAAATGTTTCAGTGCGAGAGTGAACGAATCAAGTGTTTGAAAGAATCAAACTTAATCATGAATAATTTCCGACCTTTGTGCAAACCCATTTCTAAGGTTGGGATTCTAAACAGCTGAACTCAAGACTTCATCACTGAAATATTATAAGAAAAATAAAAAGAATTTTCAGATCAGTATACGGTAATCTACATTGACATTAAAGGATTTATCAATAATATTTTACTGGATGCGCTATTTTCATTCAAATCAAAGCGGAAATACACGTAGAAAACGTAGTCTTGTGTTGCGGCTGACACAGAAGAGCGTACGCAGTTTGCGTTCAGCGGATATTCTCCAAAATGGCACTACGGTGACGCGGAGAGACACAGAGGAGACAAATTGTTGAACAAAAGTAGTTATTTTCATTTTCTTTGCATTCAAAAAGTACTTTCATCACTTCATAAAATTCAGATTGAACCACTGATGGCAGATGGACTATCCTGATGATGCTTTTCATACTTTTCAGGGCCTTGACAGTGTTAATTACTTGGCAGTCAATGGGACAGTCACAAGCCTCCTGGTTTTCATGTATATCTCTAAAATATCTTAAATTGTGTTCCGAAGACGAACAAAGCTTTTACGGGTTTGGAACGACATGAGGGTAAGTGATTAATGACAATTTTCATTTTGGGGTGGCGTAACCCTTTAAAACATGCTATTTTGGGTGTTAAATAGCTGTGCAAATACCAGTAAATACTACTCCAAGCATTAGTAAATAATTTTACATGAATCATTTAAATACTTTCCTCAAAAAGGAATTCACCGTCTGAAAGGGAAACTCCTACAATTGCATATGCAATAAGGTCAGACAAAAATAACTGTCCAAAGCAGAATTTTCATCTCTAATTTTTTTCACTGTGTCTTTAGTTAAACCTGGCATTAATTTTGTTTTGTTTTTTAATGTCAAAAGATGGTTTGTTCTAGTGCACGCTGTTAGTAAATCTGGCCTGAAAGATGTTATAAATAAATGACCTCAGTTTAAATTCAATCTTTTGTCTTGGTGACACTGACATGTTAATGGTTTAGTTCAGGGCTGTCCAAACTCGGTCCTGGAGGGCCGGTGTCCTGCAGAGTTTAGCTCCAACACTTCTTCTTCATTGTTGATTAACGGCGGTCGGCATCCAACATTAAGGTGCATTACTGCCACCTACTATACTGGAATGTGGGCCTAAGTCAACTACCTCCCAGATAACACACACACATACACACCAAAAAAAAGAAAAGAAAAATACCCCCAAAAATTACCTTTTACATTCTGTTATTTAGGCCAGTTCTTCTCAAATAATTTAATAAACATTTATTGTTATGACCATTAAGTATATCTTTAATACTAATTTCTAAAGAACTTTGCTTCCTAATTCCTTTCTTTAATATTTCTCTTTCCGCAATGTTTTTTTGACAGTGACATAGTATGTGTTCTACTGATTCTTCCTCTTGACAATGATCACATAAGCCAGTTGGATGTTTCCCTATAAGATGCAATGTTTTATTTAAACCTGTGTGCCCCATTCTCAATCGTGTAATTATACCTTCTGTTTTGTTATTCCCTTTAAATACCCTCCTACTTCCTACTTTCTCCTGAATTCTATAATAATGTCTACCTGTTACTTCCCTATCCCAATTATACTGCCATTCCTTTATTATATTATTCTTAACTATTACTTTTGCTTCTAATTTACTATATAGGATTTCCATAATCTCATCTAGTTTAAATGCCTCCTTAGCTAAAACATCTACAGCTTCGTTCCCTTTAATTCCTATGTGTGCCAGAATCCACATGAATACTATTATCACATTTACTCTCTGAAGTCTAAATAATATTTCATATATGCAATCCTGCCTGTTCTTTGATGACATCGACTTAATTGAAATCACAGCTGAACTGGAATCTGAACATATTACTTTCTTCATGCCACTTTCCTCTAGTACAGGACAGCAATTATAGCCATCAACTCTACTGTATATATTGCCGAGTGATCTGTAGTTCTTTTCTTCATTGAAATACCTAATTCTGGCACAAAAACACCAAAACCCATCTTTCCTGTCTCCAAACTCTTGGAACCATCTGTGTACACTGTAGTATATTCATTATATATTGTCATAAATCTATCTTCTATTATAACTGACATATTAGCGATATTCCTATAATCCCGGCTACTGTCAAGTAAATCCAAATCAACCAAAACTAAAGGAAATAACCATGGTGGGGTTACTGCTAATGGCACTGCTTCATTAAATCCTTTATTATTCAATCCCATCTCTTTAGCCACTTCCATACTATCCCGTCTCAAAAAAAATGTTTTGTCTTTCCCATATTCCCAACTTGGGGTAAGAACTTTTTTTCCTGGATTCTTATTTACTGACTGACCTCGTAGATTTAGCCTCAACACCCCTGCATGGAAGCATCTAGTATCCCTAGTAAGAGCTTGATTAGCTGCTTCAGGTGTGTTTAATTAGGGTTGGAACTAAACTCTGCAGGACACAGGCCCTCAGGGGGCGGAGTTTGTACACCCCTGGTTTAGTTTGTTGTTAATTGGCTTTTTCTTTTCTGAGCTTGACCGTATTCTCTCATTTAGCTAGTTTATTTGTAATCATATAGGAAGTGCTGTCTCATATCTGAGTAACTCACTTTTGCCTGACGAAGACCATTGGGTCAAAACATTGTGATTTTAATAAACTTTTGAGAGCAGTAGTGGCACTGTGCCGATTTTTGTTTATTGAGTAACTCACCTTTCCCAGTGCCTCCTTCAGTTGTTTTTCAGCAGTGGCTTGCTTCAGGTTTGCTTCGTGCACCATCTTATGAGCCTCCTGTTGACAACGTCACAGATCAGATCCACATTAAACACAGACTCATCTGAGAATAACACACCAAGAGACACCTCTACCACACCAGACCAGAGGCACCTGGCAGAACAGCGCTATGGTAAGATGCGAACACTCAGGGCTTTGACTAACAGAAAAGATGAGGGAAAACAGAATGAAAGACATGAAAAACGAAATAATATATATGAGGATAGTATGAAATGCATAACAGAGAAGGGGAAGTGAAACTTCAGAGCAGGTTACCTAAACACTCAGCACATCTGGATAAATATTATGTAAAGATCAATATAATGTACGTCATACGTTGACCCTGTCCACATGATTAGAGAAGCTTCAGTTTAAGTATTTGGAGGTGGACACTTGTTTAATTCAGTAATATTCTTTAATAACTTTAGAAATAAGCCTGAGTATTGACACAGGTTTCACAATTAAATTTGTTTCTGATTCACAAGTTCTCAGACTTGATTTTGATCTTGATTCATTTGGAAATATTCCAGGTATGCCGTCATGCCAATTTTGTTAAGCACATCAAGCAAAATACACATAAAACACAATTTCCAACAAAAAGTGTGTAAACTGCCCATCATTTCTATGCAGAGATGTTGTCGGGTTCTCTGGTGCTAAAGTAGGGCTGCTCGATTTATCAAAATGAAATCGCAATCACAATTAGGCAAAAGCTGTGATTGTCATGTGTTAATGATGGATCAGATAAATCCTTAATGATGCAAATATTAACTACATTTTCTAAATTGGCTACAGAAATTGAATAAAGTGTAAACTTACATATTAAATTTATTCAACAAAACATTAGACTATTTAGTCAAGAGCAGTGAGGGATTTTCTCTGTCTTTTGTTGTTTTATTAACATTAATAACAGATGGCACAGTTTTATTAGGCTGCTGTCTCAAGACCTATTTCACGAATCCAATACTGATACACATGCGCTTCTCTTTCATAACTGTTTACATTAACTTAAGACAAAACTGACAGTGCTTATGAGGATACTCGCTAGGACGACCATGTTGACGTCATTTTGTGTGTTTTTGGCCACTTAAGCGCAACAAGCTTTGCTTGTTTGATTTGGTACTCGCAGCGCACGCTCTGGATGTGACTGAGCACAGAAAAGGAGAGCACGAGTACCGAATGGCTTAAAGACATGAAAATAATACATTCTTGTGACGATGCAACAATGACCGATTAGGAAATTGATAATTCTGTCAACTGTCCCAAAACGTGAGCTAAAGTCTTGTAACGCAGCGAGCAGCAGCTCTAGATGCGCCGATGTGAAGAGAAGGTCAAAGAGAGAGGACTCGGTGCTGAATCACTCACACTGTTTTCAAATGACTGATTTGATCTGATGGGTTGTATGAATTTATTTACTCATCTAACCTATATACGCTATATTGAATAAATGTTTTGCAGTAATTTCTCTCATTTTAAAGTTGAAAGCTACAGGAATGAGTAATGCGACATACGCACAATACCGCACTGAAATTCAGGACATAATTAAACATAATTATATTATACAGAGGATTGTTAAATAGATTTCCACGACTTTTCCCAAAACTTTCTGGGTTTATTTATTTTTCCAAATCGATAGGCTTGGAAATTGCAGTTTTAAAATTCCATGACTTTTCCAGGTTTTTCATGTCCGTATGAGACCTGAATGTGACGATCGAGTGCGGGACGGGTGCAGTTATCTAAATCAGACAAAAATATAGGTGCGGGCGGTTGGCGGGTGGATAATTAATTTGAAGCTGTGGATTCTGGTGATGTTTTAGCTTATCCATGCATCACTATCATGCATATCTTTCAGTGAAGCACAGTTCTGTGATCAGTAGTAAATCTCCATCCGAAGGCCAGATGGTGCTCTTGTGCTGAAATTACAAATACGCTCCACAGAAGAAATATAGGAAATACTGATCGCTGCAGCTGAATAAACAGAAGATTTAACTGCTTTCATTGATTCAACGTGACTAATAAAAACACAGGACTACGACAATATATGATTTATCGGAGTTCCTATTAGAATTATTATTATTATATTTTTCATTATAACAAAGTATATTTACGTAAGTTTAAGTATAGTGTTCCTGTGGCTCAGTGGTTAGAGCATTGCGTTAGCGCCGTAAAAGGTTGTGGGTTCAATTGCCAGAGAACACACATACTGATAAAAAATGTATAGCCTGAATGCACTGTAAGTTGCTTTGGATAAAAGCGTCTGCTAAATGCATAAATGTAGATATAATAATGCAATGCTAATCGACATAGACTTTGTCACTGCTTAGAATCCTATGAAATGTGCTACGTGCCTTATTCTGTGTAAGAAGCCACATCATCTCACAGAAGGATTTATTTCAAACACTCGACTGACATTATGAAAAAAACAGTTAAATACATGATATTAAATATGGTATTGCCACGTGCTATCAGATGGAGAAGCATTTGTTATTACACAGAGCTGTAGTTCACTGACAAGCTACACAAACAGCTGTCATTAACCTCTCCCCGTCTAGCTAGTTTTGCTCTGAACAATGCCTGAAATGTTGTATGACAAGCACTTCCTGTGACAGTTTGCCTCTTTATAATGTATCGCTTATTGTATTCCTCAACTGTAAGTCACTTTGGATAAAAGCGTCTGCTAAATGAATAAATGTACATTTAAATCGGTCTGCGATTAGGAGCGCAATATTGCGTAGCTTATCAGTGAAATTTGGCTCTGAGTATTAAATGCTGCTCCATCTGAAAGCAGGTGATGGAGATTTACAACTAATCACAGAACCGGCTTTACTGACATGATGCGCATGACAATAGCATTCGATTAATCGAGCAGCCCTTTGAGAAAGACAGTGGAAATGTGTGCTGTAGACAGTTAAGTCCACATTTCTGATTGTTATCGGGAAAAACAGACATTAAGCTTTCCACGCCAAAGACACAGGGACCATCCCGATTTTTATCAGCGACAGGTGCAAAACCCAGCATCTGTCATCGTATGAGGGTAGATCAGTGCCTAAGGCAAGGGTGACTTGCATATGTGAAGGTACTATTGAGGCTGAGGCATATATTGGGATTGTGCAGAGACATACGCTGCCATCAAAACATATTTTCCCAGGAAGTCTTGGGTCAATAGTGTGAGACAATGTCAGGCCTCATTTACATGTACAACAACAGTGTAGTTTTGTTTGCACAGAGTGGATGTGCTTGACTGGTCTGTGTCATGAAGAAGAGAATAAGGCAACAAGGACCACAGACTGTTGAGGTTAAGTCTTGTATCAAGCGATAAAATTCCACTTGCAACCCTGGAGCAATTAGTATTCTCAAATTACAACAAAAAAAATATTATGTAACAGTTGTAAATATTCCTCTTTCCCAACTTTTTGGGGAGTTTGTTGCAGTCATTAAAAATTGTAATGTGTTTATATTTACAAAATACTATTAAGTTGGTGAGTGAAAACATTGCAGATCTTTTCTTTTATTTATTTGAAGCAGATTGTAGATTTGACTGCATTTAATAACATGTACCAACTTTTCTGGAATTGGGATTGTATAATTGAGTGCTGCAGGGATGTCATATCTTTGTAGATGAAAAATCTGGAAACATGTTAGCATTTCAGCACTTCCAGCTCCATCATCCTGAAGTCAAGATTTTTTTGGTCAAATCAAATTTTTTCCGTGGTTAACACAAGCCCAATCCATTTTCATATTTGTGACCCTGGACCACAAAACAGTCATAAGTAGCACAGGCATATTTGTAGCAATAGCCAAAAATACATTGTATGGGTCAAAATGATAATTTTTTTATTTTTATTCCAAAAGTCTTTAGGATATTAAGTAAAGATCATGTTCCATGAAGATATTTTGTAAATATATCAAAACTTAATTATTTGATCAGTAATATGCATTGTGAAGAACTTCATTTGGACAACGTTAAAGACGATTGTTTTGCACCCTCAGATTCCAGATTTTCAAATAGTTGTATCTCAGCCACATATTCTCTTAAATACTTTTATGTAAATACTTACATAATTGCATTGGTGGTTAAAATGAAGCTTTGACGGTTTTGCACAAATGAGCCAAAAAGACAGTGGTGCAGGGTGTGCAATATCGTCTACGATAATATAATAATTGTTGTTTTAACGATGTGCGATTGGACATTATCAGTATTTTGCCAAAAAACAAACAAAACACTAAACAGTGTGCCGTGAAATCTAGTAACGTTAGATAAGACTAATCCGCGTGTCTTTCACTGCGTGATTCAGTCTGTTAAAATGTGTTTAGAATGATCACAAAATTGAAGATATAGAAGCAGAAAATATTTATATTTATATAATTTAATATAGTAAGTCAACATCACATGAAGAATGCCGTTTTTCTCAAAAAATCACCATGATTACACAGGCCTGTAGTTTTTCTTTTTACACAGTTCAAAAAACAAGAAGTTAATTAAGAGACTTACGTTTTAGACACCATATTGCCTGTTTTTGCTCTATTTCGACAACAAAAATAATTCCATACACAGTTTTGCGTCTCTGACTCTGATCAAAGACGTGTTTGGTTCCTGAATGAATTAACCGTTTAAATGATTCTGTTCAATCGCAATGACTCACTTATCAGTGACTTGATGACACCTACTGGTGGTTCTAATTTAACATTTAAAGTATCTTTTGATTTATTTATTTTTTAATTTCAAATGACTATTTAACATTTGTGACCCTGGCCTGGAGCACAAAACCAGTCTTAAGTTGCTGGGGTATATTTGTAGCAATAGCCAACAATACATTGTATGGGTTAAAATTATACATTTTTCTTTTATGCCAAAAATCATTAGCATATTAAGTAAAGATCATGTTCCATTAATATATTTTGTAAATTTCCTACTGTAAATATATCAAAACTAAGAGCTTAATTTGAACAACTTTAAAGGAGATTTTCTCAATATTTTGATTTTTTTGCACCCTCAGATTCCAGATTTTCAAATATTGTCCGATCATAACAAACCATACATCAATGGAAATATGATTTATTCAGCTTTCAGATGATGTATAAATCTCAATTTAGGAAAATGGACCCTTATGGTTTTGTGGTTCAGGGTCACAGTTTATGTCTTATGTATATCTAAACATTATTTCTGCATTTGGAACTGCAGGCTAAATGCATTCATGTCAGCGTGTAATACATCTAAATGCCACTTCAGATGAAGCTTCTGCATTTCCTCTGCATTGCAAAGATGCATTTTGTTGATACTGATTTAATTTGCCTGGTAAAAGCCCAAATGTCTTATTATTCTAATTAACCGATTCCTTTAATTAAAAACACCTAGTTTGAGATTTATAGGCCCATATCCCCGGTGTGTCAAACTCAGTTCCTGGAGGGCCACAGCCCTAAAGAGTTTATTTCCAACCCTGCTCCAACACACAAACCATGTAGTTTTCAAATAAGCCTAAATGATTAGTTTAGCTGGATCAGATGTGTTTAATTAGGGTTATATCTACACTGTGTAGGGCTGTGGCCCTCCAGGTACTGAGTTTGACACCTTTGGTCTATCCCATTTTTTCCTCCCTCCCATTGTTAAAATGTAACTAAGTAATTTTTACTCAGAGTATATTTTAAATGAGATACTTTTTACTTTTACTTGAGTATATTTTTAGACTGGTACTTTTACTTGTACTTAAGTAAAATTTCAGTAATGTAATGGTACTTTTACTTGAGTAGAATATTTTTGTACTCTTTCCACCTCTGCCCTTATGACTGGTTTTTTGGTCTATGGTCACATTTAATTCTACAACTTAAAATACTTTAGGAGTAGCCCCTTGTGTTTTTTAAAAAGTTTTTATCCGTCTTGAAAAAGGCAGAACACATGCTAAATGCTAACACATGGCTAAATGGGACAGAGTTTGTCAACAGTTTGTTCAGTTGAACTTCAGTTTTATTTTCAAAGCAGCTAAAGCAATGTGAATTGGACTAACATCTGCTGTACTCTAATTTTCATTTTACCCTAAAAGCTAATTATGCAGTAAATCATTGCGAAATAGTTTCAGCTAGATAACGATCTTAATATCAATTTCTGGGATTATTACAAAAGTTTATTAAAAGGTCAAAACATAGGAGAGGTTTTGATGTGAACTGATTTACAACCCTGATAGCACACACACGTCAGAGGCATATTCAATGGGTGTGATTCAATGGGTGTGATTTTATGGACTATCATTTAAGGAGCACTTTCTATACTATATATAGTAGATGATGTTTATGAATGTGCTTCTTGCGTATTTGCTCTTTTTATACATCAAATTTGTTGTTAAATTCTTTGTGAATCCTGTTTCTTTGTGAATTCGAAAATAAATAAATATAGTTTTTTTATAAATATACACAATAATTTGTGGCAAGTTTGAAAGAAATTAATACTTTTTTAAAGTATATACTATAATAGATTTAGTTTTCAATATTGATAGTAATATGAAATGCTTCTTGAGCAGAAATATTAACACATAGTTATTTCTGAAGGCTCATGTGACGCAGAAGACTCGAGTAATGACTGCTGAAAATTCAGTTTTGCCATCACATGAATAAATTACATTTCTATAATATTTTATTTTAAATTGAAATAGCATTTCACAATATTGCTGTTCTACTGTAATCTTGATCAAATAAATGCAGCCCTGGGCATGAGAGACTTTCAAAAATCTTCCCAAAGACCCAAACCTTTAAATGGTCGTATAAAGAGAGGTTAAAAAAATAATGTTTATGACTATGCATTGTTAACATGGTGCCTATAAATAACAAAAATAAGTAAATATGCTTCTTCTGTGTTCACAGTGACAAGTTGTACTTATTGCATATATAAAATATACACACAATACAAATAATATAATTTCTCTATTCACACTGTTACACTTTCAAGGTAAGGGTTGAAGTGTGGACAGAGTGCCATCAAAAACGGTTTTAGTTCTGTACTTAATTATATGTTTGAGCGCTGCTGAGTGTTCAGAATAACTCCAGAGGATCAAGTGCTTCCAGACACACACAGATCTGCTCTGTCATTGGGCAGAAGAAACCAAACAAACCTCAAAAAGGCTAGCAGTGAGTTCCTCCAGCTCCTGCCCCAGCTGGTCTCTCACTTTAGAGAGCCTCTCACACTCCTCGTCTTTTAACTTAAGATCCTTCAGACACATGCAATGACATGAACAGAATACACAAATGAAAAACAAAACAGAAAAACAGGGAATGCATGGGTCATTCTCTCATTTAGCCCATGACGTCAATCTAAAAGGGTGGATGATACAACACACACTACAGTATTATTTAAAAAAAAATACAAAATATATATACTATTGGAAGATAGTTGTTTTTGTTAACTGAAACAAAGCTAAAATAAAATATAAATATTAGAAAAAAAAAAAAAAATCTTATTTATTTTCAGTTAGCTTTCAAGACATTTTACAAAACACAAAATGTTTATTTTTCAAATAAACTGCTGTTTTTAAAACTTTTAATGAAAAATAAAAATTAAATTAACCAGTAAAAACTGTTCAGCACATTCATAATAATGTGATAATTAAGAACCAATAATAATCAAGCATCAAATAAACATATTGGAATGATTTCTAAAGGATCGTGTGACACTGAAATTACCATTACAGGAATATATGACATTTTAAAAACAGGATTGGAATATAAAAATAGAAAACATATGTAGAAAATATTTTACTGACAGCATTGGGTTACAGGGAGATGTTGAGATTAGTGGTCGATCGATAAATTAAAATGTACACAAAATGTATAATAACAAATGCTTTTATATTATTACTAATAGAAAGGCAAACAATAAACACTTTCTCGTTTGCCCTCAGCATTCAGCAAATATGCATAATTTAAACAAATCTTTGAATGACTAAAGAACATTTAATTTCACAAACTTAGTCGAATCCAGTTGAGATCTTGTGAAGTGTGCATTTGTATCCTGCAAGATCGCGTATTCTCTGCATGATGGTCAGTCCGTGCGATTGAGATTTTAGATTTACTAACGATCAAAAATAAACTATAAACTTGTGATTTCAAATTATGCTGCACTTTATGCATTTGCCCACGGTCATATTCATATAATTTTCACTGTATGTAAAATGAGTGTTACCTTGGCTTTATTTGGAAAAAAATATATGATTCCCAATGCAAACATACTTCCCAGAATACTGAGTACCCGTTTGGTTACGGTGTTTACTTCCTTTTGAATTATATTTGTATTAAATATTTATTTATTTGTGAAAAATACTTTCTAAAATCTTAAAACATTTATTTTTTTAATCCATTTTCATATTATTTAAAATGTCTTAAATATTAATTAAAATAAATAAAATTATATCGGCCACCCTGCTTTCCAAGATATCGGCATCAGCTGTCAAAAAACCAATATCGTTTGACCACTAGTAGATGTGATGGAGTGTGTTCAGATGCAGTCAATCAGTATGAGGAACTTATACACTATATTGCCAAAAGTATTGGGTCACCCCCTTCTAATGAAAGGTTTGACTACTTTAGTAATTTCCAAGAGTAAAAATCTTAATGTTTAAGCATATAATGATATTTTAGGGAATTGTGTGCTTCTAATTTTATAGCAACAGTTTGGACTTGGCCCTTTTCTATTCTAACATGACAGTGTCTCTGTGTATAAGGCAAGGATCAAATAGAAATGATGATTCAGTCAGTGTGGAAGAACTTGACTGGTCTGCAGAAAGACAAGTCCTAATCCCAGCTGAACACTTCTGGTGTGACTTTAAATGCAGACCTTGAACAAAAAATTCATCACCAATGACTTGTACATTCATTATATGGACACAAGTACTGGGACACCCCCTTCTTTAGAAGAGAAAAGGGCACTTCCAGACTGTGTTAACAAAGATGGAAACATAATTAATGTACTTAAAATTGTATTTCCACCTCTGTTGCAACAGTTTTGAAATGAATGTACCCCCATACCCATATGTCACTGGTGTTTGGTGATGGTGACGCATGCAATTTATCTGCGATTCTCAGCGTGAATTGAAACTGCACTGACTGACAACACGTCTAGAACACGCAGGTGAAATTTCAATATAAGCTAATAATAGCCTAACGATTTTACAATAGCATAATAGCATATTCAAATATCTAATGGAAATGTCGCCACAATAACAAACTGATGTGTGAAACTCTCGGATGTATTTTAAAGATTCTATGCCGCATACTTTAAATATTTCACATACTTTTGAAAATCCAGCATTCAGTTTATAAGCCTTGTACATTTGCCGTCACATTTGTAAACACGATGGCTTTCTTCTTTCGTGAGGGGGTTTGGCATCACGGCATCTTTGTTTCCAGGTGGAACGTTAAAGAACAGATAAGTGTACCATATGCATCAAACATTTAGCCAAAGGTAGTCTGAGGCTGAGACTACGGTGGTACTAACCTATCGAGGACAACCAAAGCAACCTTACTGCTGATTGGCTACAAGTTTATTTTTTTTACTCTGCCCCCACTCAATTTTCTAAAGCATTTTTGAAAAATGACATACCCCACCTTTAATCAAAATGAGAATTAATAAAAAACGAGAAAACAATTTTTAACCCATTTCCATTGTGTCCTAACCAGAGGCATGTGATAAAAGGTATCTCTTCAGAGTCTGAAAATTTGTTTGTGACGTTCATAATTTCTCATTCGCTTTGGTTAAATGCATCTGCTAAATTAATAAATGAAAAAGTTTAGATCAGTAAATGTCATTGGTTTAGTGTCTCACCCATTGTGCTTTGGCGAGCTCCTTCTTTAGCTTCTCGTTGCCTTTCGCTCGAACCTCCATAACTGCAGGACTTCTGAGACGGGACAGACTGTCGGTGCCCAGAACATCCTCTCCATCAGCTGATGGGACGTTGTTGTCCACTGCATCTACTGCAGGATCATTTACACTGTGGAGACAAACATCAATTTGATTTAGAAACCTTCTCTTCAGTCTAAAAATAGTTTTTATTGAAACTAAGGTGAGGGATATTTTATGGATAACTTTCCATAAAAGTAAGAATTGTCCATTTTGATTTCACGATGACTCCATCAGACCATCACAGATAAAACATCCAGGTACATAGAGTACTTGCCAAAAGTTTGGAAACATTATGCTCATATGATGATGCTCATCAAGGCTGCATTATTTGACCTAAATATATATATTTTTTAAAATGTAATTTACTTTTGTGATGCAAAGCTGAATTTTCAGCATTACTCCAATCTTTAGTGTCACATGATACTTCAGAAATCATACTAACATATACAGATTTGCTGCTCACTTATACTGGTGCTCAGTTATTAATAACGAACCCGGCAGTTCTTGAAAGCTGAAAAAATCCAAAGGAACTACAAAATACAACCAATAATATCGTTTACATGTAGCGCGTCAATTCTGCATGCATGTAAGACTCTCTCTTGCTCTCACCAATGCGACGGCGAGTCGTGTGCCTAGAGTTCACGGTACGTCAAACAACAGGTGCGCTGTGCATCCATTCAGATTAACTGAAAAATATCACAGATCGCTTGATGGAGAGAGAAACTCTGAAGCGCTCAGTCAGTGTGTTCGGAGAGTTAAAATAGATATATGGATGCCATCATGATGAAATTAACAGCTTTGCAAGTGAAACTTGATGATTTCAGAGATCAGAATGGACAAAGAGAATGAGCTGCGGTAGTTTGCAGCTGTTCGCCCCAAAAGTCACAACAATTCAATCTTATCTTTTCTGGCTCCCCGTACCGGCGCCTTGGCCAAGGCCGTCTGGATAACCACCCTGAGAGAGTGATGCAGTGGGACTCTCTTGCTCCCTTCCCCCGATTACAGACATTACCCCCCTCCCCCATTCAACTGCCTCTGTAACGCTTTGTACCGCCACTAGGGCGAGCAGGTCTGCGACCGGCGCCGTAATAAATGGCACTGGACCGGATGGCTGCTTGCTAGAGCTGGATATGTTCCCCCTGTTGCAAGTCATGTGTTTATGCTATATGTGCTTTTGTGCTGAGGTGTTTTTTTTTCTGTTCTCAGACTGTACTCCAAATGGAGCATAGTCTGGGGGTTAAATTTTTTTTTTCCTCCTCTCTCTCCTCATGTAAAAGCTGTATTTTTCTTAATACCCTGTCTTCCTGTTCTGTCTACCCCGTTGTCATATGTATGTTGTGTATGTATGGACAGGTTGATGGCTAATTTCGCTGGTACTTGTACTAGTGACAATAAAGGGCTACTACTACTACTACTACTAGATCTGTGCTAAACTTATACTTAGCCTCCAACTCAAACACTGGCGAGTAAAATCTGAGAATTTATTAGCCATTAGCTAATATTAGATATCATTTAGTCACCCACAGTGAAGATTAATCGCTTTTGCCAAATACCATGGGACAGGAAACAGAAATGGGACACAGTGTCGCATCACTTCTGTTCAATATGACATTCACTCGATCGTTCCTCATGTCCAACCCTGTACGACATACCTTTGTACTCTGCAGCATAAAAGCAGATAACCAACCAATGGTGCCAAAAAAAAGTCTAAATATCTTCTTTTATGTTCCACAGAAGAAAGTAAGTCATAGAGCTTTGGAGCGATATGAGATGTATTATACACACACACACACACATATATGTATATATATATATATGGTTACTAAAATGATATAGCTCCTGCGTACCTAACTAGTCTGCAATCACGCTACAATCCAACCCGCTCCCTTAGGTCGCAAAACTCTGGACTCTTGGTAGTACCTAGGATAGCAAAGTCCACAAAAGGAGGTAGAACTTTTTCATATCTGGCTCCTAAACTATGGAATAGCCTTCCTGAAAACGTTCGGGGTTCAGACACACTCTCTCTGTTTAAATCTAGATTAAAGACGCATCTCTTTAGCCAAGCATTCATATAATGCATCTCACAATCTTGTACTGCCAGTCTACCTGAACAAATGCACATTATTATGCTTTAGCTTGGGTTATACTGATAATTTCATCCAGGGTTATTCCTGGATGGAGCAGCTGCTACGCTAATTGTCTTACTGTTTCTATGTTACTGCCACATCCCGTGGTAGTTAGGAATTACACAAGCTTCAGTCTGGATCCTACCCTTAAACGATAGAGATGACCGAACACCTGAGAAGAGACGATGACAACCCCTCCGAGGACCTCCGAGATGAGCCCCAGAGACAGATCTCCAGTGAGGACCTCGTCACCTAGACATCCATCGGGGAAAGACCCCTGGAACCAGTGGACCACTTACACTCTGACTTTGCTGCAGTTGGAACAAACTACTGATTCGTCTGGCCGGAGGGGAACTGGCCCCCCGACTGAGCCTGGTTTCTCCCAAGGTTTTTTCTCCATTCTGTCACCGATGGAGTTTTCGTTCCTTGCCGCTGTCGCCTCTGGCTTGCTCAGTTGGGGACACTTCATTTCCAGCACAATCATCGACTTGATTGACAAAATTTGCCTATTTTGATATTGTGCAGCGCTTTGTTACAATTTGTATTGTTAAAGGCGCTATATAAATAAAGGTGACTTGACTTGACTACTAAAAGTAGCTTGTCAAAATACATCCAGATTAGAGTATAGTATTGCCAAGTCCACGGTTTTACAGCCGAATTGGGCTACTTTTACACTGTTGCCACAGGTTGTTTTTTAGTCCACAGGTTAAAGCAATTTCCCCAAAACACAATTTTGATGAAGGAGACCCCTGACTGAGGGGAAAACCATGGGGAAAAAATGCGTTTGGGCTTGTTTTTAACAGTGATTGAGCTGGTTTTGTTTCTCAGACCTGGCAACCGCTCAGTGTTTGTTGAAAGCGCACCACGGCGAGAGCTCTCTCTCGCTCTCTCTCGCAACTCTCTCTCTATAGCGCGTAAAGTTCATTGGAATTTTAGAAACATAGCATTATAATGAGAACTTTATAGGAAGTGAAATCTATAGTAAATCCTATCTTTGTCCGTGTTTCAGTGCGTTGTTGAAAGCGCACCACAGCGGGAGCACACTCTCTCTCTCGCTATAGCGTGTAAAGTTCACTGGAATCTCATAAACATGGCATTATAATGAGAACTTTATAGGATGTGAAAACTATAGTAAAGGCTCTCCTTGTTCCGTGTCTCGGTACGTTGTTGAAAGAGCACCACGGCGGGAGCGTGCTCTCTCTCTCTCTCTCTATTCAATTCAGTCCAATTCAATATGTGCTTTATTGTCATGACAATTGTTGCAATGTATTGCCAAAGCATAGCTTACAGTAAATATATATATATATATATGTATTCAAAAGAAATAACAATTTATAATAAATCAATAAATACATGCATGTATAATTACAAAAATAGTACAAATCAATTCTATGAACAATTTAAAATGGTGTGTGTGTGTGTGTGTGTGTGTGTGTGTGTGGGCGCATCACTGATTTGTTGACTCCTCCCTCTTTTTGTGACGGGCATCAATGTATCTTGCTGCTAGTAGGATACAATCTTGTTTTTAACCGAATAAATATAGAAGTTGCTTTTCTTGTTTAACTTTTTTAAGTCAGAGCAAAGTGTTTCAAATTTGGGATAAAATATCTCTCTAATGTCTTCATAGTTGGGGCAGCTGGTGAGGAAGTGTTGCTCGGTCTCCACTTCTCCATGGGTACAGTGTGGGCAGATACGGCTCTCTTTGGGCAGCTAGTGCTGTCGATATCTGTCCGTCTCTATTGTCAGAGTATGGTTGCTCAGTCTGTACCTCGTCATTTGTCGTCTCAGTTTACAGTCTTTCACTGTCCTCAGATATTCTGCAGTTGTGTAATCTCTGTTTAGGGCCAAATAACATTCAAGTTTTTCTGTTGTTTCTTTCCAATAGGTTGGATAATATTCTTGTTGTGCTTATATAATTTGGTTGGGCTGAATTTTGTTTCAGTGTCCTGATGCTGGATGTTGTTAGTCGTGTTAGTTTGTGCTTGCAGCTTCAGGACCATCTGAATCAGCGGACTTTGTTCAGGGTTCACTTCATGGTTTTTAAGGGCTTTAAAATGGTAAGAGTTGGGGTCGCTCATTTTTAAGTTTTTCCAAAATTTGATGGCTCGTCTCTCAATGCGCATTAGTAGAGGGTATTGGCCTAATTCTGCCCTGAATGCGTTGTTTCGGTGTGTTCCTCTGTACTCTGAGGATGCTCTTACAGAACTCAGTATGCAGGGCTTCTATTGGATTATTGTCCCATTTTTCAAATTCGTGATTTAGGAGAGAACCCCAAACTTCACTGCCATACAATGCAATAGGTTCAATGACTGATTGGTATATTTTGAGCCAGATTCTAATTGGTATTTCAATTTGGATATATTTTTTGATGGCATAAAAGCCCTTCTTGCTTTCTCTTTCAGTTCATTCACAGCCAAATTTAGCTTACCAGTTGCATTTATCTTTAGCCCGAGGTATGTGTAGTTTGTGGCGTATTAAATTTTGGTCGTACAAGGGTGAAATTGTGTCTCTTTCCCTTAAGTCTGGGTCTTTTCTGAAATGTTAGTACTTTAGTTTTGTTAGTATTAATATTCAGGGCCCAGGTCTGACAGAACATGTGTAAGATGTCTAGGTTCTGCTGTAGACCCTCTTCTGTCAGAGACAACAGAACTCTCTCAGTGCGTTGTTGAAAGCACATCAAGGCGGGAGCTCTCTCACTCTCTCGCCATAGCGCAGAACTTAAAGTTCAAATGCAACCTTAAATGCAACCTTTTGTGCAGATACAAGTTGTAAAGTTACGTCCTTGTTATGCATCCAAGTTATCTGATTAATATCATAGGAAGTGTCATAGAATGGGTTTCAGTTTATTGGCCTTCATTCAGCTTCACCCTTAGGCAGATATTCTTTTTTAGATGCTTCTTTTTTTAACATTGCTGCATCATAATCTAACATCTAATCATGTGTTCATGTTTTCATAGACATGTTTTTTAAATGTCATATTTTTATTATTATTAAATTACATTTTCATAACAGTCTTCAGATATTTTCATTATCTCCATTACGGCCATGCCACCCTCCCTGAGTACTCTATCGATCGTTTTTAAAAACCTATCGATGATCGAAATAAATTGGCAAAAATGCCCATCCCTAGTTTCAGCCCAACGCAGTTCTCATTTTCCTGTCCTGCGCCCCTTGTTTAAAAAGCAAAAGCATTACCCATTTTTGCGCCCATGGGCGTGCTGGTCTAAAAAAGAGGTGTGTTCAGGCGGATTGTTGGCACGTTGCGGTTTTGAGGAACTGAAATAGACCAACTCAAACCTGGTCTAAAGTCTAAAGTCAATGGCGCAATATATATATTTTTTGTTATTTAAAGAGCGCGTTAGTAGAAAATGCGCCTCTGGGCGGGTACACAACGCGCGTTCCCTTTGCTTATTACACAAAGGGACGCGCAGCAGCACACAAACATGCAAAATATTAAAAATTAAAGGATTACAGTGTAAAAGAATATTATAGTGTAGGATATATAAATATAAAAATGTCATCATGGATAGTCATTGCGTGTATCAGAATTAGGTTACCTATTTGTTCACGCATGAGCAGATCTGTTTGCTCTCTGGAGTCTGAACACCTTAAAAGTCCACCCTTTAAATAGCGACTCCGCCACGGAGCGAGTGCACCTCGCTCTTAAAGGGAATGGGAGATGAGACTCTTAATTGTTTTATTGCTCATTACACCCAAAAAACACCCATTACTCATTAAGAGAATAGAGACAACCTGTTTAGACCATGTGCCCGGGCGCGCCAACCGTTTCCCATCATTAAACTTGCAAAAGTGGATCCGGACATGCCCTAAGTGCACTTGCGCCATGCGCTTTAGATCATGTGCTTAGATCGTTAATATAGGGCCCACTGTGTTTGGTGTACCTACTGTTCCTGGAGTCTTACCTGCCATTGAGGGTGTCCTCTGTGCCGTGGTGACAGGGGGTTGAGTACACGGGCTGGGTGGGCAGCTGGTCGGCTCTGAGAGCATTGGGTGCATTCTGGCTAGACGTCAAAGAGTGTGTGCGGTACAGTGTGCTGGGGGGAGCATTACACTTTGGTGGGCTCTGTTCTATAACACCATGAAGATCTGGGGTGGTGGGTGATGCCAGGTTCACCTCATGGAACCCTTCGAGTGGTTCACTGGCCATAGCCGCAAATATCTTCATACAGTGATCTGTGCAAACATCAGGAGGATAGGTAGTTTAATTAGGAGAGTAAATAAAAGAAAAATTCAATGACTATGACCAAAAACCGTCTCATTAGGATGTGCACAATTACATATTTTAATAAAAGACTTTTCAGTGCTAATAGCTAACTTTTCCTTTCCTTACTTTACAATAAGGTTTGGTTTAATTTGTTAATATTAGGGGTGGGTGACCAAGATCATTTTATTTATTTCACAGTAGGGCTGGGCAATATGGCCTAAAAAATTATCACAATAGTTTTTTCATATGTCGATATCGATAATTATCACGATAAATATCAAATCTTTATTTCTTTCAAGTTTAAAGCCAGACTTTTGCTTCAAACTGAAAATTGAAGATCAAGACCATTAATTTTCCTTAATGAAGTAAATATGTAAATAGAAAAACGTATTTCTTAGTTTCTGCATGTTCTAATGAGTGATATTGTTTCAAATCAAGAAACTTCTTGCACATCCCTGTTTATATTTTTAAGTCCACAGTATACTGTATTGCACATTTTATTTTATTGCACATTTTACTCCTTGTTTTTTCTTCTTATTTTTATTTTATTTTTACCTATATTAATACATATTCTCTTGTGTTATGTTTCATTTTTTTGCACTGTCCATTGAGCGGACCTGTCCTGATTTACATTTCACTACTGATTATATCCTGTATAATTGAGTATGTGACGAATAAAAGAACCTTGAACCCGTTTGGGTTGCCTGATAATATTAACAATAATAATATCACTTTTTTGACTCTTAAAAATATCTTATAGTTGCTTGAGTTAGGATGCAGAGGTACATTTTTTTTCATTATGAAAATAAGTGACGTAAAAATTGTAGCAAACCATTATTATAATCAAGTGTTTTTCTTTTTTTAGCATTGGTCTCCCATAGTAGCATACATTTAAATCATGATAAACAGTTCAATCCACACATATAGCACCTCAATACCATGGTAAAAATATAACCATTTGGTTTTTAGATAGCCTATTTGTATGAAAAACAGTCTAAAAACATTCAGTATAAATGCACACATGCTATAGCTTAACCACACATACTTACTATAATTATATTCCTTTACTCCTGTAGTAAAATTTAGTGTTAATATCTCATATTTCTGCCACAATACCATGTAGTGCAGTGAGTGTTACTACAGTAAAACCATGGTAAATAATGGTGATGTGTAGATTGAAAAGCCTTCTAACTGTCTTGTTGAACACAGTGTTTCTCCTGTATGGCTTTAAACATTAAACTATCAGAGTCATTTATGTTCTTCGCTGAATTTAAGCGCTTCTCACTGGATCTCACAGCTCTGCTTAATGTTAGCGCGACCAAGTAAACCCATCTGCTCTAGTGAGCTTGCGCCATGCGGCAGTTTCAACTGTGATCTGAGCGGATAAACGGTCCGTGTGGCACCGTCCGCGCTGTTTCGTTCTGCTTTTGGTGCATAAACATTATATCAAACATTTATCGAACTCTTCATATCGTTTTATCGAGGAAAATGATATCGCAATAATTATCGTAATCTAATTATTGCCCAGCCCTATTTCACAGTAACGATGTAGTTATTTTTTCTTTAAATAAGGTCTTTATGATTTAAACATTTTTGATACCATAACATTTCCACCAGTGTCAATATCACAAAAAAACTAGTAGTAAGACAAGTAGTCAGGGAGCGATTAAATAAGAATAAGAAACTAATTACAAGCAATAGGATAAAAAACTACATTAGAACAAATGAATAAGAAATGATACATTCATTGTATAAAGCAATCAAATGTATTAAATAAATTCAATGCACACAGACAGAAGTAGTTTAAGTCTTTTGTTCTTTTAATTGTGATGATTTTGGCTCACATTTAACAAAAACCCACCAATTCACTATTTCAACAAATTAGAATATGGGGACATATCAATCAGCTAATCAACTCAAAACACCTGCAAAGGTTTCCTGAGTCTTCAAAATTGTATCTCAGTTTGGTTCACTAGGCTACACAATCATGGGGAAGACTGCTGATCTGACAGTTGTCCAGAAGACAATCAGTGACACCCTTCTCAAGGAGGGTAAGCCACAAACATTCATTGCCAAAGAAGCTGGCTGTTCACAGAGTGCTGTATCCAAGCATGCTAACAGAAAGTTGAGTGGAAGGAAAAAGATGCACAACCAACCGAGAGAACCGCAGCCTTATGAGGATTGTCAAGCAAAATTGATTCAAGAATTTGGGTGAACTTCACAAGGAATAGACTGAGGCTGGGGTCAAGGAATCAAGAGCCACCACACACAGATGTGTCAAGAAATTTGGCTACAGTTGTCGTCAGAGGCATCTTACCTGGGCTAAGGAGAAGAAGAACTGGACTATTGCCCAGTGATCCAAAGTTCTCTTTTCAGATGAGAGCAAGTTTTGTATTTCATTTGGAAACCAAGGTCCTAGAGTCTGGAGGAAGGGTGGAGAAGCTCGTAGCCCAAATTGCTTGAAGTCCAGTGTTAAGTTTCTACAGTCTGTGACGATTTGGGGTGAAATGTCATCTGCTGGTGTTGGTCCATTGTGTTTTTTTTGAAAACCAACATCACTGTAACAGTTTACCAATACATTTTGAAACACTTCATGCTTCCTTCTGCTGACCAGCTTTTTAAAGATGCTGATTTCACTTTCCAGCAGGATTTGGCACCTGCCCACACTGCCAAAAGCACCAAAAGTTGGTTAAATGACCATGGTGTTGGTGTGCTTGACTGGATCTCAGTCTTGACAGCAATCTCACCAGACCTGAACCCCATAGAGAATCTATGGTGTATTATCAAGAGGAAAATGAGAAACAAGAGACCAAAAATGTTGAGAAAATTGTGAAAAAAGAGACCGCTATCAAAGAATCCTGGGCTTCCATACCACCTCTGCAGTGCCACAAACTGATCACCTCCATGCCACGCCGAACTGAAGCAGTAATTAAAGCAAAAGGAGCCCCTACCAAGTATTGAGTACATATACAGTAAATGAACATACTTTCCAGAAGGCTAACGATTCACTAAAAATGTTTTTTTATTGGTCTTATGAAGTATTCAAATTTGTTGAAATAATGAATTGGTGGGTTTTGTTAAATGTGAGCCAAAATCACCACAATTAAAAGAACCAAAGACTTAAACTACTTCAGTCTGTGTGCATTGAATTTAATACATGAGTTTCACAATTTGAGTAAAATTACTGAAATAAATGAACGTTTCCATGACATTCTAATTAATTGAGATTCACCTGTAGTTCTCTTTCGTTGCTGATTGGATTTCAATGGCTTAAAATCACTTGTTTTTAACCGCAATGCTTAAAAACACATGCAGATGATACGTTTTTGTGACCATGCAGCACAGCAACGTTAAATGAGCGTGTAACTGCAATAGAGACGATCATACAACATCTCTACCGTTCACAAATTTCTACCGGTTATCAGTTAACATTTACTTAACATGAACAAACAATTAATAGCACTTCTACAGCATTTACTAATCTTAGTTAAAGCTAATCTAAAATTACTAAAACATAGGGCTGTGCGATATGACGATATATATTGGATGGACGAAATAAAAATCTATCGTTTCATATTATGTTCTATCGTTTATTTCATGGTGTCGCAAAATACATTGTTTGTGGTAATACCTTTTCATAATTTGAGTGACTGCGATCTTTATACGCCGCCCACCACGGGGCGTGATGGGGAGACAGAATGACCAGTCAGGAGGAGCTCGTTCCTAAACGAGGGACTACATCTGTAGCATGGTCACGCGTTTTTAATCACTGCAGTTTTAAAACAACCGATTTTAAGCCGTTGAAACTCAAACAACAGACCTATATGCGTGCGCCGTCTCTTTCTGTGTGAGAGGAGCGCGCTTTTTCTTTTTTGCCGACTTTAAACAATTACATAAACACACTTATATGCGTCAAAATCCCCGTCTTTGCAAGTATCCTCATAAACACAGCGATTTAGGTCTTAAGAAAGTAAACGGCAGAAAGAGAAAACGCATATGTAACAGTAACTTCGCTATATTGAATCCGGACTTTGGTCTTAAAGGGGAAGCGTTCCAATATTCGTTCATGTTAATCATAGCACACTGCTAGAAAATCTCTCACTGCTCTTGTCTAAATCACTTTAGAAACTTTAATGAGAATAAATAAAAAATAACAATAATAATGATACATTTATAATATGTATAGAATCTATACATAATACACGTGATATCATAGATAGATAGATATAATTAACACAGTGAAGACTAATTAATTTACACAATGTATGTTGCGTTTCTTATTTATTGTATTTTTTTGTCCTATTGCGTGCAATTAGTTTCTTATCCTTATTTCATCATGGACTGTTTATTTATCTTCAGTGAGGATGAGTTGATTTTTGTCTCTCTCTCTTTAAGCTTGTATTAGTTTGATATTGACATTGATGACAAGGATTATGAAAACTCTATGGTATCAAAGATTTTAATATAATATAATAACTTTTTTTAAAGAAAAACAATCACTATATCATGATATATATTATTATCGTGATATAAAATTTGTCATATCGTGATATAAGATTTTGGTCATATCGCCCACCCCTACTAAAACATGTTGTTTTAGACAACATAATTTAATGCACCATGAACTAACATAAAAAATAAAATACAATTTTCATTAACTAATGCTTACAAAGGTTAAAAAATGCTGTAAAATAAATTCCTCCATGTTAGATAATGTATTAACTAATGTTTTACAAATGTGACCTTATAGTAAAGTGTTACAATTTTATAATTGTGTTTAATATCTGCTGTCAAAGCACTGCACAGAATGACACCAGCATAATATTATATTAAGAGATAACAATCTGTAGAAACACACTATTATAACAGCAGAGAAATGTGAACATACCATTATGATGAAGTGATGTGTAAAGCTCATCAAAGTCAGCAGGAAGAGCAGAACAAATTTTCTCCTCATAAAACACGTCTTGTTCCTGATTTGTCTTCACCTACAGACACACAAAACAAGAATAAAACCCATAGATGAATAAAAAGTGAATAAAGCCCAGAAATAATAGCAGAATTATGAAAGAAATTAAAGAAATCTGAGGGTAAATTACAACAACCACTCACATTTAAAAGGATATCATCTTTGACTTATCTTTTGTTCATCTTCAAAATCCAAATAAACATTTTTAATGAAACAAAATTTCTGTCCCTATATTGAAAGTCAATTTCACCAAAAGTTCATGAAAGGGCTTTGCTAACTACACTTAAAGGAGCTGTATGTAGGATTGACAGATTAGTCCAAATTCAAAATATTGGAGAGGGTTTTTTTAACCCGGTGTTTTGACGATTTGTGCTAGCCGCTCAGATTGTGCTACCTCCCATTAAAAAGATAGGTAGCACAAATCGATGGCGAAAAATGCTACCTGTCAGATTGTGCTACCAGTATCTGTGGTTTGAGGCTTTTTTAAATGTCCATACCTACCCCTACCCTAAACCTACCTGTCCACACCTACCCTTATGCTAAACTTACCCTTAAAACAATACAAATATATTATTGGTAGCACAATCTGATAGGTAGCATGTTTCGTCGATACACCTGCCCCTCCTCCTCAGACTTGAAGCACACGCAGGTAGTCAGATTAACGACACCAACAGGAACGGGCACACATGATGATGAATGACATGAAATACGCTGTGTTTTCCACCAACTGGCAACCCGGGGTGCCGAAATACAATTGGGTAAACTGGCAGTGGGCGCGTTTCACAAACCAAAACAGAGACTGACATTTTGGCCCGGAACACACATTTTCAAAGGAGAATAACTGACTGTAGTAGTGTTTTTCAGATAAACAAGTATGTTAACTTAGCATGATTCTTAAATATCTGCAAACATATTATGGTATTTTTATGCTTTAGCAGAGTCGAAAAATAAAATACAGCACCTTTAATGTCAGGTTACTGTCATTCTTAACCCCGCATTTAACCTGGGTTGGAGGAAACTTTCACATTAATTTATAAATAGAAGTTCCACTTACTATATTTGATGAGCTCCACGTATGTGCGTTAATAAATGTTTATACAGTATGTTACATAAATGAGTAACAATGAGTACAGTATGTTACATAAATGAGTAACAAAATTAATTATATTCATCATACAAAGGGATTATGTCTCAGAAGACTTGTATTAAACAGCTCATTTCATATGGATTACTTTTACGATGCCTTTATAAACTTTTCAAAATGTCAAAGTTTTGGAGGAATGGACTTTCGATGGAGGGACAGAAATCTCATGTCATGTTCCATTTAAAATACCTTCATTTGTGTTTCAAAGATATGTGAAAGTTTTTCTGGTGTGGAATGACATGAGGGTGTGTAAATGTTTACAGTCATTACACAACCGTGACACAAAAGGAAGTATGGGAATGCAGTGACGAAATTATGATTATCTAACAATGAAAACACTCTTATATTTGAGTTTCTTCTTTGTCTAGAGTCCAGCCTTCTCACTCTGGACATTCATCAGTCATCTGCATCCGATGATGCATTTACATCCTATTGATTAACATGGAGTTAGATATTTATTGATGCTTCTCCATGTAAGGTTGGTAAAGTTATAAAGGTGTAAGATCACGAGAAACATCAATCCAGTCCAGTGCGTCAAAATTAATGTTTCAATAATCATAGACATGCCATGAATGAATAAACTCTGTATTGAGATAACATTATGTGCATAAGCATTTATAGGCATTAGAGTTCAAACTCTGGGCGTGTGTTGTAGTTGTGAACACTAATAAACTGAAAAAGATATCTGATAGGCTGGATCTATTCACTCATCAAATATTGAGTCCTGCTGCTGCTGGAAAGCAGTCCAGCTTATCTACACAAGCTCTTACTTTCACCAGTGGAAAATCACTAGTTATCTGTAGCACGAGTGTTTATGACCTCTCAAATGGATCATGTTTTGCTCCGTGAACAATGACAACCTTCATCATAGGCTTTTGTAAGACATAGAGGTGGACACGCATACTTGAGTACTTGTACTTGATCATACAAACAAACACAATTATTACGTGACTGGATTCTTTTTACAAATTAAAAACGCTTCACACCAATCAAAATGGCAAAAATAAGGCCTCATTTCATACAGCAGGGATTTTTGGTGGTACCTTGTGTTCTGATGGGATGATTAAAGGGGTCATATGATACAATTTCAAGTTTTTCTTTCTCTTTGGAGTGTTACAAGCTGTTCATGCATAGATAAGTTCCCTAAAGTTGCAAAGATTAAAATCTCAAAACCAAAGAGATATTCTTTATAAAAGTTAAGACTTTGCCACGCCCCCGTAAAACAGCTCATTCAAACACGCCCCCTACGTCACAGTGTGGGAAGCTTTGCATAACACCGCCCAAACGTACACGCAATGAAAGAAGGTCTTACTTTTATTCTCACTGTAGTATTGTTGCTGCCGCCACCCTGTCATGGAGACGCTGCGTGTTTCTTTGTGAAAGCGAAAGTACTTTGTTTGGCCTTCCAAATGAGTACACAACTAGAAATCAGTTGTTAAGTTATATTTACAACACTGTTCCAGAAAAGCACATTGCACAATGCAATTCGAGTGTGTGCAGCGCATTTTACGGAGGACTGTTTCCTGATCCTGATAGAGAGTAGCCTACAATGTGAACACTATAAAGTGGGGCAATTCCAACATCGCAATGACAGTCTGGTGCTTCTGACTCACAGCCTGTAAATATGTTTTGATATTTATGTTATATGACCATGCTTGAGGTATTCGGCCAATCACAACGCACTGGATAGCTGGCCAATCAGAGCACACCTTACTTCTCACAACGATGAGTTTTGTAAAGAATCGGCACGTTTGAGAAAGGCAGAGCATAGAGGAACAACAATAATGTACAGTATGTGGAAAATAACATGTTTTTTGAACCTCGAACCACATAAACACATTGAATTACACCAAATACACCAAATAATGTTCTTTTTAGCAACCTCATATGACCCCATTAAAGTCCTTGAAACTATACAGCCTCACATGCTCTGCATAAACACAGAAAGCACTCTATAGTAATGCACTAATCAGTCCAAACAGAATTCTGCATAGTTTTGATTTTCCAGAATGAGAACCAAATGGTTTAGTATGCTGAGGCTGTTCTCATATATTTGTGTAACTTTGTGTAACTAACAAGCTACACAATAACGCATTCATTTTCAAAGGCAGTTCATCTGCGATAATGAACGTGATATTACGTAGCTTGTCAGTGATCTACAGCTCTGTGTAAATACCGCTCCAATTGAAAGCAGGTGATGGAGATGTATCGCTAATCAAGGAACCCGCTTTACTGATGAGATGTGCATGACAATCGCGTTCGATATATCGCCCAGCCCTACTTGCATCATAGATTGCATTGTCCACATTTTAGGTCGCTTTGGGTCGTAATAATGATATCAGTCTATTATTAAACATAATTTTAATTTCCATTTGTTAATGATAAGACATTACTAGGTTTTTTTTCACCTTTTAATTTTTAATCATGAACTTACAGGATGAATATATAGGCTGAATTATGCATTTATTTATAAAGAGAACAGATAAACAGAGTCTGCGTATTACTTTTTAGTTATTAAATGAACAGAACATTGTAGCATGCATGCATCCCATCCATTAAATTGCTGGAAATTCCAGTAAATACTACTAGTTACACAGCACCAAATATATGAGCATCAGAAGGTACGTTGAAAGATACAGTACAACTTACATAACAAAATCCGTATCATGTCTCAATCGATCACTAAGTCTTTCAATCTTTGAAAGACGTCAATGAACAGCTTGTAAACAATGTCACATAATGTTGCGTTACCTCAGAAAAGTGACCATACATTTGTACTTTTATTTTAAAACTAATTGTTCATCCATTCTAACCACCCCTATAATCACACCCTCATAAAGAAAAATAATATAGAAAAACTATAAATCATAAAGCTTTTTTTTAAAGATCGTTCTTAATACAAAACTTGAGAAGAATTTACAATTGCAAAAAATGATATATCTTTAACAAGATGATCAACACCGTAAACAAAAACTTTCTGAATTCAAAATTCAGTATGGAAAATGTTCAAATAGGGACCCTGTTTTAAATTTTATAACTACTAAATTACTGTGGACAGCATTAGCACATATGAGAACTTCCATACACCGAAAGCGTTTTGCAGCGTGCATTGCATGCACACCGATACAGGAGGACATACTCTAGAAAGAGTGTAAAAAGAAAGACATCAAATGTATCCAAAAGTCTTCTCCATCTTAAGACAAGCTCTTTAAAGGTAGGCTATGTTTTTAAAACTAGTTACAGCATCATTAAATAACACTATAAGTCAGCTCCGGTCAAGTCTGTAGCAAAGCAATGAAAATAGTGTATGTAGTTATTATTATGTTAACAAAAATCAGGGCTCTAGACTAACTTTTTGCACTGGGTGCACTGGTGCGTCTAACTTTTTTTCTTAGGTGCACCAGCACAAAAGTTAGGTGCACCCAAATTTTCATATAGGCAATATTGACTAGTAAACGATTAACTAACAATCTGGTCAACATAACGTTCTTTATTTGAAGCCCAATTCTACAAGAAAGGTAACTTACTGAAAAAGTGATGGTGCTTAAAGTGCTTAAAGTTAAAACATCTCAAGATAAATGAAGTAAAATAAAATCTAAATTAAGTGTTTTAAGGGTTCAAACTGAACATCTCATGGCTCAATGTCTTATGGACTATCCTCCATGGCAGTCACATGCCCCTCGGATGGCCAACTCCTGTAGTTTTGCCTTCTTGATCTTTGGCCTCGGCTAAACCAGCTGGACACACTCTCTCTAGCATCAACATCTTCCAGACTTGACCCTCTACACTGATTCTTATCAGATCTTCCACTGTGTCTGAATGAAGATGCTCTAGTGCAGTGTTTCTCAACCCCCCCTTAAGCCTATAAAAACAATCCGGTGCCCCCATCCCACCTCAGACTACCAAATAATTTCACTAAACATTATGAAAAAAAAGTATTTAACGAGGGGAAAAAAACATCTGGTCTATATTCTATATTTATATGATTAGCAGATTAGCAGCTTAATTAACATTGCTTTATATTCTGAAATATTAAATAAATATTGAATTAAATAAATATAAAACATCAATTTGTAAATGCACCAGTGTGCAGGCATTTTTATTGTTTTATATACATAAGATACAGTAAGAACATGAACAAAGAAACAAAGTTAAACAAACTGACAAATATACCATTTATCATATCATAAAACAAATGTACAAAAAACAGTGATTTAACTTTTCCATGAATGTCTACTAACATTAATGTTCAGGTAAGTAATAGCTACAAAATAAATCTGAAAGTGATCAAATGTAAATTAACACTGCATAGTTTTCACTATATGTATTGATAGATTAATGCTTAAAGCTATAACTTTATTCAGATTAAGAGCTGTGAGTGATTTTCTCTTTGTATTTTGTTCTTTGATTAACATTAATGAAGCAGTCTGTCACTAAAACAAAATATTGACTCACGCAATTTTCTCCCAACTGTTCTCGTTCACTTTAAGACATAAACTGTGTTTAAGTGAATAATCTCCAAGCCGGACGTTTTTACATGCTTTGTGTGTATTTGATCGTTTGGACGCGTCTGAAGCTCAAAGTGTACTTTGCCTGTTAGTTTTAGAGCGCGCCGCGCATGCGCGCACACACACACACACACACACACACACACACACACTTCAGCCTGGGAAACAGCGTCTCTCGTGCGGATTGTACTTTCAACATTTTATTATCAAAAATGCCCAGCAATTTAGTAACTGTAAAGACGGCATTTTACAACAATCGACAAACGATTGATCTGATTCTGACGTTAAGTTTTGGTCAGGGAGGAACGAATGCACACCGCTGTGAAGGGAAGAAAGTTGTGCTAGAAGAAACGCGGCTATAATCCTTAGAAGCCAAAATAAAATAAAAACCCATTAAATAAACTTAGTTTAATATAACAGCCACAGGCCTAAAGTGAAAGCATGTTTTACTGGTTAGTTTCTCTCTTCTATCATAAACAGGGCTTTCATGTTGCGCGTGCTGAAACTTCTCCACGTGAGCGATCGCGCTTCTGATTTGGGAATAGCAAAAATGCATCATAGACAAAAGTTTGGGGTCCGCCCTTCACTATCTCTGATTGGTTTAGACCACGATATGAGCCTAATGTCTGTTGTTAAACCACAAGGAGACTCAGAATCGCGGATACTTTTTTTATTTTCTCGAACGGCTGGTCGCACAGGTGCGCCCTCAGATTTTTTTTAGTCGCACCCTTGAGAAATTAGGTCGCACGTGCGACCAAATTGGTCGCACTCTAGAGCCCTGAAAATATGAGTTTTTCATTGATCAGCAAGTTTTTGGTAATAGCGCCATAAAATCCGATAACACCAAAGCCTGTAATTTTCTATTAAGAAAAAAAATAAGATGTTCTTGAGAAAATATTTGAGAACCTCTTGGTATTTTTTTCTTAAATTGAACCTAGGAATTTAGCATTTAGCATAAGAAATCTCTTAACTTGCTTAAGATTATCATGAATCTGGCCCCTGATGAACTAACAGTCAAATTTATCCGATAAATGTTAGTTAGTAGCCTCCCTCCCTTGATTGTCCTCATATCTTCTGGTGCTGTCACATGTAGCAACCGTGAAGCATGCACAAATCACAATAACAGTGTCTGTTTATGTATTATCACGGGGTGGCATTAGGCCATCTTCTTGAGTAGCCATTGTCGGATGAACACAATCACCTTCGTCTGACTGCACAATATGAGTTTATCTCTCCAAAAGACAGACACAGTCAGTATTTGTAATCTTGAGACTAAATTAATGCTGTAGTCTGTAGACACTTCTGTGTGTGCGGTTCAATACATGTTGTGGAGATTAATGTTGGTTGCTGTGTTCATAGGGCTTGTGTGTCTGTTGAAGAAAATATCACAGATCAGAAATTTGAGGGTGCAGGATTCTTTTCACAGCAGACAAGAACAAAATACATAGAAACTGCCCAGACCCATAGTAATTGCACATAAATTACCCTAAATACTCTAGCAAACACGCAGGGTCATTCTCGCAACCACCACGAACACTCTAGCAACCTCATCGTAACACGCAGCAATGTCCCGTCAACCAGGGACGTGCAAGTATATTAAAAACAGACAAGTCAGTGGGTTCATGAAAGCACTGTATAATTAGGCCTGGATCCGACTCATTTAGGAAGTTTTGAATAGTGATGCACTGAAATAAAACTCCTTAGGCAAAACTAAAAAACTCTGGACCATCTGGATTAAAACAAATATTTGTATTTAGTCTTTTTTTTAAACAAAAAGCAACTGTAATAATGTTAACATAAACATTTTCAATAGTCTTCTTCGAATAATGTGACCTCTCAATAAACAGCCCAACAATATTTTGTAATATTGATTTTGCACAAACTTTTAAATGGAAATCTTGCTGATTTCATATAAGCATGTCTCTATAGCTAATATATTATATCTGTACAGCTATATTTTCACCATAATATGTTAATATTGCTAGTGTTCCATCAGACACACTCATAATTTGTCCAGATTTCTCAATGTGCATCTCATCACAGTTCAGGTGAGCATCTAATCAACTGAAAACTTCTCAAATCACCCTTTATATTCAGTATAATTCTCTGTTATCCAACTTTTTTTTTTTCAGTGGCCCAAATTATTGTGCATTCTTGGTGTTTACGCTTTCATGCAGTCCATAAATCAATCAATCAATCAATAATGGACACAAACAGATAAACGAAATAGAGTTCTGAGATACATTTATAAAAGCCGAACTACTATAACTTAAAAAATGGCCAGAAACATAACACAATTACCAAATAGCTTATCTGAATGTGTCTATAGCAGCATTGCATTAAATCGAGTTGCATTTGTGGACACAACGTCGTAAGAAGATTGACATCTACGCTCACATTAGTCTGTTTCGTTCTTATTCCGAGGTCACCGTAGCCACCCGAGCCGGTCCTTATCCAGCCCAGATGATCACTGCAGTCAACAGATCCAGTCCATATACAGATCAAATGGTGGATCAGCACCTAGAGACAACCTATACAGCTCTGAATGTCACTGGAGACCAGGACACCTAGATGAGCCCCAGAGACAGATCCCCAGTGAGGACCTCGTCACCTAGACAGCTATCGGGAAAAGACCACTGGAACCAATTGAGCCCGTATAATCTGACTTTGCTGCAGTTGGAACAAACTACTGGTTCGTCTGGCCAGAGAGGAACTGGCCCCCCGACTGAGCCTGGTTTCTCCCAAGGTTTTTTTCTCCATTCTGTCATCGATGGAGTTTTGGTTCCTTGCCGTTGTCGCCTCTGGCTTGCTTAGTTGGGGACACATAATTTCCAGCGATATCATCAACTTGATTGCACAGATACTCTTTAAACTGAACTGAGATGGATGATGTCACAAAATTCAATAATGAAAATTGTACTGAAATTGAGTGTTAAAATCTTGTCATTTAACATTATTGACACACTATTTTCACTCTAGTCAAGTTGACTTGACTTGACAACGCTTTCTGAGACAGTATAGAGGCCATTCGCACAGAGAGTTTCTGCACTTAAAACATGAGATAAAGGGAAGTGTGTGTGGGGGGGGGGGGGTCTTTAGATACAAGTAAAAAAAATTTAAGTTAACAAAAAAAACCTGAAAAGGATGCAAAACAAGCACAATGGTCAAACTGTCTGTCTAGCACATATTTACTTAGGAAAACAATGGAAAATCAGTGCAGTTGAATGCAAAACATGTTCTGTGTTAATGGCCTCTAACGGTGCAAACAGTTTGCTAGTTTAAGCTCAGCCAGCTAACTATAAATACAAAATAAAAACCTATATAAACTGTCAAATAACCTTTATCTGATAGTTAACCAATCACAAACCCTTACTATACTTGTCACTTTTTACATTTGACAGACACTATCTAGGCCTAGTGCAACTTTACAATGCAGCCATGGTCTATCAGCATGTGTGTTCTCTAGGAACTGAACCCATGACCATAGCGTTTTGGGCACAAAGTAATTTTGCTACAAGAACCACCCAAAATACCCAAGCATCATGGCAGACAGCTTGACACAAAATGTTAATAAATATGGCTGGAGGAGCTTTGATGAAACGAAAGCCTCCACCAATAACAGCACTAAGGATCTGCTGTGTACTCGTGTATTCCTAAACTACCTGGACAGTTAAAACCTTTGCGCTATACTGGTTTGGTCTTCTATGCGAGATGCGGTAGACAACACTACAGTAGGTTATAGCAAGTGCACAATGACTCCACTGTCACCAGAATATGGATCAGGTATCAGCCTGACCTGAAGGCAATCGACCCCACATGCTGTTTACTACATAGGGCTCACTGTTTTAAGACAGGACGCAGTGAAAGAATGGACAAATACCCTCAGCAGCTCCATATAACTGATAAATGAACTGTTAAATTAAGGCTTAAAAGTCAACATGCAGTGCAAGTATTTTATGAGAGTAGGAACTGTTAAGGGATAACAGCATGTAATTCTGAATATAAATACCAGACGCTTCATAGCCGCCTTATTAAAGGATAAATAAATGACACGTGATTGTGATCAAAGTCAACGCGTGTTCCTGCAGAACATTTCTTACATCAACTTACATGTTGGTTAACACGGAGTTTGTGTTTTTATTCGTCTTTATTATTATTTTACATTTTTAATAGAGATTTAAACTATATTCACTATTAAAGTGCTTAACAAATTTATTAAAACACATTTATGTAAGGTTTTTAACAAATTATGTAAGGTTTGTGCCACTGCTGCTCTAAACTAACAGAATTGGTGATTACCAAAGTCATTTTGTAGCTTTCTGTATTGGTTAGTCCTCCAATATGCGTAAGCTCTTTAGGAACAATAGTAGGCTATTTCTAATGTTATAATATAATTATTGCTGTTATCTATGAATGATAAATGACAATAAAATTTTTAGATTTTTTTCGACAGATTCCTAAAAAAGTTGTTTTATTTTGATAGGTGGTCTAATAAATTGTTAAGTACTGTATGTGTATCATTCAGTTGGCACGTTTGTTTGAAAGACATTGGACAGAATGTGGAGTAGTGTGTTTTTTGTCAATAAAATAAAAAAATTAAATGTTTTTTAATCCGATTAATCAGCTAGTGTGAGTGATTCAGCACCGAGTCCTCTCTCTTTGACCTTCTCTTCACATCAGCACATCTAGAGCTGCTGCACGCTGCGTTACAAGACTTTAGCTCACGTTTCGATGCAGTTGACAGAATTGTCAATTTCCTAATTGTTGCATCGTCACAAGAATGTATTATTTTCACATCTTTTTAAGCCATTCGGTTCTCACGCTCTTCTGTGCGCTCAGTACTTGCAGCGCGCGCTCTGGATGTGACTAAATCGAACAAGCAAAATTTGTTGCGCTTAAGTGGCCAAATACACACAAAATGCCATCAACATGGTCGTCCTAGCGAGTATCCTCGTAAGCACTGTCAGTTTTGTCTTAAGTTAATGTAAACAGTTATGAAAGAGAAGCGCATGTGTATCAGTATTGAATTCGTGAAATAGGTCTTCTGACAGCAGCCTAATAAAGCTGTGTCATCTGTTATTAATGTTAATAAAACAACAAAAGACAGAGAAAATCCCTCAGTGCTCTTGACTAAATAGTCTAATGTTTTGTTGAATAACTTTAATATGTAAGTTTACACTTTATTCGATTTCTGTAGCCTTATTAGAAAATGTAGCTAATATTTGCATCATTAATGATTTATCTTTTCCACCCGCAAATAATCAAAATGCATTTTTTTATTACCCGACCCACAGATCATCTGCAGTGCCTGCTGATATAACCACCATCCGCGCATTACAACTGCACACACACTGTCATGAGGTTATATTAAAGGGTTAGTTCACCGCAAAATGAAAATTATGTAATTAATTACTCACTCACCCTCATGTCATTCCAAACCCGTAAGACCTTTGTTCATCTTCGGAAAACAAATTAGGATGTTTTTGATTAAATCGGAGAGCTATCTGCCCCTCCATAGACAGCAACACAACTGAAATGTTCCCAGGCCCAGAAACTTAAATACATCGGTAAAACAGTCCATGTGACATCAGTGGCTCAACTTCAGTTTTGCGACACTATGAGAATACTTTTTTTGCGCAAAGAAAAAAAAAACTATTTAGTATCACAACGAATATGCACGCTTTCCCCCAAGTGTAAATAATGCTTAATTAGCAGATTATGTTCATACGTGCGATTGCCCCCCGGAACGTAAACAACGCTGATTACGTCAAATACGTTCTTGGATACTCTCCAAAATGGTGGAAGACATAACTCGGGGAGAAGAATGGTTGAGTAAATTGTTATGTTTGTTTTCTTTTCGCAAAAAAAAGTATTCTCATAGCGTCGCAAAACTGAAGTTGAGCCCCTGATGTCACATGGACTATTTTACCGATGTATTTACTAGAGATCGACCAATATATCAGTTTACCGATATTTTAGCATTTTACCATAATCGGATATCAGTTTTAAAAAAAATATATAGTTTTTTCACCAGCAGTGAAATGTGTTCTCTGTATTTGACCCATCCAAGTGCACACACACTTGGAGCAGTGGACACTGTTCACTCAGGAAATGCTCCAGCACGGCCACCGCATGTAACTTTTAACAAGATTCACTTGTTTGAAACACGCTAAATTATATTAACATTTACTATAGAACCATTATTTAATCAATGAACATCTAAATAAATACATCTCTATCGAAATTAATTATTTATTATCTCCGCAAGCGATCGCAGTTTGAGTATAGTTCTGTGTAAATGCATAGATAAAACACGCTGTCAGCAGTTTTCATAATTTAGAATGACAAAAAAACATTGTAATAATTCTGATAAAACATGCCAGTTAAGAAATGCAATAAAATACGATGTTTTTTTGTTATAGCTTATTTCAATATTCCAGAGAATATTATTCAGTGAATTATTCTTCACTCTTTAGTCTATTAAACAGCTTATAAACCTAAAAGTGTAGTTTAAAATAAAGTTGATGTGACTTCAGTCCTTTATTTTCTCCATTTGAAAACATTAGACATTCTTTTGCTTATTGTTAATATCAGTGTTGCTGATGATGCTTTTTATAAATAAAATGTTTTTATTGTTGTAATTTTAAAATAAAATTTTACATGAAAATGTTAATTATTTTCAACAGTTGTTTGTTGTTGTTAAGATGACTGAAAGGAGGAAAAACCAAAGCGAAGAATAGACTTACTTCACTCTGTTATTTACTTTATAACAGTAAATAAATATTCCTTCTGCATATCGATTATTGGGTACATAAACGTACAAATAATCAATCGGTTATACAAAAATCAATATCGGTCGATCACTAGTATTTACTACGTTTCTGGACCTGGGAACATTTCAGTTGCGTTGGTGTCTATGGGAGGGTCAGATAGCTCTCCGATTTAATCAAAAACATCCTAATTTGTGCTCCGAAGATGAACGAAGGTCTTGCGGGTTTGGAACGATGTGAAGGCGAGTAATTAATGACAGAATTCTCATTTTGGGGTGAACTAACCCTTTAAGGACCAGAAGTGCTGGATGCATAACCAACAACATATTATTATAAAAATACACCTGCTATTTTTACATGTGCGTGTTTGCTTGTAGAGGTGGATGAAGACCTGAAAACAAACTGTCATATTATTATATGCTTTCAACAACTCTGAGGAGTAAGACATTGTAACTAGAGCACTGCACGTGTAATTCACACTACCATGTCATAGATATACAGATATCCATATGAATAATGCATCAACGTCTCATTAACATAATGACATAAAACGTTTGATTTGGGGTTGATGCAGTAAATAAAAGCCAAATTCGTGCTTAAAAGCGCAAGATGGCTGTCTAATGTAAGTACACTCACATGTCCTGAAAGGATTGTGTCTGTCTGTCATGTATCCCGCTCCTCCTTCAAGAAAATTATTTAATACATTGACGCTTGCACGATCACACGACTCGCGCTTCTCCTCTCACAACGCATGTTTTTCTCGTAATAAACTAGTCTTCGGCTAACGACAGTAACCAGGGCCAGACAAAGACACAACAGAGCCACCGGCTGCCATCATCCCGCTTCATGATTGTGCTGTCGAAAATACACGATTCCTACTATTGCGACGGTTTCGCTGATGAATATTAATTAATCGAGCTGACGTTTCTCATGTACGTTCATTGGGGGACCAGGCCCGTAATCTAATTAATATTTATAAGATAATACGTATCTTCGTTTATTCGTCAGCGGTACAGGGCCCGCCTACCAACACCTGCCTTTCAGCCAATCAGACAGGCCTAATGATCGACCATGACGTTACCTAATTAATATTTCAGTTTAGTCAAGCGTTCATCGTAATACGGCTGGTCAAGGGCGTCGCTAGGCCATTTTTAGGGGGGCTTTAGCACCCCTAAATTTCTGCTCAGCCCCCCTAAAAATCTTGTGATTCTTCCCCTTTAAATTTCAAATGAAAACGGCAGCAGACTTCGGCTCCTCCCCATCTTTCTGCGCGTTCTTCAATCCACAGACTGCGGTGACGCAGAGGAAAGGACAAGGTGTGTGTTTATCGATAGATTGTTATAATATCTACATCTATGCAGTTCTTTGTCATAAATACTGTTTACAAAAAGTCATGGGAGAGCAATCGGTTTCCAATCTACTGTAAAGTTTTCGCTGCATTCACCACTCATCACAACACAGCTGTTTCCTTCAGCGAAAGCCCTTAACACATATGAACGCATACTTTATAAAACGATCACGTTATTGTTATTTGTAAATATTTTTTATTTATTTATTATTATACCCTCATTGGGGGCTGAGCCCCCCTAAAATGAAAATCCTAGAATCACCCCTGCGGCTGGTCCTGTGTCAGATTAGGCGGAGGCTCAGACCGGCTAACGCAAGCACTGTTAAATCGCTTCTGTGACAAAACATGACGACTCTAACATAAAATTCTAAAACAAAAGTTACTTATTAGAATAAAATAAATATTTCGACGCAGTGGCTGTTTGTTTGGGATTATCATTTGAACAGTAGCGCCTTGCAGAAGACAATTTGGGTCATTTTAAAATCTAAATCGGTGATTAATATGATTGTTACATTTTAGGTTTGTGATTGGTCAGAACATAGGCTATGTATTGCATTTTACTGCCAATATGACAATTTTATAAGATGTTGCGTCCTAATTGCAGATTAAAATCTTGTTCTAAAATAATAATAATTATATTTATAATAATCCCTCAAGTAGTTTTTCCAAACCTGTCAAGAGACTGGCAGAGAATATGTTGTACAGACACAGGTTTACTTAGTTTACACTCCACAGACATAGTGTTTGGATACATTCTTGGTCCTCAAAACTAATTTCATCACCACTGCGGACAATTAAATTGCCATAGTCAACAATTAAATGTAGTTTTCACACACTGAATCCCTTATGTAAAACTCACAGTTACTAAATGAATTACTAGCATCACAGCAGTGGCGTGTGAGCATGTATTGTGCAACTTAACAGGAAATTTAGAGCTACCATGTAACCAGCATTTACACCCAAAAATGAAAAATTAACTCTGAATTATTTCCTGGTAAGTGAGCACAAGTGTTTATGGTTAGTAGAAGTGTGTGGGTTATTCTTTGTCACAGTTGATGAGAAATATTGTTTTGATATGCAGGATAATCTTTTTTTAGTGAAGCCAGTGTGTGATAATTTCAAATGAAATATTTTATATATATATATATATATATATATAATGAAAAAGATTTATGTGATTAAATAAAACAATAAAAAAATTAATGTGATTTCCGTCAACACACAGGGAACTTGCAAAATACAAAGACACACATACAAATGCAACATGACTCAGACTCACACACTGTTATTATCGTCTGTATGAGAATTTATTACACTTAGGCTATCTGACATGTAATTTTATAACAAAAACTCAACTGTAGTACTAATGTAATGAGGAGAAATTAATTGACTATAGCATCTTACTTTACTGTTTTATCGTGCAGCTCAAAGCATCATGAGTACAGAATCTATTCTGATATATCACAAAGTTTCACTGATGATCCATAGTAAACCCAAAACCCCGGATAGAGCTGCTGAGTGAATGTGGTCTGGACTGTGTGGATGAGGCTTATTGTGTCAGAAACACTGTAGAAGGACAGAGTTCCAGCACTGTGATCCACATACACTCCTATTCTATGGCTGGACACTACAGGGAGAACAGTCTTTGAGTTATTGTGCCAGAACGAGCATGTGAAGGGAGAGCAGAACAAACTCCAAGACTGATCATTACCGCCAAACACACACTCAATACCCTCTCCCTTCCTGCTGATGCTCTTATAGGAGACAGATAGAGACACACACATCCCACTCCACTCAAGCTCCCAGTAACAGCGTCCACACACACACACTCTCTCTACACAACACCTGACACACATCAAATCTGTCTGGATGATCAGGATATGGCAGCTCTGTGTCAGTAACTGTAATTACTCTATTATTCTCAAACAGACAGAGGAATTAATTTACTGTGTTTGTATCCAGAGTGAGCTGATGGGAATCTAATGAAGAGAAAACACAAGAATCAGCAATTATGAATCTGATTTATATTTTAATACATTTGAACTCTTAATGGTCTTTGTTTAATATTTCACCAGATCATCTTTTAAATTATCAGCTGAACTCTTCTATCATGTTTTCATTCACAAGCTAAAGGAAGTACATGAATATACTTAGTGAGGATTTCTGCATGTTTTATTAGCGACTTACACTGAAGGAAGTCATTCCTGGTCCAGGGAATCATGTTGGTGGATGTGACTATGGAAATCAACAGACATAAACAGTGTCACTGTCGTGTCAAAATAAATCTATTTAAGGGTTAGTTCACCCAAAAATGAAAATTCTGTCATTAATTACTCAACCTTGTGTCGTTCCAAACCTGTAAGACCTTCGTTCATCTTCGGAACACAAATTAAGATATTTTTGATGGAATCTGAGAGCTCTCTGACCCTCCCATAGCTACGAGAATACTTTTTGTGCGCAAAGAAAACAAAAATAACATAATTTGTTAAATAATTCCCCCCCGAATTACGTCTTCTGCCATTTTGAAGAGTACCCAAGAACGTAATCAACATAATCAGCATAATCAACATAAATTTATGTTAGAAGGGGGGCGTGCACATGAACGTAATTGGCGTCATAATCATTGTTTACACTTAGGGTAAAACATGTGTATGCTTTGTGATACTCTCCAAAATGGTGGAAGACAGTAACTTGGGGGAGAAGAGTTGTTAAATAAAGTTGTTATTTTTGTTTTCTTTACGCAAAAAAGTATTCTTGTAGCTTCACAAAATTGAAGTTGGGCCACTGATGTCACATGGACTGTGTTACCGATGTCCTTACTACGTTTCTGGACCTGGGAACATTACAGCTGTGTTGCTGTATATGGAGGGTCAGAGAGCATTTGGATTTAATAAAAATTGTCTTAATTTGTGTTCCAAAGATGAAAAAAGGTCTTACCGGTTTGGAACGACATGAGGATGAGTAATTAATGACATCATTTTTAATTTGTGGTGAACTAACCCTTTAATCTATTCTTAAGACATTTCTAATATATGTTCAGATGAATATCCAAATCTTTACCTCTTTCAGAGATCGTTATGAGTTCCTCCTTGAAGACATCTTCCAGTTTGTGCCTCAGATGACAGATGGATTTAATCAAGCCATCAAAGGAAAAGAGAGAACTGAAAGGAATTATGGGTACGTCTGTAGATTCAAGAGGTGCTGAGAGAGACTGGAAACTCTAGTAAACAGATATCACAATCCATCAGCTCCACACTTTACCCAATAATCTGCATTACCATCAGATTTGTGTGGCTCCTGTTGATTTGACTTATCTTTAGTAATTCACCTCAGTCCAGTACTTTCTTCTAATCTTCATTATGTGAAATTAGAGCCACACATTTTAGCATTTGCTACACATTATATGTTTGGATAAAACATCTGCTTAGAACATAGATGTCCACGTAACAGGCAAAGCACATCGGTGGTGTTTTGCATAAGTAGGTAGATTTACAATGGAAAAGCAGTTTAAAATCTACAAGTATAGTGATTATTATTTATAACTTTTCACTTATAAGTGGCACTGTCCTGAAACCTCACAAAAACCTTTACAGCACAGTTTCAATGTCAGGTTTTGTCTGGTTTTAGTACTCCAAAGCATTGTAATATACAACCTCACTTCCTGCCAGGTCTCAAATTTATCAGTGAGTTACAGACAGCTGCTCATTTTGCTCTCATTAAATGTTTCTGTTTGCATCTTCTATCATAGCAGGTTCTTGATCTTGATCTTCTAGATCTTGGTTACCTGCAGGAAATGAATGTGATTCTGTGTCTGTGAAAGCTGTTCCAGCTCAGTGTCTCTCCTCTTAAGATCAGCAATCTCCTTCTCCATTTGCTCCAATTGTCCTTCAGCTCGACTCACTGCAGCCTTTTCCTGATCTCTGATCTGCTGTGTGACCTCAGAGCGGATTTTCTCAATGGAGCGTATGAGCTCAGAGAAGATCCTCTCACTGGCCTCCACTGCTGTCTTTGCAGAGCTCTGTTAGTAAACACATCACAATCACACAGTGGGCTTCAGTGAAACTGAAAGAGCACCATCACTGGATCAGTGTCCTAACTGAGAACTCTTAAACATATTTTCTTCTCTGCACTCACCTTATGAGACTCCACATCCTCTCTCAGCTGCTTAAAATCTTTCTTTCTCTGCTGGATTCTCTGATTGAAGGCTCTCTGCATGTCCTTTAACTGTTTCTGGAGGACAAATAAATTACAGTAAATGTTAAAACTACTATAATGGAAACAACTGATATTAATCCAGTATTAATGGTGAGACGAAATGATTTATTTTTCTGATATGAGATTATGAATAAACATAAAAAGTGTCAGTATTATTTCATCACTACGTTGATATAAAGGGATAGTTCACTCCAAAGTTACTCTCCCTCAAATCACACACAAGACCAGACTGATTTCTCTTTTGCAGCTTATGATTTAGCCCTCTTAACATCAACCATGTCCTGTATTGTACTGCCATTCAAAACTGCAGGATGTTGAGCCTCCAGGAGCAAAGTTGAACACCCTACCGTATTTCGATTCCCAGGGAACACATGTACTGACAAAAAATGTATAACCTGAATGCACTGTAAGTCGCTTTGGATAAAAGCGTCTGCCAAATGCATAAATGTAAATGGTAAATATGACCAAAGGCGGCTGTGAAAATAAATCTGCATTGTTTATCCTTTTGATCTTTCATTAAAAAAATTCACAAAATTCCAACTTATCATTGAAGTTAAACAATTGAAAGTGGGGAGAAAATCTCATGATGAAATAAATGCTTTCACTATTTCATGTTGGCCACAATTATTGGCACCCAATTATTGCAACGTCCTTTTCCCAGGGTAACAGCTCTGAGTTTTCTCCTATAATGCCTGAAGAGTTTGGACAACACCTGACAAGAGATCAGAGACCATTTTCTTCAAATCAAATCAAATCAAATCAAATCAAATCACTTTTATTGTCACATCACCACAGCACAAGTGCCTTGGTGAGTGAAATTCTTATGAGCGTGCTCCAGACAGTGCAGAAAAACAACAGACAATTTACCTATGGACAGACAGTGCAAAAAAAACAACAGACAATTTACATATGGACAGACAGTGCAAAAAAAAAAAAAAACAGCAAACAAACAGCAAACAATTTACATATGGACAGACAGTGCAAAAAAAAACAACAAACAATTTACATATGGACAGACAGTGCAAAAAAAAAACAGCAAACAAACAGCAAACAATTTACATATGGACAGACAGTGCAAAAAAAACAACAAACAATTTACATATGGACAGACAGTGCAAAAAAACAGCAAACAATTTACATATGGACAGACAGTGCAAAAAAACTGCACTGGAGCATTTACAGTGCTCCAGACAGTGCAAAAAAATAAATAAAATAAAAACAACAGCAATTTACATATGGACAGACAGTGCAAAAAAACAACAGCAATTTACATATGGACAGTACATATTTACAGACTGTACAGAAGACAATGTGCAAAATACACATACATATACTCAGTACGCTTAGTGTACTATAAAGACATACTCAATTTTCAACGACACATTATACACCGTATGGGCACATCTACATTATGTACAGTATCTATACATAATGTGGTCTATACATAGTAATAATGTGAGGTGCAACAGATTATAAATTAACAGCAGATTGGTTGAGCAGCAGATAGATGTGCAAAGGTGCAACAGATTATTCATATACAGTGTCGTGGATGTGCATCGTATGGTGTCCAGTGATAGCAGATAGGTTGTGATTAGTGCAGTGTGTGCGTGTAGTCCAGTTGAACGGTGTTAAAGTGCAGTGCATGGCATGTTGTGTGAGTGGGAGTGTGATGTAGGTGAGTTATTTGTGACTGTTCATTAGCCTGATAGCCTGGGGGAAAAAGCTGTCCCTCAGTCGGCTAGTGCGGGATCGGATGCTGCGGAAACGTCGCCCTGAGGGCAGCAGAGAGAGCAGTCTGTGGGACGGGTGGCTGGAGTCTTTGATAATCCTCCGGGCTTTCCTTGTACACCGCCTGGTGTAGATATCCTGGAGGGAGGGAAGCTCACCTCCAACAATGTGGCGGGCAGTTCGCACGACCCTTTGCAGAGCCCTGCGGTTGCCAGCGGTGCTGTTTCCATACCAGGCGGTGATACAGCCGGTCAGGATGCTCTCCACAGTGCAGGTGTAGAAGGACCTGAGGATTCTGGGGCTCGTTCCAAACTTCCTCAGCCGTCTCAGGAAGAAGAGACGCTGATGTGCCTTCTTCAGCACTGCATCTGTGTGAGCAGACCATGTGAGATCCTCGGTGATGTGAACGCCGAGGAACTTAAAGCTGCTCACCCGCTCCACAGGTGTCTTGTCGATGGTGATGGGTGTGTGTTCTCTGCTCTGTCTCCTGTAATCCACCACCAGCTCCTTGGTCTTGTCGATGTTGAGTGAGAGGTGGTTCTCCTGACACCATTTAGTCAGGGTACTCACCTCCTCTCTGTAGGCCGTCTCATCGTTGTCGGTGATCAGGCCTATCACCGTTGTGTCATCAGCAAATTTGACGATGACATTGGAGCTGTGTGTAGCTGTACAGTCGTGTGTGTACAGGGAGTACAGGAGTGGGCTGAGGACGCAGCCCTGCGGTGCACCAGTGTTGAGGATCAGGGGAGATGATGTGTTGTTGCCCATTCTGACCACCTGACTTCTGCCTGTCAGGAAGTCCAGGATCCAGCTGCACAGAGATCTGTTCAGTCCTAGAGTCTGGAGCTTCGCAACCAGTGTGGCAGGCACTATAGTGTTAAATGCTGAACTATAATCCACGAACAGCATCCTCACATAGGTGTTCTTATTTTCCAGGTGGGAGAGAGCAGTGTGCAGGGTGAAGGCAATAGCATCGTCTGTGGAACGGTTACTGCGGTATGCAAATTGTAGTGGGTCCAGTGAAGCAGGCAGCACAGAGCAGATGTAGTCTCTGACAAGCTTCTCAAAACACTTGCTGAAGATGGGGGTCAGAGCAACGGGCCTCCAGTCATTCAAGCATGTGATTTTATTTTTCTTCGGTATGGGCACAATGATGGATTTTTTGAAGCATGAGGGAACCACAGACAGAGAGAGGGACAGATTGAAAATATCTGTAAAAACCCCGGCTAGCTGGAAAGCGCATGCTTTGAGCACACGGCCTGGTATACCATCAGGTCCCACGGCTTTACGGATGTTCACCCGTTTGAAGGATCGAGTTACATCCGCGACAGAAAGCGTGAGTGGACTGACCTCTTCTGCGGTAGCCGCGGCAGCGCTCTCTGTGTGGGCGGTGTTATCAGCCTCGAACCGAGCATAAAAGGTGTTGAGCTCGTCCGGTAGAGAGGCGGCGATGTTCACAGTAGCTGGTTTACTCCCTTTAAAGCCTGTGATGTTGTTAATGCCCTGCCACATGCTTCTTGGGTTATTGTTGTTGAAGTGTTCTTCAACTTTGTTTTTATATGTTCGTTTGGCTGCTTTGATGGATCTCCTGAGATCGTAACTGGCTTGTTTCCGATCGTCAGTGTTTCCGGATTTAAAGGCAGATGTCCGCGCTGACAGGGCTGATCGAACATCGCTGTTAATCCACGGTTTTTGGTTGGGGTAGATGCGGATTGTTTTGGTCGGAACTACATCGTCTATACACTTCCTGATGAAACACGTGACCGTATCTGAATACGCCTCTATGTCGTCATCAGACGCTGCCCGGAACATGTCCCAGTCCACGTGATCAAAACAGTCCTGTAGTATAGCATCCGATTGGTCTGACCAACAATGAACTGTCCTGAGAGCGGGTGCTTCACGTTTCAGTTTCTGCCTATAAGCAGGCAGGAGCAGAACGGAAGAGTGATCCGATTTGCCGAAAGGTGGGCGGGGGAGGGATTTGTATGCGTCCCGGAAGGGGGAGTAACAGTGGTCGAGTGTGCGATCTCCACGCGTGTTGATGGTGACGTGTTGAAAGTATTTTGGAGCTATTGTTCTGAAGTTGGCTTTATTAAAGTCCCCTGTGACAACAAAAGCTGCATCTGGGTGCGCGGATTCTTGCTCACTTATAATCCTGTACAGTTCCTTGAGTGCCTGGTCTGTGTTGGCTTGGGGGGGGATATAAACAGCCGTGATTATGATCGCTGTAAATTCCCTCGGTAGCCAGAACGGTCGACACAGAAGCGTATGAAATTCCAGATCAGGGGAGCAGAAGGATTTAATAGAGTGTATGTTCCTTTCATCACACCACGAGTTGTTAATATAGAAACACACACCCCCGCCTCTGCTTTTCCCTGTGAGCTCTTCCGTTCTGTCCGAGCGGTGCACGGAGAAGCCCGTGAGCTCGATGGCTGAGTCTGGAACCATAGCAGACATCCAGGTTTCTGTGAGGCAAATAACACAGCAGTCCCTTGTTTCTCGTTGGTATGAGATCCGCGCCCGCAGTTCACAGAGTTTGTTATCCAGTGACTGAACGTTGGCCAGTAAAATGGTTGGAAGAGGAGGTCGGAAAGCACGGCGTCTCAGTCTGACGAGAACGCCAGCTCGTTTTCCTCGTTTTCGGCGTCGGCGGCGTCTCCTCGCTTTTGCAACCCACACAAAGGGTTCAGATGCCGTGTCCGTGAACAGTCCACCGGCATTCAGAAACTCAAAGTCCGGTTTGCGTTGCGCGACGGAGGAACCAATGTTCAAAAGCGTGTCTCTATCGTAGACAGTTATACTAACAACATCTAACACGTAAAACAACAAAAAAACAAATAAAACATACGAAATCATCCAGAATCTCTCCAGATCCTTCAGATTCACAGCTCCATGACAGTGCTTCTTCTCTTCAGTTCACCTCACTCATTTTCTGTAGGGTTCAGGTCAGAGGACAGAGACAGCAATGGTAAAAGATTCATTTTGTGCTCAGTGACCCATTTTTGTGTTTATTTTGATGTTTGTTTTGGATTGTTGTCCTGCTGGAAGATCAAAACATGGCCCATTATAAGATTTCTAACAGAGGCAGTCAGATTTTGATTTTTTTATCTGTTGGTATTTGATAGAATCCATGATGCCATGTGTCTAAACAAGATGTCCAGGACCTCCAGCAGAAAAACAGGCCCACAACATTAAAGATCCAGCAGTATATTTAACCGTGGACATGAGGTACTTTTTTTATCCCTGTCAGGGCTCTAGAGTGCGACCTAATTTCTCAAGGGTGCGACTAAAAAAAATCTGAGGGCGCACCTGTGCAACCAGCCGTTTGAGAAGAGAAAAAAAATTATACGCGACTCCGAGTATCCTTGTTGTTGAAAACTCTGTTCTTCTAAAGTGTAGAAAACTCAGAAGAGAAGACCAGGAGACTTCGGATTCGATCGTCAGCAGAATTTCTTTATTCTATGACATGTGTTGTTATCTGTAGTCATCGAAGATCTCCTCTTAAGTCATTTTTACAGGGTATCTTTATAGTCAGGATTGGAGGAGGGACTTTTTTAGGTTGAGACAAAACATCAAAGCTGAGGGCAATAAACCTAAATCTCTCAGTAGTCATTGATCTCATTGACAAAAGGCACAGCTGTCCCAAGCCCAAATGGTCAGGAAACAATCTCAAACACCTTTGCCTTGCCCGACACCTCTTAGTCAGGACGTGAATTCAAATCAAACATAGAATAACATTTGTGATCCTTCAATCCCCTCTTTGAGAGTTCTAATAACTCTCACAAAAATACAAATTTAGACACTTAAAAGTTAATTCTTGTAACTTGTAATCGTTACAGGCAAATAGTACATGTTCTGTGTTGTTTATATGTAATTGCATGCTGACACAGAAACAAAACATGCAATTAGGGTCCGTGAAGATTTTACGGGTAATAGTCTCTGCGTTGTGTATTTTTATTCTTTTTCTTCTTCTTTCTTTTCTCTTTCTTGTGTGATAGTTGGCTCGGCGATGGGTCTAGTTGTTTTCTAGAGGTTGTGGCTTTATCCGCAGGTGAGAAGGGTGGTGCATATGGATCTCAGGACAGCCATCAAATGGTATCTGCACAGAGGAAGAAAGAAACACAAACAAGAGAGAACTAACGGCACAGAGCAGTATTTGTAGAGTCTGCATACATTAGGATTGTATCCTCTGTTCAAAATATAGTCTGCTATGGTTGTTCCTTCTTTCCCTATTTCTCAATTCCTGCGACACCTAAAGAACAGTGAGGAAAGGATGGACTAATGGAGGGGAAAGGCCTATGAGGAAATCTTCACCTCAGGGTTGGCCCCCGAAGCCTGTTGCTTTCGGTTCTTCCCTGGGCTCCTCACTGGTTCTTGTGTCTGCCCTATCCTATCCCTGCAGGGGGAGGAACAACCTTACAATGTGACACATGAGTCCAAGTTTTCCTTCCCTGACACAATACTGCAGCTGCTGTAATCAACATCACTTGATGTGGTCCGTACCACTTAGGCTCTAATGGCTTGTTTTTGAATGCCTTTATCATGACCCATTGACCTGGGACGATTGTGTGTCCACCTTCTGGTGGAGTCTGCCAACACGACTCAACTCTCTCTTTGGCACTCTGCACTGCCTTTGTGAGGTTTTCACAGTAAGCGATCAGGGCATCTGAAGCAATGTGCACATCAGCATTTCTAAGATCAATCACACCTGGCATCTGCATTGGGCGTCCAGTAATAATCTCATGAGGGCTCAGTCCTACTGATCTGTTAGGTGATGCTCTCATACTACACAGTACTGCGGGCAGTGCTTCAACCCATGGTACTCCTTCCTGATGCATTTTGCTTAGCCTGGTTTTGATTGTTCTGTTTGATCGTTCAACCTGTCCTGATGCTTGTGGCCTATAGGGGCAGTGAAGGTTCCACTTAATCTTCAACATTCTAGACACTTCCTTGACTACCTGTCCTGTGAAGTGGGTACCTTGATCTGAGTCAATGCAATCTGGTAATCCCCATCTGGGAATGAAATCAGTGACAAGACATTTAGCAGTATGTGCAGCTGTAGCGCGCCCTGTTGGATAAGCTTCTACCCATCTTGAGAACTTGTCTATTACTACCAAAACGTCAGTTTTTCCTTTACAAGGGGGCAACGATATATAATCAACTTGCAGGTGACGAAATGGCCCTGGTGGAGCTGGGGTATGTGCTGCTGGTGTAATGGTTGCTGGTACATCATTATTTTTCTGACATGTAACACATCTCTTGACTGTTTCAGTGGCTGCGTTTCTGAATTTTGGATTCCACCATTGATTTGAGAACCTGTGATTCATCGTTGCTGGACCACTATGACCCAAACTGTGTATTTGTTGAGCCAAATATGGCAACAGTGATTCGGGAGCAACATACTTTCCCCCTTTGGTCCAGCAGCCGGATGAATCCACAGTGGCTCCTTTGTCTAACCATGTCCATGCTTCATATAGAGGAACGTCTTTATACAGATCAACGATTGATTCAGGAGGTAGAATTATCTTCTGTGCTGTACTACCTGAACACACTTGTACAGTTGCATAGAAACAAGCCTGTTTAGCCGCTACATCAGCAAGAGCATTACCTTTAGCTTCCGTAGTATTAGTTGTGAGATGTGCTTTCACTTTGATCACTGCTAATTTCTTTGGGAGTTTCATGGCAAACATTAAATCTTTCACTAATCCAACATGCTTAATGGGGGATCCAGCAGAAGTTAGAAATTTTCTGGTTTGCCAAATGACACCAAAATCATGAATTACCCCAAAAGCATACCTGGAATCTGTGTAGATATTTGCAACCGATCCTGAAGCTAGCGTGCATGCTCTAGTTAAGGCTACTAGTTCTGCAGCTTGAGCTGAAAAATGATCTGGAAGACGACCTGAAGCAACTACTTCAGTGGTGGAAGTTACTGCATATCCTGCTCGTCTGTTACCTTCAATAACTTGAGCTGAACCATCAACAAACAACTCCAATTCTGCGTTCTCTATGGGAGTTTCTGCTATTTCACTTGTCGCTGCATATGTAAGCGTAACACAATCATGAGTCATTTCGCCTTCATCCTCTAACACAAATTCAGTCATTGCAGACATCATACATGAGGATGGGTTCGTGACTGGTGCACGCTGTATAACAATATTCGGGGCTGTGAGAGTTGCTAACTTCTCTTTTATGCTACCTTTCACAAAAATTCTTTGGTCATTGTGTTGGATTACAGGGGAAAGGTAGCTACTCACAGCCCCAATAATTAGTTTTTTTTCTGGTCTTGTTGTGCTCTTAGAAGAGCCTGAACTATCTGTCCTATAGTTTCAGTGGTCACTGGCGGAACTACTTCAGGGTTGTGTGCAGGCTGAGAAGGAGCAGAATTATGCATAGCATTTCTTTTACTATCTTGCAACTTCTTCCTACACTCTTTCTCCCAATGTCCAAATTTTTCACAGTATTTGCATTTGCTTTCTCTTTTAGACCATCTATTGTCTTGTTTCGTTGTGTTAAACGTAGCTGCTGCTACTCTTACTTTTGCTTTGACATCAGCATCTCTTTCCCATGTAGTTAACCTGTCTAGGTTACTTCTGAGAGTTCTGTTAGACCAAGTTAGATCTAAGAATGGTAAAGCTTTTCTGTATTCGGCTACAAGGCCATCTGACCAGATACGAACCAAGGGTCCCTTGTCATCTAGCACACTTTCAGGGTCATCAACAATTCCACTGTAGATTACAGCTGACTGACAAAATCTCTCAGTATATTCACTCACAGTTTCTTCTTTCCTTTGCACACAGGTAGTAATTCTAGACCAATCTATTTTGGGTCCTAAGATATTCTTTAGGATTTTCAAAATACCTTCTCTTAAATCACCCTTACTGGCATTTCGCAGTTCAGAAGTGACAGCAGATTCAAAACTGTTGAATTCAGATTCAGTTAGTATTTGTGACATCAGCTGCGTGACTTCTGTCAACGACATGTCATAAAGACGCATTTTACTGATCAATGTTCTTCTAAATTCAGAAAAATGTGTGCGTGCTGCTGGTAAACTTTGAGATAGTCTCTCTATATCTTTAGGACCTAAAGCTTTGGCAACAGTTTGTATTTGCACCACAGAAGAATTGAGAGGAACACTATCAGTTTCCTCAATCCCCTGAGATCTCCTCCTCGCACCACACACATTGAAGGAATTTACAGGCACATCAGTTACTGATTGGAGAGCTACATCTGTTTCAAAAAACGCTTGTAAATCAGGGTAAATGTTATCAGGCTGACTAACCTCCACATCAGTTTTTGCCTCTTTCTTGAGGTTCAATTTCTTGGTCAAAGTGTATATTCTAGCACGGAGCTCATTGTTCTGTTTCTCTAGCTCTGAGTTACGCTGAGACTGTTGTGTGGCGAGCGCTAAACCAAATTCTCTGTGGCAGCAGATAATGCCTTTCACATTGTTCTTGCGAATACATGCTCCCAGTACCTTTTTACACTCATCTACAGACCAAGTCTTGTCTGGATGGATCTCATATTTCTGAGTTAGTTCTTGTCTAACTTTCTCAGTGACTATTATGTTCATTTGCACTCCTAAAAGTGATTTGAATTCGCTATCTGACCACCGAGGAGTCGCAAGACCACTCTTTTCTGTGGTTGGAATCAGCCTAGCATTCCTTCTGACCATTTTGCAAGTTTCTTCTGTACCACACAAACAAAACAAACACTTCTCTGATCAACAGAGGGTACACTTGTAAAAAAGAACTTAACTATTGTTAAATTTCCAAATTACCAACACTTCACACTTAACTTCCCTGCCTACAAGAAACAGAGGATAAAACTAAATTATTAGCACGAAATGCTAACCTTCCCTGCCTGAAACAGAGGGTAACTAATTTTTAGCACGTAATGCCCAAAATCTTCCCTGCCTGAAAGAACAGAGGATACTTTCATCTCTAAAATAAAAACTTTAGAGGATAACACTCTTCCCTGCTTGTAACAGAGGATAAACTTCCCTGCCTAACAGAGGATAAACTTCCCTGCCTAACAGAACAGAGGATACATTTAGTTAAACAAACCCTACAGATGTATGTTAACTCTTCTCTGACGGCACAGAGGATACACTGGTCTTAGGTTCTTTTGGATTAGAGACAGCACTCACCACAACCCTTGGTTGAGAGAAAAAATCAGTCTGGGAATCTTTTCAGCTTGAAGTTTCGCTGGATTCCAAAAGATGCAGATCTTTGTTTGAGCTTGAAGTTTTTTTCAGGTGAGGAAGCTGGAACTCTATCCGGGTCACGGCACCATCTGTTGAAAACTCTGTTCTTCTAAAGTGTAGAAAACTCAGAAGAGAAGACCAGGAGACTTCGGATTCGATCGTCAGCAGAATTTCTTTATTCTATGACATGTGTTGTTATCTGTAGTCATCGAAGATCTCCTCTTAAGTCATTTTTACAGGGTATCTTTATAGTCAGGATTGGAGGAGGGACTTTTTTAGGTTGAGACAAAACATCAAAGCTGAGGGCAATAAACCTAAATCTCTCAGTAGTCATTGATCTCATTGACAAAAGGCACAGCTGTCCCAAGCCCAAATGGTCAGGAAACAATCTCAAACACCTTTGCCTTGCCCGACACCTCTTAGTCAGGACGTGAATTCAAATCAAACATAGAATAACATTTGTGATCCTTCATTGTGCTTCAACAACATATACACATTAGGCTCATATCGTGGTCTAAACCAATCAGATAAAGTGAAGGGCGGACCCCAAACTTTTGTCTATGATGCATTTTTGCTATTCCCAAATCAGAGGCGAGATCGCGCTCACGTGGAGGAGTTTCAGCACGCAAACATGAAAGCCCTGTTTATGATAGTAGAGAGAAATAACCATTAAAACATGCTTACACTTTAGGCATGTGGCTGTTATATTAAACTAAGTTTATTTAATGGGTTTTTATTTTATTTTGGCTTCTAAGTATTATTGCCGCGTTTCTTCTAGCACAACTTTCTTCCCTTCACAGCGGCGCGCATTAGTTCATCCCTGACCAAAACTTAACGTCAGAATCCGATCAATTGTTTGTCGATTGTTGTAAAATGCCGTCTTTACAGTTACTAAATTGCTGGACACGTTTGATAATAAAATGTTGAAAGTACAATCCGCACGAGAGACGCTGTTCCCCAGGCTGAAGTGTGCGTGCATGTGTGTGTGTGTGCGCGTGTGTGTGTGTGTGTGTGTGCGCGGCGCGCTCTAAAACTGACAAGCAAAGTACACTTTGAGCTTCAGACGCGTCCAAACGATCAAATACACACAAAGCATGTAAAAACGGCCGGCTTGGAGAGTATTCACTTAAACACAGTTTATGTCTTAAAGTGAACGAGAACAGTTGGGAGAAAATTGTGTGTCAATATTTTGTTTTAGTGACAGACTGGTGCTTCATTAATGTTAATCAAAGAACAAAACACAAAGAGAAAATCACCGACAGCTCTTAATCTGAATAAAGTTATAGCTTTAATAAGCATTAATCTATCAATACATAAAGTGAAAACTATGCAGTGTTCATTTACATTTGATCACTTTCAGATTTATTTTGTAGCTATTACTTACCTGAAGATTAATGTTAGTAGACATTCATGTAAAAATTAAATCACCGTTTTTTTTCATTTCATTTGGACATTTGTTTTATGGTATGACAAATGGTATATTTGTCAGTTTGTTTAACTTTGTTTCTTTGTTCATGTTCTTACTGTATCTTATGTGTATAAAACACTAAAAATGCCTGCACACTGGTGCATTTACAAATTGATGTTTTATATTTATTTAATTAAATATTTATTTAACATTTCAGAATATAAAGCAATGTTAATTAAGCTGCTAATCTATCATATAAATATAGATGTATGTATGTATATACGTGTGTGTGTGTGTGTGTGTATATATATATATATATATATATATTAGTGGTGGGCATAGATTAATTTTTTTAATCTAGATTAATCTTGGAATTAATCTAGATTAATCTTGGAATTAATCTAGATTAATCTTGGAATTAATCTAGATTAAAATGGCTCATTTGAATTCTGCCGAAGGCATTCAGAATATGTGTGCTACCCAAATAATGACTAAAAGTAAGTCTTTGAGAACGGGTTTCTCAAGCCAGGTAGCGCATTAGATCAGGGGCTCATCTCCTGTTTCCAAAATGCATCACAAACTTTAATCTCTTCCCGTCCCAATCCCACGAAAAAACTGGAGGAAAATCCCGTTCCACTCCCGGAAGAATGACTCCATTCCCTCCCACTCCCGTGTTGGATTTTTTTTTTTTTTTTGCCGATAACTGTCAATTACAGTAAAAATATAGTACAGATCACAGCGTGCCCACCTTATTAGTTGAATAAAAACCCAAAATGTCGTTTTTTGTTATTATATTGAACTGAAAGCCATCTTATGCACAGTGTTGCACAGATTAAATTTCATGTAAATCATCCATGCTAACACACACGTCTTCTATTTTTATTTTTTAGACATTTCACTCTCTATAGATATATTTTTCGAAGTGTCTCGCTCAAATTCACATGAGACCTAAAGCGCATCCTCTTTGCTTAAAAGCGCAACGTTTCGTTGTTATTCTGAGTGCACACAAATAAACGTAGAGTCTTTACAGATTCGAAAGATGTATTAGGCTACTTTTATCTGTATGACCAAGAATGACGGAGATTTTAAGAGCAAGTGAGCGCACCGGAGCCTGTCCTGCAGCAAACGCGCTTCCACACAAACACTTCAATAGCGCACATTTCTCTAGGTTAACATCATATTGAGCGGCCATGTAAAGTTGCAACTACATACATCTTTCAGATGAAAAGCCATATTTGAGGTTGATGAATGATAGGTGAGCGTTTGGATGTCCTGCCCGATTGTATTACCACATAGACCAGCCGTTAACAATCTGTCCATCACGGACTGCGAGCCTCTAGTTCGAAGACTCGTTCTCGCCCCCTACAGTGCAATTCGGCTAGGTATACATCCGCGCTAAAATATCAGGGTGAAAGTCATCATAGCTTGCGTAGTATAGACCCAGCTCCCAACCCAACTTTGAGAATAGATTAACGACGATATTTTTTTTATCGCCCGATAAGAGTCTCGCGTTAACGCAGCACGTTAACGCCGATAACGGCCCACCACTAATATATATATATATATATATATATATATAAAGAAAAGTACAGATAAGAATACCATTAAAGTACCGGATCGATAAGAGGAGTAATACCATTAAAACCTTAACGGTACCCATCCCTAATTAAAATACAGTATGAGCACAGACAGACCAGGGTTTTTTTCCCCTCTTTAAATACTTTTTTTTCATGTTTAGTGAAATTATTTGGAATTATTTGACACGGTGGAAGATCTGATAAGAATCAGGGGGCAAGTCTGGAAGATTTTGATGCTAGAGAGAGTGTGTGTCCAGCTGGTTTAGCCGAGGCCAAAGATCAAGAAGGAAAAACTACAGGAGTTGGCCATCCGAGGGGCATGTGACTGCAATGGAGGATAGTCCATAAGACATTGAGCCATGAGATGTTCAGTTTGAAGCACTTAAAACACTTAATTTACATGTTTTTTTTATTTAATTTATCTTGAGATGTTTTAACTTTAAGCACTTTAAGCACCAACACTTTTTCTGTAAGTTACCTTTCTTGTAGAATTGTGCTTCAAATAAAGAACTTTATGTTGACCAGATTCTTAGTTAATCGTTTACTAGTCAATATTGGCTTTATGAAAATGTGGGTGCACCTAACTTTTGTGCTGGTGCACCTAAGAAAAAAAGTTAGGCGCACCAGTGCAACCAGTGCAAAAAGTTAGTCTAGAGCCCTGGGGCCTGTTTGTACTAAACTCATCTGGTGGGGTTGCTGCCAAAAAGCAATTTTATCAGTTTCATCTGACAATAGAAGCCAGTGCCATTTGAAGTTCCAGTCATGTCTGACAACTGAATTTGCTGGAGTTTGTTTTTGGATGAGTGAGGATAATTTTTCTTGAAACCCTCCCGAACAACATGTGGTGATTTAGGGGATGTTTGATTTTTTTTTTTAGGTTTCTGACCCCAAGACTCAACTAATCTCTGCAATTCTCCAGCTGTGGAGAGTCTTTGGCTACTCAAACTCTCCTCCTCAGCATTCATTAGGACGATATAGACACACGTCCTCTTTCAGGCAGATTTTTAACATTTTTAGTTGATTGGAACCTCTTAATTATTACCCTGATGGTGGGAATGGAGATTTTCAAAGTTTTAACTCTTTTCTTACAGCCACTTTCTATTTTGTGATGCTCAACAATCTTGTTCTTCACATCAGAAATATATTTTTTGTTTTTTCTCATTGTGATGGATGATAAAGGGAATTTGACCTTTGTGTTCCTCATATTTATAATCCTGTGGAACAGAAAGTCATGGCTGGACAATTTCATGCTCCTAGTCACCCTGGTGTGCTAAAAAATGTAAATATGAATGGGAATATACTTCAGAGATATTTTACTCATAAGAATTTCTAGGGGTGCCAATAATTGTGGCCAACATTCATTGGAGAAAAACATTTATTTCATCATGAGATTTTCTCCCCACTTTCAATTGTTTTACTTCAATGATAGGTTGGAATTTTGTGAATTTATTGAGTAAAAGATCAAAAGGATAAACAATGCAGATTTATTTTCAGAGCCGCCTTTGCTCATATTTGTCAAGGGTGCCAATATTAGTGGAGGGCACTGTAACTTATGGCAAAATTTGGTTAATTAGTTAATAATACGATCGTAATAGGACTAGAACCACAATCGGAATAAAAAAGTCACATGTAAACACATCAGTCAGATTGAATTGGCCAGATCTGATTAAAATGTATATCTGATTGTAAGGGGTTGTTTATTACTGAAAACTGGAAAGTACTGTGCATGTGCAGTGACGTAAAAATAGCGTAATGACATATGACGTGCGAAACAAGCTGTACTTCCTGGTGAATAAAGTGTCATTAATGAGTTTCGGTCATTCTAAAATTCTGCTTTCACTCATCGTCTATGAAGTGGAGCAGGACAATGTCCCACCAGTCCTTTTTTAAGACTCTCATCCACAGACAACTGGTTTTGGGTATGGGAAGGGGCACTTTTACTGCTTTCTAAAGTAAGCAGCACAGCACAATAGTTAATGTGCTGGTCGTCGCCCTAATTAGGACCCGAAGTAGATAAATATCAAGTCTGCTTTTTAAAGCAATATGCGAAAACACTGGGAAACTCTGTATATTCATGCAGTGTGTGCATGTCAAAAGATTTAATCCGATCGTAAGCTTGTGACATATTTACCCTCACATCAACCTGATTACTTTATCCTTCATGTAAACACTATGTTCGGATTCGTCAATCAGAATGAATTTATTCCAATGGAAGCAAAAAGTGTCCATGTAAACGTAGCTAGTGTCATGCTGTTGTTTCCATTTTTGGAAGAATTTATCCTACTTTGCCCCACACTCTTTTTGTATTCTGCTTCATAGTTTCTGTGTTCATGTTTCATGGTAGTTTATTTTCATATATGATGCTCACCTGTTTCTAGTTTAGTTTCTAGTTTAGCTGCTCCACCTCATCCCGGTAAGTGGACTCGTACTCCCCAGAGATGAGCCCCACCACAGTGGTATCATTAGCAAATTAATTATGCTGTTTCTGGTGTTGACAGGGGTACAGTCATGTGTATAGAGGGCAAAGAGTATTGCTCTTGGGCTCTGCACACAGCCCTGAGGAAAGCCAGTACTGAGGCAAATGATGGTGATGATGGTCTTCTTCAGAAGTGGGACTACTATAGAAGACTTCAGGCAGGGTGGTACAATGGCCTGGGACAGGGACTGGTTACAGATCTGTGCATTTTCTCAGCACACTTCCAGGGATGTTACTGGTTCCTGCAGCTTTCTTAGGGTTCACTGCCCTCAGTGTGCACCTCACCTTATGCTCCTGCGCTGTCAAGATGTGGCTGCTGTGGCCCAGTGGATGTAATGTGGCTTCCTCTAGTGACACCACCTCGAAGCAGGCAAAGACATGGTTCAGCCCCTTCTCCAGTGATGGGTCACCATCCTCAGTCAAGAGATTGCTGGGTTTGTAGTTGGCGATGAGCTGGATCCCCTGCCATACCTGTAAATAGTTGCTGTTCTAAAGAGAGGCTTTTTGTTGGGATAGACCCGGATGCATTTGTCATCAAAGTCCATACAGTACCTAATGCAGCCTAGCACAACTGTTTTATACTGCTCCAAGTCAAGTCAAGTCAAGTCACCTTTATTTAGCGCTTTACACAATACAGATTGTGTCAAAGCAGCTTTAAAGTGTCAAACAGGAAAACAGTTTTTTACAATAATGCAAGATGACAATAACGAAGAGCCATTTTTCCAACAAAAGTCAATTAATTTATGAATTAGTGGTGTCATCATCTAGTTCAGCTCTCTTCCATTAGTGTCTGTGCAATCAGTCAAGCGTCCCTAACTAAGCAAGCCAAAGGTGACAGTGGCAAGGAACCAAAGCTCCATCAGTGACAGAAATGGAGAAAAAACTTTGGGGTAAAATCAGGCTCAGTCAGGGGGCCAGTTATCAAACTAAAATCCAGGCCTGGTCCTCTCTCGTCTTCCACTGTCGTCACTCCTCATTTAACCCTTCCGAAGCTCCTCCGTGGGACTTCTCTCGTGGGGGGTACCCACGAGACTGCGCTCTACTCCCCCCCCCTCTCCCGGGGGGAACCCGTTAGGGCGGCCGCGACGTACCTGGGGGTAAGGACAGACGAGGCGAGAGAAAAGGAGATGGAAGGATGAGGAGTGACAGAGAAGAGAGAGGGGAGAGAGGAAAAAACAAAAGAAACATCTCGGTCCGGTTCCCGGACACACTGCCGCTCGGTCCTCAACCAGCTGAGCGGCTCTTGCTCGCGGTGCCATGCGATGGTACTGGACATCTTTAGTGGACGGCTTGACGCTCCTCCGCCTCCCGGCGATGGCTCCTGCAGTTGAGGGTAGCCGGCAGCGAGTCCTCCGTTCCCTGCTCCTCCCCCAACCTGGCGGATGGCAGCAGGCTCCGGCCCACTGGCGAACGGCGCCGACTCCTCCGCTCCCTCTCGGACAGCAGCCACCCCTCCTCGTCCCAGGAGCACGGCAGCGAGCCTTCCGTCTCACCTGCTCTTCCATTGCTCCAGCACCACCGCTTTGGGCAGCCACTGGCGGTCTCCGCTTCTTTCTGCTGCCCGATCTCCTCAGCACTGCGATCCCCCTCAGCAGGCAGCAGCTTCCTCCCGGGTTTCGGCACCAATGTAATGAAGATAGTAGATACAGGAAGAATGAGGCGGGAACCGGCAAACATTTAAAGATTTTAATAATAAAATAAACAAACACAAATGAAAAGCGGCAGCCCCTCACGGACGACTGCAGCACACAAAACACAAACTAAAATCCAGGCCTGGTCCTCTCTCGTCTTCCACTGTCGTCACTCCTCATTTAACCCTTCCGAAGCTCCTCCGTGGGACTTCTCTCGTGGGGGGTACCCACGAGACTGCGCTCTACTCCCCCCCCCTCTCCCGGGGGGAACCCGTTAGGGCGGCCGCGACGTACCTGGGGGTAAGGACAGACGAGGCGAGAGAAAAGGAGATGGAAGGATGAGGAGTGACAGAGAAGAGAGAGGGGAGAGAGGAAAAAACAAAAGAAACATCTCGGTCCGGTTCCCGGACACACTGCCGCTCGGTCCTCAACCAGCTGAGCGGCTCTTGCTCGCGGTGCCATGCGATGGTACTGGACATCTTTAGTGGACGGCTTGACGCTCCTCCGCCTCCCGGCGATGGCTCCTGCAGTTGAGGGTAGCCGGCAGCGAGTCCTCCGTTCCCTGCTCCTCCCCCAACCTGGCGGATGGCAGCAGGCTCCGGCCCACTGGCGAACGGCGCCGACTCCTCCGCTCCCTCTCGGACAGCAGCCACCCCTCCTCGTCCCAGGAGCACGGCAGCGAGCCTTCCGTCTCACCTGCTCTTCCATTGCTCCAGCACCACCGCCTCGGGCAGCCACTGGCGGTCTCCGCTTCTTTCTGCTGCCCGATCTCCTCAGCACCGCGATCCCCCTCAGCAGGCAGCAGCTTCCTCCCGGGTTTCGGCACCAATGTAATGAAGATAGTAGATACAGGAAGAATGAGGCGGGAACCGGCAAACATTTAAAGATTTTAATAATAAAATAAACAAACACAAATGAAAAGCGGCAGCCCCTCACGGACGACTGCAGCACACAAAACACAAACTAAAATCCAGGCCTGGTCCTCTCTCGTCTTCCACTGTCGTCACTCCTCATTTAACCCTTCCGAAGCTCCTCCGTGGGACTCGAGACTGGTGAGTGGCGCAGGTGTCGTTCATTACCATTTACTCCACCGGCCTCGCTCCGTTCCCACGGCTCTCGGCCCCGCCCCACTCGTCACAGTATACTTTTATATACAAAAGAATGGGCCATTTTAGTCCCAAGGAGTATTGAAATAGTACACTAACAAGTATATCACTAGTATATACTGATATTTGTATACTTACATAAAGTATTCTTAAAAATATACTTGAACTGTACTTAAGTATACTTAATAAAATAAACTTGGAAGTATACTTCTTTTTGGTAAGGCATGGTAATCCAAAGAGAGCCTAGGTGCCTGGTGATGTCCACGGGATATCATGGGAGTGCATGGAGAAACTCGACAGTTACAGCCTGCTTGCTGTGTAATACTATTTCCAGAATATTGTTCCTGCTGTAGATGTTGTATGCTTAGCAGGTTATTGTCAGGACAAGTAACAACACACAAACAACAAAACAATAGGGAGAGCACTGAACTGCATCTATGTGCGCTGCCATATATAAATCCAAATCCAATATCTCAAAACTGAAATAATGAAAATCATGAAGATTTTACATGAAGTGATTCATGTGAACAATCATTCTTCATTTTGCACACATAAGTATATGACCAGGGTGTGACCACTATACTAGGCTGCATACGAAATCCTTGGCAGCTGACTTGCTACCTCACTGCCTTATCAGGCAATGACTTTGCAGGCATCTCAAAAAACGACATCAGGAAATGCCTCTGAGGCAGCATAATGGTTTAATGATCTATGACAAAACAGAGCGAGATTTGGCGAGAAACTAAGCTATTATACAGATTTCTTGCCAGAAATAACATCAAAAGTGAACAAAGTTGGTCAGAAACCTACATTTACACACAAACTGACTACCAAACACAACTTTCAGATGTCATCTTTATTAGGGGGGCTATATGTGCCATTTTTCCAGGACACGTCCTGGCCAGGATTTCTATATTGCCTAAAATATACATGATACCTTCCTACCCTGAAATGTGTCCTCCAAAAGCAGTATTTTCCAGTTTTTGGGTGCAGCGTTAGAATTTGCCTCAACCCCAATTAATCACACCTGAACCGGCTAATAAAGGTCTCCAAAACTCGCTAGAATCTTCCAGACAAATCTGTTGGCGCTGGTTTCAGCAGAATTGCACACCCCTGGTAGACGGTATTTTAACTTACTGCTTACAGAATACACTTACTAAATTCTAAATACAATGTGATTTGATGTGACTTTTTTCCATCAACTCAACACTGTCAGAGCTGCTCTGGGCTGTATATTTGCTCTCAGTTCTGTGGCCTTTTCTTGAGCTATAATTGAAAAAGAAATTCTAAAGTCCATATTGAGGCCAATATGATAAAGAATCAAATTCAGATTACTTTTTTCAGAACCTTATTAACCCAAATAATCATTAAAGGACTAAGTTCAAATAAAAATAAAAAATTATGTTAATTTGATATTATATATCTTCCCTGTTTTGTCTTATTTTGAAGTTTTTCATTGTCCCTGTTTTATTTTTTTCTTTACCGTGTTTAATTCCTGTTTTCTTGGTTTTCTAGATTTTCTTCACCTGTGTTTCATTTGGTTCTCTTTTAGTTTGTGTATTTATAGCTCTCTCTTTCAGTGGTTTGTTGTGGTTTGCGAAACTCCTACAACTTTTCATATGTCTCCCAATGCAAGTGTCTTTTGTTTAAATAAATATTTACAGCTTGAGAATAGATCCTCGCCTTGTGGTCGCCTTGTGACGAATATCTAGTGTAGCCTAATATAGATTGACACACAAACTGTTACAAATAAATTATGATAATATTGTTGTGTAAAATGGGGTTTCAGTATAAACTTCAAAAGAATAAACATAATATTTCCTTGTTTACATTTGGATAAAGTATTGAATCATTAGCTATGCAAACACATCCATCCATCACTACGGTTTGTATCTGTTGATTATGCTGACATGTCTGTAGTGCCTGTTTATTCGCCATCAGCAGATCCAGCGAAGGTCAGATTAACATGTAAAACAGTGTATGTGGATATGTATGTGACATTACTGCTTAAGTAATGTCAAATATAATTAATAGAATTCTAAATTAATAGAATCTAATTGTGAAGGATTTGTTCATCTACATGTGTGCAGCTCAAGTTACAATGTTTCAGCATCTTATTTTTAAAGTTCCCTAAATTAATCAGCTATTTAAAAAATATACATTATAAAATTACTTACAGAAGTGTCTCCAATTTATTTATCTGTTTTTATGTTACTCCTCCAAAATATTAACACATTTATGAAAAAAAATTAAAAAGCTCCAGTAATTAAGTAATATAAGTAAGAAATAATTTACCACTGAAGTATTAAAAATAATAAATGCACAACTAACTGGTCCACCTCTGTATTCTTTTTCAAGTCGTGAATCAGGGTGAGTTACTCCTCACTTATGTCTACGTATGACCCCAGACTGTGATGCAAATTGGAGACCAACTATACATTCGCCTACTCATTACTCAGCTTCTTTTAAAATATAAATACAATTGGACATGAAACATTGATTCAAATGTCAAATATTACTTTAACATTTACATGATGCGATAGTCATTTAGCAGATGCTTTTATCCACAGTTAAAAATGAGAACAATAGAAGCAATCAAACCAACAAAAGAGCAATAATGTGTAACTGCTGGAACAAGTCCGGTGTACATAGCTTTCATTATTATTATTATAAAATAGTAGTAGAAAAGGTAGAATAGAAAATAATAAATAATGCTAGTGTTAGAAAATACAATTTTGTACATAATAAATAAAAGTAGATAGAATAGAGAGTACTAGTGTTAGAGGGTCAAGTGTATATAGAAGAGATGTGTCTTTAGCTGTTTCTTGAAAGGACTCACAGCTGCTCGGATCATATTGGGCAGGCCATTCCACCAGCACAGAACACTGTGAAAGTGTTTTTGTGCCTCTTTGGGATGGCGCTATAATACGCTGTTCACTTGCAGAATGTAAGCTTCTGAAGGGCATGTAAATCTGAAGTTGTGAATTTAGATATAGGGGAGCAGAGCCAATGGTAGTTTTGTAGGCAAACATCAATGCATTATTTTAGCCAATAGGTGCATCTTAGAGAGAGCTACAGAGAGCGACAGCCAAAGAGCTTCCTGCATTGGAGATGGGGCCACCTCTTTTTGACGGACAGTATATCGATCCAATTGCATTAGTGTCTGCATATGACTGTCATATCTGATAGCCAATGAGCTTCTGAACAGATGGGTTTGATGCATTAGGGGGTCGGCTCGAGCTAGCAAGCTCTAAAGTGTGTGCAGAGATCACAGTCACCCACGCGTCCTGTGTGTAAAAATGCTCTCTGGGAGAGTTTACAGGTAAACGATAATTATAGGCTAATTATGGCGAATAAAGAAAACTTGAATGTTGTTGAACACTAAGAAGTTGTAGAACAATGTGCTTGGCGTGACGGAGATGACATTTTTGATGAAGAAAGCAATGTTTGATCCATTGAAGCATAATGGGATGTGTTTGGATGGAGGATCCAGGCAAAAAAAAAAAAGTGTTTTATTACATTATATCATTATATATATTATACATATAATTATGTATCTTATACATATTTTACAATATATGTTGAGGTATTTGTTTGTTTTGAGATCGCTCAGCTAACTTCCGGTGTGAGTTTGTTTGTTCGCAGCATGCCTGTTATGTTGTTTATGACGACACAAATGTGTATAATGACAGGTGTAGGGTAGGTGTAGGGCAATAACACATACAGTTTGTACAGTATAAAAACCATTACGCCTATGGAGAGTCCCCGTAAACCATAAAAAACAACGTGTGTGTGTGTGTGTGTGTGGTTAATGAGGACACAAATGTGTATAATGACATGGGTATGACAGGTATTACAAGGAGAAGGTGATTTATAAGGACATTTTCAGTGTCAACATTATTCAAAATGCTTATAAATCATACAGAGAGTTTTTTTTGGGAAAGTAGAAATGCAGTCTCCTGTGAGCGCTAAGTTTAGGTGTAGGGCAATAACACATACAGATTGTACAGTATAAAAACATTACGCCTATGGAGAGTCCCCGTAAACCATAAAAAACAACGTGTGTGTGTGTGTGTGTGTGTGTGTGTGTGTGTGTGTGTGTGTGTGTGTTTTATACATGTTTGTGTTTTGATGTATTCCTGCTAACTTCTAACTTTTTTATATCACAGACAATCATCTTACATTGAATCGAATGAAGTCTGGGATCCAGTCAGCAAAAAGCCATGTACTGAGGGACACGATGACAGCAAAAAATAATCAAAAACACTACAAGCAGAATCAGAAGAGATTTATTATAAGTATGTTTACACACATACAAGGAATTTGTCCTGATTACCGGAGCTTCCAGTGCAGAAGAAAGTACAGACATACATAGGAATAACACAGATGGAATGAAATATAACACCAATATAAGAAAACAAACTGAAATTAAATAATATACTAGGTATAGAAATATAGGGGACAAAATGTAATTAGATTGTAAATTATAAATATATATGTAATTTTAAAAGTGTACACATTTTGGATTCTATGTATACATGTCACTATAATGTGTTTATGCTTCAGTTACTATGTGTCAGCAATTTTTGACAGTGAATCTGGATGAGAAATTGAATAGCTCTAAGTGTAACCTTTCATTAGAGCCCAAAATGATGACTGTACATTAAAGCATTCAAGAATTACAGTATTGTATGTGTCGTTGCTTACAAAGGGTAATTTGGAGTCTCCAAGTGTCTTTTTTTGGGAAGCGCCTAGACATAAACTTAAATAAACGTGTGTAAAACACTAATTAAGTTGGCTTGTGAAAGCCAACTTACTGAAATCCTATTTAAACTTCTTATTATTATTCTTCTGAGACTAAATTTGCAATTCTATCTCCTCCTAGAGCTTTAACTCTACAGACTCCAAACTCAGCCCAGGTCTTCAGACTGTTCTGACTCGATATGCTATATCTTTTCTAACTGATCAGACTTATGATTTTCATAAAACTGAAGATTAAAGATGATAAAAATCCCATAGACTTACACTGACGGAATGTTCAGATGAGCCAAGACAATTCAAACTCACAATTCAAACTTTATTTAAAATTCAAATCTAAACAGACTGAAGCCCATTAGACTCAATCAGACTTCCCTTCTATGTACTATTTCTATTAGCTACATGCTAACAAATGCTAATCATGCTAAAATAATGCTAGCAACATGCTAGCAACATGCTAATTATGCTAGCAACATGCTAATCATGCTAGCAAACATGCTAATCATGCTAAAATCATGCTAGCAACATGCTAACAACATGCTAATCATGCTAAGATAATGCTAGCAACATGCTAACAACATGCTAATAATGTTAAAATCATGCTAGCAACTTGCTAATAATGCTAAAATCATGCTAGCAACATGCTAATCATGCTACCAACATGCTAGCAAACATGCTAATTATGCTAAAATCATGCTAGCAACATGCTAATCATGCTAAAATCATGCGAGCAACATGCTAGCCACATGGTAATCATGCTAGCAAACATGCTAGCAACATGCTAATCATACTAAAATCATGCTAACAAAATGCTAATCATGTTAAAATCATGCTAACAACATGCTAATCAAGCTAGCAACATGCTAACCATGCTAAAATCATGCTAGCAACATGCTAATCATGCTAAAATAATGCTAGCAACATGCTAACAACATGCTAATCATGCTAGCAACATGCTAATAATGCTAAAATCATGCTAGCAACATGCTAGCAACATGCTAATCATGCTAAAAACATGCTAGCAAAATTTCTAATCATGCTAGCAACATGCTAGCAAACATGTTAATCATGCTAAAATCATGTTAGCAACATGCTAATCATGCTAAAATCATGTTAGCAACATGCTAGCAACATGCTAATCATGCTAAAATCATGCTAGCAACATGTTAATAACATGCTAATCATGCTAAAATAATGCTAGCAACATGCTAACAACATGCTAATCATGCTAAAATCATGCTAGCAACATGCTAATAATGCTAAAATCATGCTAGCAACAAGCTAATCATGCTACCAACATGCTAGCAAACATGCTAATTATGCTAAAATAATGCTAGCAACATGCTAATCATGCTAAATAATGCTAGCAACATGCTAATCATGCTAGCAACATGCTAGCCACATGGTAATCATGCTAGCAAACATGCTAGCAACATGCTAATCATACTAAAATCATGCTAGCAAACATGCTAATCATGTTAAAATCATGCTTACAACATGCTAATCAAGCTAGCAACATGCTAATCATGCTAAAATAATGTTAGCAACATGCTAGCAACATGCTAATCAGGCTAGCAAACATGCTAACAAAATGCTAATCATGCTAAAATCATGCTAATCAAGCTAGCAACATGCTAGCAACATGCTAACCATGCTAAAATCATGCTAGCAACATGTTAATCATGCTAAAATAATGCTAGCAACATGCTAACAACATGCTAATAATGTTAAAATCATGCTAGCAACATGCTAATCATGCTAAAATAATGCTAGCAACATGTTAGCAACATGCTAATCATGCTTAAATCATGCTAGCAACATGCTAATAATGCTAAAATCATGCTAGCAACATGCTAATCATGCTACAAACACAATAGCAACATGCTAATCATGCTACCAACATGCTAGCAAACATGTTAATTATGCTAAAATCATGTTAGCAACATGCTAATCATGCTAAAATCATGCTAGCAACATGCTAGCAACATGCTAGCAACATGCTAATTATGCTAGCAACATGCTAATCATGCTAGCAAACATGCGAATCATGCTAAAATCATGCTAGCAACATGCTAACAACATGCTAATCATGCTAAGATAATGCTAGCAACATGCTAACAACATGCTAATAATGTTAAAATCATGCTAGCAACTTGCTAATAATGCTAAAATCATGCTAGCAACATGCTAATCATGCTACCAACATGCTAGCAAACATGCTAATTATGCTAAAATCATGCTAGCAACATGCTAATCATGCTAAAATCATGCGAGCAACATGCTAGCCACATGGTAATCATGCTAGCAAACATGCTAGCAACATGCTAATCATACTAAAATCATGCTACCAAAATGCTAATCATGTTAAAATCATGCTAACAACATGCTAATCAAGCTAGCAACATGCTAACCATGCTAAAATCATGCTAGCAACATGCTAATCATGCTAAAATAATGCTAGCAACATGCTAACAACATGCTAATCATGCTAGCAACATGCTAATAATGCTAAAATCATGCTAGCAACATGCTAATCATGCTAAAAACATGCTAGCAAAATTTCTAATCATGCTAGCAACATGCTAGCAAACATGTTAATCATGCTAAAATCATGTTAGCAACATGCTAATCATGCTAAAATCATGTTAGCAACATGCTAGCAACATGCTAATCATGCTAAAATCATGCTAGCAACATGTTAATAACATGCTAAAATAATGCTAGCAACATGCTAACAACATGCTAATCATGCTAAAATCATGCTAGCAACATGCTAATAATGCTAAAATCATGCTAGCAACAAGCTAATCATGCTACCAACATGCTAGCAAACATGCTAATTATGCTAAAATAATGCTAGCAACATGCTAATCATGCTAAATAATGCTAGCAACATGGTAATCATGCTAGCAACATGCTAGCCACATGGTAATCATGCTAGCAAACATGCTAGCAACATGCTAATCATACTAAAATCATGCTAGCAAACATGCTAATCATGTTAAAATCATGCTTACAACATGCTAATCAAGCTAGCAACATGCTAATCATGCTAAAATAATGTTAGCAACATGCTAGCAACATGCTACTCAGGCTAGCAAACATGCTAACAAAATGCTAATCATGCTAAAATCATGCTAATCAAGCTAGCAACATGCTAACCATGCTAAAATCATGCTAGCAACATGTTAATCATGCTAAAATAATGCTAGCAACATGCTAACAACATGCTAATAATGTTAAAATCATGCTAGCAACATGCTAATCATGCTAAAATAATGCTAGCAACATGTTAGCAACATGCTAATCATGCTTAAATCATGCTAGCAACATGCTAATAATGCTAAAATCATGCTAGCAACATGCTAATCATGCTACAAACACAATAGCAACATGCTAATCATGCTACCAACATGCTAGCAAACATGTTAATTATGCTAAAATCATGTTAGCAACATGCTAATCATGCTAAAATCATGCTAGCAACATGCTAACATGCTAATCATGCTAAAATAATGCTAGTAACATGATAATCATGCTAAAATACTGTTAGCAAATTGCTAGCTACATGCTAATCACGCTAGCAACATGCTAGCCACATGTTAATCATGCTAGCAAACATGCTAACAAAATGCTAATCATGCTAAAATCATGCTAATCAAGCTAGCAAAATGATAACCATGCTAAAATCATGCTAGCAACATGCTAATCATGCTAAAATAATGCTAGCAACATGCTAACAACATGCTAATCATGCTAGCAACATGCTAATAATGTTAAAATCATGCTAGCAACATGCTAATCATGCTAAAAACATGCTAGCAACATTCTAATCATGCTAAAATCATGCTAGCAACATGCTAACAACATGCTAATCATGCTAGCTACATGCTAGCAAATGCTAATCATGCTAAAATAATGTTAGCAACATGCTAGCAACATGCTAATCGTTCTAAAATCATGCTAGCAACATGCTAATTATGCTAGCAACATGTTAGCAACATTCTAATCATGCTAAAATCATGCTAGCAACATGCTAACAACATGCTAATCATGCTAAAATAATGCTAGCAAACATGCTAATCATGCTAAAATCATGCTAGCAACATGCTAATAATGCTAAAATCATGCTAGCAACATGCTAATCATGCTACAAACATAATAGCAACATGCTACCAACATGCTAATTATGCTAAAATCATGTTAGCAACATGCTAATCATGCTAAAATCATGCTAGCAACATGCTAACAACATGCTAATCATGCTAAAATAATGCTAGCAACATGCTAATCATGCTAAAATCATGCTAGCAACATGCAAATAATGCTAAAATCATGCTAGCAACATGCTAATCATGCTACCAACATGCTAGCAAACATGCTAATTATGCTAAAATCATGGTAGCAACATGTTAATCATGCTAAAATCATGCTAGCAACATGCTAATCATGCTACCAAAATGCTAGCAACATGCTAATCATGCTAGCAACATGCTAGCCTAATGGTAATCATGCTAGCAAACATGCTAGCAACATGCTAATCATACTAAAATCATGCTAGCAACATGGTAATCATGCTAAAATCATGCTAATCATGTTAAAATCATGTTAGCAACATGCTATAAACATGCTAGCAACATGCTAATCATGCTAAAATCATGTTAGCAACATGCTAGTAACATGCTAATCATGCTAACAACATGCTAGCAAAATGCTAATCATGCTAAAATCATGCTAGCAACATGCTAATCATGCTAAAATCATGCTACCAACATGCTAGTAACATGCTAATCACGCTAAAATCATGCTAGCCACATGCTAATCATGTTAAAATCATGCTACCAACATGCTAGCAACATGCTAATCATGCTAGCAACATGCTAGCCACATGCTAATCATGCTAAAATCATGCTAGCAACATGCTAATCATGCTAAAATCATGCTACCAACATGCTAGCAACATGCTAATCACGCTAAAATCATGTTAGCCACATGCTAATCATGCTAAAATCATGCTACCAACATGCTAGTAACATGCTAATCACGCTAAAATCATGCTAGCCACATGCTAATCATGTTAAAATCATGCTACCAACATGCTAGCAACATGCTAATCATGCTAGCAACATGCTAGCCACATGCTAATCATGCTAAAATCATGCTAGCAACATGCTAATCATGCTAAAATCATGCTACCAACATGCTAGCAACATGTTAATCACGCTAAAATCATGTTAGCCACATGCTAATCATGTTAAAATCATGCTAGCAACATGCTAATCATGCTAGCAACATGCTTGCAACATGCTAATCATACTAGCAACATGCTAGCCACATGCTAATCATACTAAAATCATGCTAGCAACATGCTAATCATGCTAAAAACATGCTAGCAACATGCAATCAAAATGCTAGCAAAATGCTAATCATGCTAGCAACATGATAATCATGCTAGCAAACATGCTAATAATGCCAGCAACATGCTAATCTAACTTATTCGCTACTTTTAAAACTATTAAAACTTAAGCTTTTAAAATGTTTAAAACTTAAACTTTTAAAACTATTAAAACTATTAAAACTTAAACTTTTAAAACTTATAAAACTTTTAAAACTTATAAAACTTTTAAAACTATTAAAACTTAAACTTTTTAAACTATTAAAACTTAAACTTTTAAAACTTATAAAACTTTTAAAACTTAAACTTATAAAACTTTGAAAACTATTAAAACTTAAACTTTTTAAACTATTACAAATTAAAATGTTAAAACTTTTAAAACTTAAACTTATAAAACTTTTCAAACTTAAATTTTTAAACTTTTTTAAACTTTACAAACTTCTTTAAACTTTACAAACTTTTTAAAACTTTCTGGTCCGGCTTTCGCAAGCCAACTTAAAGTTTGTCTCGACAAACTTTTTTATCTAGTTTTCTAATATATTGTTTATCAAATGGGAAATTTGGCTTGGTAAGGCTTCGTTCTGTGATCCCATTGTATTTTCCAGTTCATACCTCCCAGCTATAGTCATCTGCAGGCTTCTACTTACAAAAAAAAATTAGGGGGAATTTTTTTTTCCCAGTGTGTTCAAAGTGCTATTACTTAATATCAGTAAGACTTTCAGTGATTCTGGCTGTTGAGAAACAAACCTCAGAGTGTCACCTTTCAAGAGACCAAAACCATGCATATAATCCAAATGGTCCAAGAACCGCATGCAATTTATTTGGGTATGCCTTTTTTAGGCGTTTTAGGCTAATTTTACAGGAATCGTAACAGCATAAAGTACCTGAAAGCCATAATGAAGTAAAAATACAGATATCTTACCAGAAAATGACTTTGGTAGTAGTTGAAGTCACTGTTTAGAATATTACTTGCGTAAAAGTCTTAAAGTATGAGATATTTATTGTACATTTAATCTTAAACGTACTTAAGTATTGAAAGTAAAAGTACAAGTAAATGCAAAATGAAAAAGAATCATATATATATATATATGTGTGTGTGTATATATGTATGTTAGTATATGTGTATATAAATCATTCAGTGTGTATATGTGTATATAAATGATTCATAAATGTCCATACACAGCTTGAGTAGCAAGATTGTGTTAAGTTTTAACTCATTTTGCATTTTTGGGTATGAATAAGAAGCACTTCATCCGGTACTTAGTGTCTTTGATTCCATCATAAGAAAACATTTCTGGAATCTGCATCTGAAATAGCATTTAGATGTATTTACACCGTTTAATGTATCTCAGAGGGGACATGGATGCATTTAAACTACAGTTACAGATGCATAAATAGGCCCAATGTTTTGATTTTAACATAGAACATTGAATACTGATATTTGAAATAATTTAAGACATGAAACATTTTTTTCGAAATGTGAAATTAAAACCGCCAGTAGGTGGAAGCAAGTGACTGTTAATGAGTGGGTCATTGAGATTCAACTGATTCATTAAAATGGCTGATTCATTCAGTTACAAAAAATGTGACTGTGTTAATGATTGAATCATTGAATAATTTTTATGGTAGCACTTTATTTTACAGTACATATACATACAGTACATGGTAAATATCTTGTACCTACAGGCAAATGAGTGGTAATACAAGTTACTTATCTGAGCTGTATGTACATGGTAACAAATAAGAAACACGGCTGTACTTAACAGTCGTACATGCATGGTAATTTGTTTTTAAATACAGACAAGTGTGGGTAAGAACTGTTACTTACAGGTAGTGCCCGTACATGGTAACTAATTCGATACTTTACTGTACTTACTATGTACATCAATTTTTGATTTTATCAACCGATTCGTTCAAATAGCTGATTTATTCAATAAGTAAACACCGTCCATTTCTCAGAGATGCAAAACATTGCTGTGATCTTTGTTTGGAACTATTTTCGTTGGTAAAATTGAGCAAAAACAAGCAATGTTATTGCTTTCCTGATCTTGTATAAAATTATTATTAAATGTGTTATCATGCTGATATCTGCAGAAAAACTGTACTCTTTGTGTGATATAGATTAAATTAACTATATTAAATTATATAAATATAAAAGCATACAGAAGCATTTTTGCCGTCTACAATTTAGAATGCCCAGACCGACGGCCCAGACACTGATTCAACATGTTGAATCGGGCAAATTACCACCGACGTGAGCCCGACGAGTGCAACACACCAAACAAACTAACCCGACAGACGCTCATTGACGGCCTGCCATTGGCCGACTGTCGGCTTGGTGTGTCCCGGGCTTAAGGCAAATCTGCAGGACCTGGCAGTTCTAACAATTTGGTCTGTGAAATTCAGCTGATCATAAATTGCAACTCCAATGTTCCTGGCTGTCCTAGAAAGTGTTTTGGTTGATGCGCCTAGTTGGATGGAGACATTGTGATGAAGTGATGGGCTAGCTGAAACCACAAGCAGTTATTTCTTGACAAGGTTGAGTTTGATGTCACGGTCCTTCATCCAGCAAGAAATGTCTGTTAGACATGCTGAGATGTAAGCAGCTATAGTTGTATCATCAGTATGAAAGAGAGGTAGAGTTGAGTGTTATCAGCATAAAAGTGATTTGATAAGCCATGTTTCAGAATAACTGAACCTAGTGATGCCAAGTAGTCCGAAAAGAGAAGTGATCCAAGACCTGAGCCCCGAGGCACCCCGATAGCTAGATATTGGGACTTGGACACCTCACCCCTCCAAGATACCTTGAAGGACCTATCTGAGAGGTAAGCTTCGAACCACTGGAGTGTGGTTCCTGAGATGCCGTTTGCCAAGAGGGTTGACAGGAGGGTTTGGTGGTTAACAATAATTGCTTGTATTCGTCGTAAGGCCTCATGCACCGAACCGAGAGGTCCGTACCGTGATGGTTTGGTACGAATACATGTACCGTGCCACCCCTACTGTTTGACATCTTCTGTTGTATTTAATTGATATAACTCTTTATATATCAGATAATACACAATTCTATTTTTTTCATTGTAGTGATTGTTATCAGTGTTACTTACCAAAATTGTCTGGATTCTTTAACAACAGCCCAGATAGCAAGAACGCTAGGGCCAAATATGGCTGATAGCTGTCACATTTCGCCTAGGTATGGCATGGCTGATCACATATGGGCCAAACTTTCCCCATATATGTATTGCCATAGCTTTAGAATTGGAGGGAACTTTCTTTTGGATGACAATATGTTTTGCAGTATATGGTCCAGATGACAGCACACAAATGAGAGCCATATATGGCTTGGCTACGGCACACCATGGGATGTGTTATCTTATGGTTAAAATGTGGCTTTTATTTGGAAAAACACATATACACTGCTATAGTCATGTGTGGCAGGTTAGTGCAGTCCACATCTCAGCCCATTCAACAATGCTATTGGTTTCTTTGTGTCTTCACTTATTCCTATCGCTGGATTACTGAAATTTTGAAAATGTATCCGTTATTTCCCACTCTGCTTCCTCTTTCAACCGCCTTTAAAAAAGAAGGTGACGAAAAAGCTCCCTATTTACAACAACAGCCTTTGCCCAAGGTTCAAGGTTCTTTATTATTTGTCACATACACAATCATACAGGGTATAATAAGTAGTGAAATGTTAGTCGGGACAGGTCCGCTCAATGGAAAGTGCAAAACAAATAAAATAAAATAAAAGACACGTATTATCCAGACACGTATTATTCAGGTAAGTGCAGTTTTGGTGTTTTACATTTTATTCTAGGGGTGTAATGTTACAGAAAATTGTACCGAACAAACACAGTGTCATTTTAACCACTGCACGTGCAGAACTTAATCCGTTTCAGTTTATATGCGTGAATAAATCCTCACTACACATTATTACTTGGCTATACATTACATCCTGTAATTGCAAGGTTTGTGTTTTGTTCTTTTCGATAAGAAACCAAGTCTCATCTTTAAAATTATGTCTATTTAATCAGGAAATTAAATCCATAAATGCCGTTTTGACGTTCTTTGATGTGTTACAGACCGCTGCATGCGGAAGCGCGGAGAGCGTGTGAAAGCGATCATTATCATCGATCAGTAATTTTATATGAAGGTATTTTTACGTCATAAAGATTTGCATGCGTATGGTAAGATTTGTGAAAGTGCACATAAGACTGTAAGCGTAAATAAAATTTGCAAGCGCAAGAGAAGATTTGTAAAGGTGTAAATCGCGTCTCAAGCGCAAGAAAAAATGATTTGCAGCATTTTGCTGTTACTCGTAAGTGTAATTCATGTTTTGTGAAACTGCAACTTCATGCTGACACAAAATAAATATGGTCTGCATTCGTATGACTTCCATTTTTCCGCGCTTACACTTTTGGCACGTTGTTTTCGCCAAAATACGGTCAAAAGCACTGCAAGTCTGTGAACAGTGATTTGCAAGCGAAAACAGCAGTTTAAAGAACTGCAAAACGGATTGACCGCGTAGAACCAATCTGTATGTGTAAAAAAACAGACTGTCACATGTCTAAATGACTTGTTGTGTATGTAGGGTAAAAAGTTCCCGAAATAATCCGATTTGTACAGCTCCGTCTTTCTTTTATCTGCGCTTGCAGTTTTCGCACGATTCTCTCACTAACTGAGATTTGCAAGCGCGAAGGGGAGGCGGGTTCACCTTCTTGTAGCCAATCAAATGAGGCTCTCGCTGACTCTCCATTTACTCTTATCTGATTGGTTCAAATAAACACATCAAACGCCAAGACATCTATCTTCATTTAGTTCGGGAACCTTCTTGCTGCCGGAATGATACTTTTATCGTACACGTGCAGTAAAAAAACAAAAAAAACAACTTAATTAAAACATGATATTTTATAAGTCGTGTTCCTTTAGGCTAGACTCCCATGTGTTCAAACTGAATTACGAGCTGTGTAGTATCCTTCTCCTGCTAAACAGGCTATATGGTATATTTAGTTTATTAGGGACCGAGCACCGATGGTGCAGAGGACACTATTGAATCTGCTCCGTTTATTATTATTATTATTATTATTAGGGACCGAGCACCGATGGTGCGAGGACCCTATTGAATCTGCTCCGTTTATTAGGGACCGAGCACCGATGGTGCGAGGACCCTATTGTATCTGTGTTGTTTATTATTATTAGGGACCGAGCACCGATGGTGCGAGGACCCTATTGTATCTGTGTTGTTTATTATTATTAGGGACCGAGCACCGATGGTGCGAGGACCCAATTGTATCTGTGTTGTTTATTATTAGGGACCGAGCACCGATGGTGCGAGGACCCTATTGTATCTGTGTTGTTTATTAGGGACCGAGCACCGATGGTGCGAGGACCCTATTGTATCTGTGTTGTTTATTAGGGACCGAGCACCGATGGTGCGAGGACCCTATTGTATCTGTGTTGTTTATTATTATTATTAGGGACCGAGCACCGATGGTGCGAGGACCCTATTGTATCTGTGTTGTTTATTATTATTAGGGACCGAGCACCGATGGTGCGAGGACCCTATTGTATCTGTGTTGTTTATTAGGGCCCAAGCCAGAAAGGCGCAGGGCCCTATTGTTTTCCTTAGGATTCTTTTTTTTTTTTTTTTTTTTTTTGACTATCCGGGCATTTTTGGGGGGCTTAACATGGTCAAAAACTCTTGAAAATTTGCACACACATTGGAACCCGCGGCAGTTAGGACGCCGCTGAGGCTGGGACACGGGCGTGGCACAGAGGCTCTACGGCGCCCCCTGGAACACATCAGAAAACTTGATGTGTAGCTCACACATACTTGCACGTATTAATATGAAACTCGGTACACATATAGATCTCATCGAGCCGAACAACTTTTGCACCGCATGTCATGGGCTCCGCCCAACAGGAAGTCAGCTATTCTATTGTTTTCCTTAGGACTCTTTTTTTTGATTTTTTTTTACTATCCGGGCATTTTTGGGTGGCTTAACATGGTCAAAAACTCTTGAAAATGTGCACACACATTGGAACCCACGGCAGTTAGGACGCCGCTGAGGCTGGGACCCGGGCGTGGCACAGAGGCTCTACGGCGCCCCCTGGAACACCATCAGAAAACTTGATGTGTAGCTCAAACATACTTGCACGTATTAATATGAAACTCGGTACACATATAGATCTCATCGGTTTGTTCGGTGTATGAAGCCGATCGCATTGATGTGACAATTATGAGGCAAAGTTATAGCGCCACCAACTGGCAACAGGAAGTGTCATTTTCAAAATGCTTTGAATTCACCATCTTACTTTTACCCAATTTGCTTCAAACTTCATCAGAATACTGTAAACACACGGCCGATGTGAAACTGTGAAGGAAATATTGATATCTAAAATACTGTTGTCATGGCAACGCGTCAAACCTCAATATTCTTTTTTTGGTGATTTTGAGGCTATCCGGGCATTTTTGGGGGGCTTAACATGGTCAAAAACTCTTGAAAATTTGCACACACATTGGAACCCGCGGCAGTTAGGACGCTGCTGAGGCTGGGACCCGGGCGTGGCACAGAGGCTCTACGGCGCCCCCTGGAACACATCAGAAAACTTGATGTGTAGCTCACACATACTTGCACGTATTAATATGAAACTCGGTACACATATAGATCTTATCGAACTGAACAACTTTTGTGTCACATGTCATGGGCTCCGCCCAACAGGAAGTCGGCTATTCAGGGCTGTTTAAAAAGCACATGCTCTGGAATTTGAAATACTCCTCCCAGGATTTTCAACACACGAGCACCAAACCCAGGGAACGTGATCTCAAGACATTGGGGATGCTAAATTGCGGAGGGATTTTTGATATCTCGAATGGTTTGCCCGTGGCGAGGCGATGAAGTTATGGCGAGAATTGAGATACAGGAAGTGTCTAATAAAGTCCACATACATTGTCTGATTTTGATCACACTTCAGTGGTTTGTTCGGTGTATGAAGCCGATCGCATCGATGTGACAATAATGAGGCAAAGTTATAGCGCCACCAACTGGCAGCAGGAAGTGTGTCATTTTCAAAATGCTTTGAATTCAGCATCTTACTTTTACCCAATTTGCTTCAAACTTCATCAGAATAATGTCAAAAAACGGCCAATGTGAAACTGTCAAGGGAATATTGATATCTAAAATATTGTTGCCATGGCAACGTGTCAAACCTCAATATATCTTCTGGTGATTTTGAGGCACTTAAGATGTTTAGAATTTCATAAAACTCAACAGACACATCAGTATTAATTATAGATAGACACTGGCAAAAGCTCATAAACGGGCGTGGAGGAGGCACTCTATAGCGCCACCTTTTGTCAAAACATGGGGGGATAATTTAAGCTACAGTCACCAAACTCAGTACATATATTGTTCTCATCAGGCCGGACAACTTTCTAATTTACACTCATTAGCTACGACCAACAGGAAGCCGGCTATTTTTGTTTTAATGTCAATTTCTGGAATAATCAAGCTGCAAACTAATTCATACTCCTCCAAGAAGAAACAAGTAGTTCACACCAAACTTTGTCAACATGATGCCAAGACACTGAAGATGCTAAATTGCGAACGGCTTGCGGATAGCTTGAACGGTGTTTAAATAGTGGTTTATTAAATTGAGGGTAAAAAAAGATAGCAGAAATTTTCTTATATCTTTAAAGTGCAGTTTACTAAAACTTCGAAACTTTTTACATGCAGGGAAAAAGTCATTCTGAGGAAGTATGTTTAGTTTGATGACTTTACAAAACTCTATGGATGAGAGAAAATTAAAAAAACTATCAGGCATTTCATCTCAGTCTACTCTCTTCTATGAGTGTGTGTATATGTGTGTGTGTGTGTGTGTGTGTGTGCAGGGCCGGCCCTGTGTGTGTGAAGTGGAATGGAGGGGGCTGTCTTTTCAGTGTGACAGTGAGGAGGGTTGAGGGAGGGAGAGGGAGAGGGAGAGACAGACAAACATGGCTGCCCCCGAAACAGAGATTGTGTTCACACTGTGACCTGAATCAGATGGAAACAGAACTGCACTTCCTAACAGAGTGCTCCAAATACACAGATATACGGAGAGTGTACTACGACAAAACACAGCAGATCCATCCCACATTTACAACTCTTCCAGACCAGGAGAAACTAGCGTATCTGCTCAGAGAACACAAGACCTGCTGTGTGTTTGCTGCTCAATATGTGTCTCTCTGTCACCATAGAAGAGAAGACACTCTGTCTGCCCTGAGCTGATGTTTCCAGCACATGTAGATTATATTATGACATATTACCCCTTTATATTACTTAAATGTATATTTTGCCTGTATAAATCTTATACTGTACCTTATTTAATTTTATTTCTATCACATACTTACAATAGTCATTCATTTTGCACTACATATTTAATACGGTTTAAATATTTGTTTTATTACTATTATTGTTTTTATTTTTATTTCTGTTAATTCAAATGTGCACAACTTGTGAGCAGCCCAGCTGCAATTGCTTTGGCAATACAAATGTATAGTTTTTGTAATGCCAATAAAGCACACTTAAATTGAAAAATTGAGAGAGAGAGAGAGAGAGAGAGAGAGAGACTTTTAAACATATCTTTAATCACCAGAAAAAAATTATCAGTCATTTTTGGTTGGTGTTTTTTTGCATGGTATCATGGTATTAAACAATCTGAGCAGGGTTTTTTTGCTTTACAAAGCATGTTCATTCAAATTTAATACATCAAAAACATTCAAGTAGATTTCATCAATGATTTATATATTAGTTTAACAACTTATATTCATCAGTAATATAATTCATAACAATTCATAAATTCTGATTTGACTTAATTTTTCTGCATTCTGTATTTGTATGACTTAATACAAATATACTATCAAAAATGGTGGTAATGAAATTAATGTATAAAGCTTTAACAATTTAATTAATGCCTTAAAATGTAATCAAATGAAAATAACTTTTATCATTTTATGCTTACATAAAGGACTGCACAATAGAGATTTAGTAAATTAAAATGAGGGGGAAATCATATTCCTTAAATTGTTCTATTTGTTATTATTATTTTAGAAGTGGTCTACATTATAATACAATCGTAATTTCTGTCAATTTCTTCAAGTTAAAAAGAGGACTTTTATTTTGACGGGTAGAAGTGAAGGGCAGTAATACGCATTTTAATCGTCTAAACTTCCGCAAATCAGAGAAGAAGGAGAAGACGGGTAACGTAAAGTGAAGTTAGTGAAGATCTTTGCGTGTATTTGACAATGGTTGTCTCAAATAAAAGGAAGAAAGGATTATTAATTGTTCTCTCAATGTCAGTGATTCTCTCAGTGTTTGTCCTCAGATAGTGAGACAGCAGACGCTGTTATACACTGAGCGGCGTCAGCGAGCATATTTGAGTAAGTAACGTTACATGACAACTGCTCACTCACAGAGAGACACGCAAAACAAACAGATTATATTTGCTGTTATACACTGAGCGGCGTCAGCGAGCATATTTGAGTAAGTAACGTTACATGACAACCGCTCACTCACAGAGAGACACGCAAAACAAACAGATTATATTTGCTGTTATACACTGAGCGGCGTCAGCGAGCATATTTGAGTAAGTAACGTTACATGACAACCGCTCACTCACAGAGAGACACGCAAAACAAACAGATTATATTTTTATATAGCAGTGTTTTTTTTTTGCTTTATTAATCACAGACACTAGACCATGTAGTGATTTGACAGCTCTGTTTTTGATTTATATATCAAATAAATAAATATTCAATGACAATATTGCCTTTTGAAGTTTAATCAGCCCTTTCACGATTGAAACTGAATCGATTGAAACTGAATCAGACCTCTTGAAATTGTAAATGAAGACTTTTCTTAAACCATTTAACGTATTTACAACTTTTTACGACCTTAAATTTGATACAACTAAAATAAGGAGTTTATAAGGACCTGTGGGAGCCCTGTATTTAAGGTAGCCCGTAGGGCAGGACAGTGATATTGGTAGCCCGACTGGTATTAAACCAATATTCCCGGGACGACGAGCTAGTGATTTTGCTAGAATTGCTGAATTTGCTGGAATTGAGAATTAGGGTTAGGGTAACTATACGCTATACCCTGCTGTAACTGTAGTTTAATAATATTGTTTTAAACATGAGTATTAGTACTAACAACATATTTTTACTGTATTTGTGTAAGTATTTTTTATTTTATTTTAGGTCATGGTACAGTAACAAAAGTACAGTACCACATTTTTATTTATAATGTAGTAGTCAATTTGTAACATAATGTTAACTAAGATTCATAAATGCTATAAAAACTATTGTTCATTTTAACTTATATAATGTTATAAGCTAAAACCTTATTGAAAACAGTTTGCTACAAAAGTTTCATATACTGTTCTGTGTGTGTGTGTGTGTGTGTGTGTGTGCGCGTGTGTGTGAGAGAGAGAGGGTAGAGAGAGACTAACATTATTAAATGTTGTATAATTATTGTTCATGATAATTAATATAGTTAATGCTAATAACTGAAACCTTATTAAAAGGATTACCAAAGTTTTATATTTTGTTTTGTGTGTGTGTGTGTGTGTCTTGATGGCTCGGATTAACCCTTCCATTAATGTATCCCTTAAATCCAAACTGCTAAAGGGTCACTGTAATGCATGTGCCCGCTAGGGTTGTGTCGGTGAGGAAATTTTCCCACCGGTTAATCGACCTGATGTCATACCGGTTATAATGGTATCACCGTGGTGGGGGGTCGTTTGAGTTTTCCCTCTTTTCCCCTTTTCTTAGGTTTTAAATAGCCTGTAAGCACCGGTCGCGTTTTACTTTGACTTTGTTATCAGCGGCAATTCTGCGTCAAGCAGTGTTTAAATAAAATAAAAATCAGCAAATACTGTGGAACCAAATAAATGAGAAACAAATGTTTTTTTTTTAAACATCACATCAGTGATGCCTAATAGATCGATCGTGAAGACAATGCTGGAAGATGCGCTTTAGGTCAGTGTTTCTCAACCAGGGGGGCGAGAGATAAAACTACAATATAATATATTCACTAATATTATGACTCGCCTGTTAAGTCATGTAAAAAATATAGGTTATAAATAAATAACAGTACCACCTCTCTACATATTCTGTGTTTCGGAGCAGCAAAACGTCTCTCATCACGCTGTGTGAATACAGACTGAATAGCGGCTCAAAAAATGAGTTGGTAAAAATTTACAATAAATTATCTTAGGTTGACAGTAGCTAATGCATTAACAATGAACAATATATTTTTACAGCATTTTTTTTTTTATGTTAGTAAAAATAGTCAGGCATTATTAGATGCTTTATAAGTATTGATCATGTTAATTAATATAGTTAATGTTAATAACTGAAACCTTTTCGAAAGTGTTACTAAAGTTTTATATGTTGTTCTGTGTGTGTATGTATTGCGCAGACTTAATGGTTTGGATTGACCCTTTAATTGCTGTATCCCTTAAAACCAGACTGCCAGAGGGTTACTGTAAATGCATGTGTGAGAGAGACTGAGAGAGAGAGAGAGAGAGAGATAGTGTCTGTTTAAACTGTGTGTTTCACAGAGTTGGTGGTTTGGATTAACCCTTTAATTGCCGTGTCCCTGAACCAGACTGCTAGAGGGTTACTGTAAATGCATGTGCCCGCTGGGCACCGCTTTCCTGATGCCACCGGGGTGGCGTTTGCATCGGCTTGGGCCCGCCATCGCTGCTTGCAGCTATATTTATTATTATTCTTTTCCAAACTTAATCGCATTTTTTAGGGCCTAAACATGCTCGAAAAGTCAGGAAATTTTGCACACGCATCAGAACTGGTGGAAATTTACGTCTTATATGGGTTTCAGAAGTAGGTGTGGCAAAATGGCTCGACAGCGCCACCTATACTCATTCAGCGGAGAGCCCTCGGGCTACGTTTCACGTACATGTATGAAAATCGGTACACTCATGTAACATAACCATACCTACAAAAAACGAAATCCGAAACCCAACAGGAAGTCGGATATTTTGAATTTTCTCGTCATATTTAGTGACATTTTTGCCATTTGCAGGTGTCATACTTTAACGAACTCCTCCCAGAGATTTATTCGGATGAACACCAAAATTGGTCATTGCAATCTAAAGCCCTTTGTGACGTTTAATAGACCCCTTCACGGTATACGTCACAGGAAAATTTGAAGTTCGCAGTGCGCATGTCGGGGTCAGAACGTTCATTCCATCCCATTGTGTTAACCAGAGAATTTCTCGTCAAGACAAAACTTAGGGCTGTGACGGTGGCAGATTAAATAAATGAGGCTCAATCATCTATTAACAAACATACGTGTTTATTTTAGCACTTACGTCAGTCAACACTCAGCCTGCAAAACACTAAAATAAATATCAAATAAATAATACAGTTAAATAGGAAAGTAGCCTTAAATGAGAAAGTTAAATACACCCGGTGTGTGACGTCACGTGCACTACCGCCGGTGACGCGGTTGTCACGGCCACCATCACAGCCCTAGACAAAATGCCTACTTGTTGCGTCGTGGACTGTGAAAATCGCACCAGTTCTGGAGTCAAGTTTTTCAGGATTCCTGCAGGATCTCATCCGTTTCAAAAAATAGACGACATCTGTGACTGCAAGCTATTAAACGGGCAGACTGGGACAATACTACGATCAAAGAGGCTCGTGTTGGTAGCGCTCACTTCATATCAGGACACGTTAAAGTCATCCTTTATCATCCCTTTCTGTTTGCTTAAACTCGAAAGCCTGGATTGCATGAACAGTTTTCTGTACGTTAAGCTATGCAAGTTAATAGTGTTGTAAATGTCATGGACCTGTGTCACGCTACAGACGTAGCCAGCTGCTAGTAGTTAGCCGCAGGCTAGCGCCAACATTGTGCCAACAACGGTAGAGTTAAGCCATGATAAGTAAACAAATGTTTTCTGTAAACTGTAGACTGATTTAATAGTTAGGTGAAGTTTGATATCTGGCATAAATTGTGACCTGTGGCATGCTACAGACTTAGCAGATAGCAGACTAGCTTTACATTAGCGTTTTCACTATGACAACAGTAGATCGTGTTGTAATCAATGTGTGCAATTATTTTTTGTAGGAGAGGCATCACTTGACTCCAGTAGTCCTGAATTTGTGCCCTCCTTGTTTGTGTACACAAAACAAAGCCAGACACCTAAGACAAAAATGGAAAGGTACAAATAATAATAAAAAAGTATCTTATCTATCTATAAGGCTTGTCTGTTTCTCCTTGACACAATATGCCGGTCTATTAGCCGCGCCATTTTTCTGACCCCAAGCTGCGCGCGCACCCAACCTAGGCTTTCGATGTTTACAAACATTGAAGGGGTCTATTGCGAAGATCTAGAGTTTTCATCGGAGGGCGTGTCCGTGGCGTCCTGTCAAATTTTTATGTTTCGCCATGAAACAGGAAGTTGTTATAACTCAGGCATGCAATGTCCGATCTGCACCAAACTTCACATGTTTGATAAGACTCCTGATATGAAGAGATCTACATGACCATATTCAGTTATAGTAATAGCGCCACCTGCTGGCAACAGGAAGTGACATGTTTTACTCTGTAACTAACTCCTCCTAGAGATTTAATGACATCAACCTAATATTTAGGTCAGTCTAACCTAAAGGCCTTTGTGATGTTAAATTGCGAAGATCTAGAGTTTTCATGGGAGGGCGTGTCCGTGGCGTCCTGTCAAATTTCGATGTCTCGCCATGGGAATAAAAGTTGTTGTAACTCAGCCATACAATGTCCGATCTGCCCCAGACTTCACATGTTCGATAAGAATCCAGGCCTGAACACATCTGAATATGTGTTTCAGAAGTAGGTGTGGCAAAATGGCTCGACAGCGCCACCTATACTGATTCAGCGGAGAGCCCTCAGGCTACGTTTCACGTACATGTATGAAAATCGGTACACTCATGTAACATAACAATACCTACAAAAAAGTCTCCTGGAACGAAATCCGAAACCCAACAGGAAGTCGGTTATTTTGAATTTTCTCGTCATATTTAGTGACATTTTTGCCATTTGCAGGTGTCATACTTTAACTAACTCCTCCCAGAGATTTATTCGCATGAACACCAAAATTGGTCATTGCAATCTAAAGCCCATTGAGACGTTAAATTGCGAAGATCTAGAGTTTTCATTGGAGGGCGTGTCCGTGGCGTCCTGTCAAATTTCGATGTTTCGCCATGAAACAGGAAGTTGTTATAACTCAGGCATGCTATGTCCGACCTGCACCAAACTTCACATGTTTGATAAGACTCCTGATATGAAGAGATCTACATGACCATATTCAGTTATAGTAATAGCGCCACCTGCTGGCAACAGGAAGTGACATGTTTTACTCTGTAACTAACTCCTCCTAGAGATTTAATGACATCAACACATTATTTGGTCAGTCTAACCTAAAGGCCCTTGTGTGTTGTTAAATTGCGAAGATCTAGAGTTTTCGTGAAAGGGCGTGTCCTTGGCGGCATCACAGATTTCGATGTCTCGCCAAGGGAATAAAAGTTGTTGTAACTCATCCATACAATGTTCGATCTGCCCCAGACTTCACATGTTCGATAAGAATCCAGGCCTGAACACATTTAAATACGAATATTCCATTATAATCAGAGCGCCACCTGCTGCAACAGGAAATGACTTGTTTTACACTAACTTAAACATGCAATGTCCAATCTGCACCAAACTTCACATGTTTGACAAGACTCCTGACCTGAAAAGATCTAAGTGACAATATTCATATAAATTCATAGCGCCACCTGCTGGCAACTTGTTTTACACTAACTTCAACATGCAATGTCCAATCTGCACCAAACTACACACGTTTGATAAGAGCCATGCCCTGAAGACATCTACGTGCCATTTTTTTAGTTATAGACATAGCGCCACCTGCTGGCAATAGGAAATTACTTGTTTTACACTAGCTTAAACATGCAATGTTCAATCTTCACCAAACTTCATATGTTTGATCAAAGTTCTAGCCTGTAGACATCGACATGTTAATGTTCAGTTATGGACGTTTCGCTACCAGCAGGCAGCAGGTTTGGTACATATAAATGACTTTGAAATATTCCTCTATATTTACCTTTTTAAATGCATATTGCTCATCGTTCCCTGTCTTTCTGAAGCCACCGGTCGGCGGTGAGCCGGGCGAGGTCCCTTCCATCGCTGCTTGCAGCTTTAATTAGGGACCGAGCACCGATGGTGCGAGGACCCTATTGAATCTGCTCCGTTTATTATTATTATTATTATTATTAGGGACCGAGCACCGATGGTGCAGAGGACCCTATTGAATCTGCTCCGTTTATTATTATTATTATTATTCTTCTTCTCCAAACTTAATCGTATTTTAGAGGGCCTAAACATGCTCGAAAAGTCAGGAAACTTTGCACACACATCAGAACTGGTGAAAATTTACGTCTGATATGGGTTTCAGGAGTAGGTGTGGCAAAATGGCTCGACAGCGCCACCTATAAATATTCAGCGGACTGCGCCTCGAGCTACGTTTCACGTACATGTACGAAAATTGGTACACTCATGTAACTTAACATTACCTACAAAAAAGTATCTTGGTACGAAATCAGAAACCAAACAGGAAGTCGGTTATTTTGAATTTTCTCATCATATTTTGTGTCATTTTTGCCATTTTCAGGTGTCATACTTTAACGAACTCCTCCCAGAGATATTTCCAGATGAACACCAAAATTGGTCATTGTAATCTAAAGCCCTTTGTGACGTTAAATTGCGAAGATCTAGAGTTTTCATCGGAGGGCGTGTCCGTGGCGTCCTGTCAAATTTTGATGTTTCGCCATGAAACAGGAAGTTGTTATAACTCAGGCATGCTATGTCCGATCTACACCAAACTTCACATGTTTGATAAGAATCCTGACCTGAAGATATCTAAGTGACCATATTCAGTTATAGTCATAGCGCCACCTGCTGGCAACAGGAAGTGACATGTTTTACTCTGTAACTAACTCCTCCTAGAGATTTAATGACATCAACATACTATTTAGGTCAGTTTAATCTACAGGCCTTTGTGATGTTAAATTGCGAAGAGCTTAAGATTTCGCTAATGGGCGTGTCCTTGGCGGCATCACAAATTTCGATGTCTCACCATGGGAATATAAGCTGTTGTTACTCAGCCATAAAATGTCCGATCTGTCCCAGACTTCACATGTTCGATAAGAATCCAGGCCTGAACACATCTAAATACGAATATGCCATTATAATCAGAGCGCCACCTGCTGGCAACAGGAAATGACTTGTTTTACACTAACGTAAACATGCAATGTCCAATCTGCACCAAACTTCACATATTTGTTAAGACTCCGGACTTGAAGAGATCTACATGACCATATTCAGTTATAGACATAGCGCCACCTGCTGGCAACAGGAAGTGACATCTTTTACTCTGTAACTAACTCCTCCTAGAGATTTAATGACATCAACATAATATTTAGGTCAGTTTAATCTAAAGGCCTTTGTGATGTTAAATTGCGAAGAGCTTGAGCTTTCACTAATGGGCGTGACCATGGCGGCGTGACAAAATCCGATGTCTCGCTATGGGAATAGAAGCTGTTGTTACTCAGCCATAAAATGTCCAATCTGCCCCAAACTTCACACGTTTGATAAGAGCCATGGCCTGAAGACATCTACGTGCCAATGTTTCGTTATAGACATAGCGCCACCTGCTGGCTACAGGAAATTACTTGTTTTACACTAACTCAATCATACCATGTTCAATCTGCACCAAACTTCATATGTTTGATAAAAGTATTGGTCTGAAGATATCCGAATGCCAATGTTCAGTTAAAGACATAGCGCCACCTGCTGGCAACAGGTTTGGCACATATAAATGACTTTGATACATTCCTCTATACTTACCTTTTTAAATGCATATTGCTCACCGTTCCCTGTCTTTCTGAAGCCACCGGTCGGCGGTGCCGGGTGCGAGGTCCCTTCCATCGCTGCTTGCAGCTTTAATTATTATTATTATTCTTCTCCAAACTTAATCGCATTTTAGAGGGCCTAAACATGCTCGAAAAGTCAGGAAACTTTGCACACGCATCAGAACTGGTGAAAATTTACGTCTGATATGGGTTTCAGGAGTAGGTGTGGCAAAATGGCTCGACAGCGCCACCTATAAATATTCAGCGGAGTGCGCCTCGAGCTACGTTTCACGTACATGTACGAAAATTGGTACACTCATGTAACATAACAATACCTACAAAAAAGTCTCTAGGTACGAAATCAGAAACCAAACAGGAAGTCGGTTATTTTGAATTTTCTTGTCATATTTTGTGTAATTTTTGCCATTTTCAGGTGTCATACTTTAACAAACTCCTCCCAGAGATTTATTCGGATGAACACCAAAATTGGTCATTGTAATCTAAAGCCCTTTGTGACGTTAAATTGCGAAGATCTAGAGTTTTCATCAGAGGGCGTGTCCGTGGCGTCCTGTCAAATTTCGATGATTCGCCATGAAACAGGAAGTTGTTATAACTCAGGCATGCAATGTCCGATGTGCACCAAAATTCACATGTTTGATAAGACTCCTGACCTGAAGAGATCTAGGTGACCACATTCATATAAATTCATAGCGCCACCTGCTGGCAACAGGAAGTGATATGTTTTACTATGCAACTAACTCCTCCTAGAAATTTAATGACATCAACATAATTTTTAGTTCGGTCTAATCTAAAGGCCTTTGTGATGTTAAATTGCGAAGAGCTTGAGCTTGAGCTAATGGGCGTATCCATGGCAAAGTGACAAAATTCGATATCTCGCCATGGGAATAGAAGCTGTTGTTACTCAGCCATAAAATGTCCGATCTGCCCCAAACTTCACATGGTTGATAAGAGCCATGGCCTGAAGACATCTACGTGCTAATGTTTAGTTATAGACATAGCGCCATCTGCTGGCTACAGGAAATTACTTGTTTTACACTAACTTAAACATGCAATGTCCAATCTGCACCAAACTTCACATATTTGGTGAGAGTCCTGGCCTGAAGACATCTAAATGCCAATATTCAGATGTAATCATAGCGCCACCTGTTGACAACAGGATATGCCAGGCTTTACACTAACTTAAACATGCAATGTCCAATCTGCACCAAACTTCACATGTTTGATAATAGTACTGGTTTGAAGATATCTAAATGCCAATGTTCAGTTAAAGACATAGCGCCACCAGCTGGCAGCAGGTTTGGCACATATAAATGACTTTGACATATTCCTCTATATTTACCTTTTTAAATGCCTATTGCTCACCGTTCCCTGTCATTCTGAAGCCACCGGTCGGCGGTGCCGGGTGCGAGGTCCCTTCCATCGCTGCTTGCAGCTTTAATTAGGGACCGAGCACCGATGGTGCAGAGGACCCTATTGAATCTGCTCCGTTTATTATTAGGGACCGAGCACCGATGGTGCAGAGGACCCTATTGAATCTGCTCCGTTTATTATTATTATTATTATTCTTCTTCTCCAAACTTAATCGCATTTTAGAGGGCCTAAACATGCTCGAAAAGTCAGGAAACTTTGCACACGCATCAGAACTGGTGAAAATTTACGTCTGATATGGGTTTCAGGAGTAGGTGTGGCAAAATGGCTCGACAGCGCCACCTATAAATATTCAGCGGAGTGCGCCTCGAGCTACGTTTCACGTACATGTACGAAAATTGGTACACTCATGTAACTTAACATTACGTACAAAAAAGTATCTTGGTACGAAATCAGAAACCAAACAGGAAGTCGGTTATTTTGAATTTTCTCATCATATTTTGTGTCATTTTTGCCATTTTCAGGTGTCATACTTTAACGAACTCCTCCCACAGATATTTCCAGATGAACACCAAAATTGGTCATTGTAATCTAAAGCCCTTTGTGACGTTAAATTGCGAAGATCTAGAGTTTTCACCGGAGGGCGTGTCCGTGGCGTCCTGTCAAATTTTGATGTTTCGCCATGAAACAGGAAGTTGTTATATCTCAGGCATGCTATGTCCGATTTACACCAAACTTCACACGTTTGATAAGAATCCTTACCTGAAGAGATCTAAGTGACTATATTCAGTTATAGTCATAGCGCCACCTGCTGGCAACAGGAAGTGACATGTTTTACTCTGTAACTAACTCCTCCTAGAGATTTAATGACATAAACATAATATTTAGGTCAGTTTAATCTAAAGGCCTTTGTGATGTTAAATTGCGAAGAGCTTGAGTTTTCGCTAATGGGCGTGACCATGGCGGCGTGACAAAATTCGATGTCTCGCCATGGGAATAGAAGCTGTCGTTACTCAGCCATAAAATGTCCAATCTGCCCCAAACTTCACACGATTGATAAGAGCCATGGCCTGAAGACATCTACGTGCCGATGTTTAGTTATAGACATAGCGCCACCTGCTGGCTACAGGAAATTACTTGTTTTACACTAACTCAAGCATGCAATGTTCAATCTGCACCAAACTACACACGTTTGATAAGAGCCATGGCCTGAAGACATCTAAGTGCCAATGTTTAGTTAAAGACATAGCGCCACCTGCTGACAACAGGATATGTCATGCTTTGCACTAACTCAGCCATAAAATATCCGATCTGCCCCAAACTTCACAGGTTTGATAAGAGCCATGGCCTGAAGACATCTACGTGCCAATGTTTAGTTATAGACATAGCGCCACCTGCTGGCTACAGGAAATGACTTGTTTTACACCAAATTCAACATGCAATGTTCAATCTGCACCAAACTTCATATGTTTTTTTAAATTACTGTTCTGAAGACATATACCAAATTTTCAGTTCAGTTATATATATAGTGCCACCTGCTGGCCACAGGAAATGCATTGTTTTACAGTAAATCAAACATGCATTGTCCAATCCGCACCAAACTTTACATATTTGGTAAGATTCCAGGCCTGAAGACATCTAAACACCAATATTCAGATGTAACCATAGCGCCACCTGTTGACAGAAGGATGTGTCAGGCTTTACACTAACTCAAACATACTGTGTTCAATCTGCACCAAACTTCACATATTTAGTAAGATTCCTGGCCTGAAGACCTCTAATGGCCAATATTCAGGTGTAACCATAGCGCCACCTGTTGACAACAGTATGTGTCAGGCTTTACGCTAACTCAGACATACTATGTCCAATCTGCTCCAAACTTCACAGGTTTGTTAAGAGCCATGGCCTGAAGACATCTCTTTGCCAATGTTTAGTTATAGACATAGCGCCACCTGCTGGCTCCAGGAAATTACTTGTTTTACACTAGCTTAAACATGCAATGTTCAATCTGCACAAAACTTACCATGTTTTAAAAAAGTGCTAGACTGAAGACATCTACATGTTAATGTTCAATTATGGACATAGCGCCACCAGCTGGCAGCAGGTTTGACACATATAAATGACTAAGACACGTTCCTCTATATTTACCTTTTTAAATGCATATTGCTAACCGTTCCCTGTCTTTCTGAAGCCACCGGTTGGCGGTGCTGGGTGCGAGGTCCCTTCCATCGCTGCTTGCAGCTTTAATTATTATTATTATTCTTCTTCTCCAAACTTAATCGCATTTTAGAGGGCCTAAACATGCTCGAAAAGTCAGGAAACTTTGCACACGCATCAGAACTGGTGAAAATTTACGTCTGATATGGGTTTCAGGAGTAGGTGTGGCAAAATGGCTCGACAGCGCCTCCTATAAATATTCAGCGGAGTGCGCCTCGAGCTACGTTTCACGTACATGTACGAAAATCGGTACACTCATGTAACATAACAGTACCTACAAAAAAGTCTTGTGGTACGAAATCAGAAACCAAACAGGAAGTCGGCTATTTTGAATTTTCTTGTCATATTTTGCATCATTTTTGCCATTTTCAGGTGTCATACTTTAACGAACTCCTCCCAGAGATTTATTCGGATGAACACCAAAATTGGTCATTGCAATCTAAAGCCCTTTGTGACGTTAAATTGCGAAGATCTAGAGTTTTCATCGGAGGGCGTGTCCGTGGCGTCCTGTCAAATTTTGATGTTTCGCCATGAAACAGGAAGTTGTTATATCTCAGGCATGCTATGTCCGATCTACACCAAACTTCACATGTTTGATAAAAATCCTGACCTGAAGAGATCTAAGTGACCATATTCAGTTATAGCCATAGCGCCACCTGCTGGCTACAGGAAGTGACATGTTTTACTCTGTAACTAACTCCTCCTAGAGATTTAATGACATCAACATAATATTTAGGTCAGTTTAATCTAAAGGCCTTTGTGATGTTAAATTGCGAAGAGCTTGAGTTTTCGCTAATGGGCGTGTCCTTGTCGGCATCACAAATTTCGATGTCTCGCCATGGGAATAAAAGTTGTTGTAACTCAGCCATGCAATAACCGATCTGCCCCAGACTTCACACGTTCGATAAGAATCCAGGCCTGAACACATCTAAATACGAATATTCCATTATAATCAGAGCGCCACCTGCTGGCCACAGGAAATTACTTGATTTACACTAACTTAAACACGCAATGTCCAATCTGCACCAAACTTCACATATGTGGTAAGACTCCTGACCTGAAGAGATCTAAGTGACCATATTCATATAAATTCATAGCGCCACCTGCTGGCAACAGGAAGTGATATGTTTTACTCTGTAACTAACTCCTCCTGGAGATTTAATGACATCAACATAATATTTAGGTCAGTCTAATCTAAAGGCCTTTTTGTGATGTTAAATTGCGAAGAGCTTGAGATTTCGCTAATGGGCGTGTCCATGGCGGAGTGACAAAATTTGATGTCTCGCCATGGGAATAGAAGCTGTTGTTTCTCAGCCATAAAATGTCCGACCTGCCCCAAACTTCACACGTTTGATAAGAGCCATGGCCTGAACACATCTAAATATGAATATTCCATTATATTCAGAGCGCCACCTGCTGGCAACAGGAAATTACTTGTTTTACACTAACTTAAACATACAACGTCCAATCTGCACCAAACTTCACACGTTTGATAAGAGCCATTGGCTGAAGACATCTATTTGCCAATGTTTAGTTATATACATAGCGCCACCTGCTGGCAACAGGAAATTACTTGTTTTACACTAACTTAAACAAGCAACGTCAAATCTGCACCAAACTTCACACGTTTGATAAGAGCCATTGGCTGAAGACATCCACGTGCCAATGTTTAGTTATGGACATAGCGCCACCTGTTGACCACAGGTTATATCATGCGTTACACTAACTCAAACATACCATGTTCAATCTGCACCAAAATTCATATGTTTGATAAAAGTACTGGTCTCATGATATCTACACGATAATGTTCAGTTAAAGAAATAGCGCCACCTGCTGGCAACAGGAAATTATTTTTTTTACACTAACTTAAGCATGAAATGTCCAATCTGCACCAAACTTCACATTTTGTAAGAGTCCTGCCCTGAAGACATTTAAAGGCCAATATTCAGATGTAACCATAGCGCCATCTGTTGACAACAGGATGTGTCAGGCTTTACGCTAACTCAAACATACTATGTTCAATCTGCACCAAACTTCATATGTTCGATAAAGGTGCTAGCCTGAAGACATCTATATGTTAATGTTCAGTTATGGACATTGCACTACCAGCTGGCAGCAGGTTTGGTACATATAAATGACTTTTACATATTCCTCTATATTTGCAATTTTAAATGCATATTGCTCACTGTTCCCAATCTTTCTGAAGCCACCGGTCGGCGGTGAGCCGAGCGAGGTCCCTTCCATCGCTGCTTGCAGCTTTAATTATTATTATTCTTATTCTTCTCCAAACTTAATCGCATTTTAGAGGACCTAAACATGCTCGAAAAGTCAGGAAACTTTGCACACGCATCAGAAATGGTGAAAATATACGTCTGATATGGGTTTCAAGAGTAGGTGTGGCAAAATGTCTCGACAGCGCCACCTATAAATATTCAGCAGAGTGCGCCTCGAGCTACGTTTCACGTACATGTACGAAAATTGGTACACTCATGTAACATAACAATATCTACAAAAAAGTCTCTTGGTACGAAATCAGAAACCAAACAAGAAGTCGGGTATTTTGAATTTTCTTGTCATATTTTGTGTCATTTTTGCCATTTTCAGGTGTCATACTTTAACGAACTCCTCCCAGAGATTTATTCAGATGAACACCAAAATTTGGCATTGTAATCTACAGCCCTTTGTGACGTTAAATTGCGAAGATCTAGAGTTTTCATCGGAGGGCGTGTCCGTGGCGTCCTGTCAAATTTCGATGATTCGCCATGAAACAGGAAGTTGTTATAACTGAGGCATATCATATGTCACATATTACAATATAATAGGCCTATTATTGGGGGGGACAGATTGGTATTTTTCCAATATTGGGGGGGACACGTCCCCCTCAAAGTATATGGTGGTTACGCCCATGTGTGTATATAATGCACGTCCTGATTTTGCCAAGTCCTAGTTGTCCTGAGACCAACATTTTTCATGATCACCTTGGGACAACAACGACCTCAGCCAATCAACGTTTATGACGTCATCACTATGTGCCCCCCTGCAGAGTCCGCCAAAAAAAAACGTAACGCCCCTCTCGCCAATAAAAAAAAAAAGAAGCCGTGCACCTGTGAACTAACTTGAGTGACCATAGAAGAGCGCAAGTAAAAAGGTAAGACAATGGCTTTTTAATTTATCCTACCAATGTACAGCAGTATATTAATGATAGTAACGTACAAATCATGTTTTTAGATTTGCACTTTTTCCCCTCCACCGACGTTTTAACATTAGTTTGCATTGGCAAGTTAGGCTAAATAGCCGTTCCTATCAGCCTGGCTGATGCACTGTTAACTTTCTGGCTCCAGTTAAAAAAAATCGAATAAGTATTGTTTTGAATTTGATTGATTTTATATATGTGCCTTGCTGTCAGATGGCTTGGATTAAATAGTGGCCTTTTGCGAGCTTCCGGTTTATTAACGCTCGTACTGTTGCCAAATGTTCGTAATATTTCTGTCATTGGCATATAACGTTACTGTGCCACTTCCAATTTCTGTTGCGTCGCCAGTTGCATTCAAAGACAAACAATGCTGAACAAAACACCGCTAGTTTGCGCGTCCCACGGACCTTCAGCTCGGTCCACCAACAGACAGCTAGTTTTTGAGACGCTACTGCGATTCGCTGCGAGATCCAGGTACAAGCGATTGAATCAGATTATTTGTTCTGTTACATATGAATATGATGACCTCAAGTCATCTCTGGTTTATTCTGTTACATATGAATATGATGACCTTAAGTCATCTCTGATTTATTCTGTTACATATGAATATGATGACCTCAACCCATCACTGATTTATTATGTTACATATGAATATGATGACCTCAAGTCATCTCTGGTTTATTCTGTTACATATGAATATGATGACCTCAAGTCATCTCTGGTTTATTCTGTTACATATGAATATGATGACCTCAAGTCATCTCTGGTTTATTCTGTTACATATGAATATGATGACCTCAAGTCATCATATGAAAGTTGATGTAACATTAGTGTTTTAAATCTGATTAGAATAAGCACATGTTGCATTGTTTTCCTAAGATTATTGATATTTTAGTCTAATTGTTTGTGTCTTTACTTTTTAGATTTTGACATCAGAGATGGAGGAATTTATAAAAGCAACGGTCTACAAAGAGGAATGCTTTAAAGGAAACTAAAAACAGACCGACATAACAGTCCATGTTTTAGATGCCTACGAATTTATTCAGCAAAGACTCACTACCATAAACACCTCCAAAGACGCCAACTTTAGGACTGTGAATTCTGCAAGTCTGCAAAATCAAAAAAAATAATATTTATTGTTTTCATGCAAACGCTCTAGAGCATTGGTCTCAAACTCAATTCCTGGAGGGCCACAGCTCTGCACAGTTTAGCTCCAACCCTAATCAAACACATCTGATCCAGCTAATCAAGGTCTTCAGAATTGCAAGAAACTTCTGATCAGGTGTGATTTGGAGCTGGTTGGAGCTAAACTCTGCAGAGCTGTGGCCCTCCAGGAATTGAGTTTGAGACCACTGCTCTAGAGCATGCACACAACGAAGTCGACGTCCCAAAGGATGCAAGGCCTATGTTTCCTTTAAAAAGAGGACAGACTGGCTCAACAAACTGGTTATAGTCGAAAGGATTTACAGCATTCATACAGGACATGACCCATCAAGTTCTTCTGAGGGCCACTCTGAAAACATTAGTCAAGAGCTAGTCATGCATATTCAGGATTTAATATCTCTTGGTGTTAAACCAGATGCAATTCTCCTAAAATCACATGCGTGGTCAAAAGAACAAGGACATACTGATCTCAACAACCAAGCTTATTTTGTTACCCCAAAAGACATTGAAAATATTCAGACATTTATGATGCGAAAACAACAACACAAAGATGATGCCACTAGTACCTCACGCCTTCTGGAGGGCCCTTTAAAAAACTAAGTTATTTTTTATCAGCCTTATAGTCTTCAAACACATCTTGTCATAGTTCTGCAAACACCATCCATGAGAGACAACCTTCAAGAATATGGAAGAGATATCATTTTAATGGATGCAACACATGGTGTCAACCAGTATGGTTTCCCTTTATTTACAATAGTTGTCAGGGACAGTCATGGTCATGGAATCCCTGTTGCCTATATCATCTTGGGGAATGAAAAGCAGGACACACTTCAGCTGGCACTGGAAAAGCTGAAACAAACATTTTCTGTACCTCCAAGGTAATACAAACAGATTTAAGTAAATACAATTAAAATTATTAATTAATTAAAATGTTGCCTTTTTCTTTAATTAAACAAGATATTATTCAATAATGTTTGGGTATACAGTTTCTTAAAGGGTCAGTTCGCCTAAAAATGAAAATATTAATTCATAAATATTTACTCACCCTCAAGTTGTTTCAAACCTTAATAAATGTATTTGTTCTGCTGAACAAAAAGGAAGTTATTTTGAAGAATGTATATATTCAAGAATGTAACCAAATTTCCATAGTAGTTTTTTCTATACTAATTCCATCTATTTATTTGTATGTGTGTATATTACCTAAATGAGTACATCACAACTGCAATTAATAGACCATATTTAATCCAGTGCATGACAAAATGTATTCACTGCACAGGATGTCCAAAAACACATGGCATTACATATTACACAGATTGTGTAATTTGGAGCCAAGCACCAAAAGGTGTGATGGCACTCATTGTATCTGTTGTACCGATTATTATTATTATTCTGCTCTGGGAGTAGGGCTGTGACGGTATTGGATTTTTTATTACCGCGGTGAAGCAGCAACAAATATCGCGGTTTGGCGGTTAATCGCACGACCCCACCCCCCCCCCCAGTAATTTTTTTTTTGACGTGGTCGCACTTGTGCAAATGCATGGTTTGCTGCTCCTGCTTGCTGCAGAGCCACAGCACATTGTAGCAGGAGTCAGATTTCACTGATCACGTGAAGAGAAGCACTTTCAGCGCGAGCGCTTCATGGGTAGAGCCTACACTCACTGCATCAGCAGGAGCGCGAAGGTGCACGCAGCCGACTGAGCAACGGAGGATTTGGTTTTCAAACTAAAGTAAAAGACTGCTTCTTAAACCAGAGAAGGCGACACAAATAATACTGATGAAAAAGAACGGGTTGAAAGTTGAACACTTTCGTTACCATATAGCTTTAAACTAGATTAATCAATGCATGCTGATGAACTTTTATCATAAATAGAGCCCTGAATGACTTGATCAAGAACGCATGCAGCTTGTAAGTTTGTAAATGAACATGGAAATGAATAATAATAAAGTCGTCTTATTTATTCTTAAAACAGCGAATTAAATGAACAATAATAACAAAATAATATTAATCTCTATAGCTTAGTTTTTTTTCAATATCTTCTGAGTTTAATAGGAATTATGGAACAGTCTTTGTCATCGTTTGTAACCCATTCTTTGTACAAATTATTAAAAGAATAACAAACTGAGCAAGCTGCAGAAACAACAAGCGAGCTCAACATGCCCCGTGCTTTGTTCTTATGATTTGTGGTAAACTTCGATTCCTATTTCTTTAGACATTGTTTTTCGGGTACTTGTTGAAAACTGTATTTGTTGAAACGGATAGGTTGTAACAGGATGTAATTAATATTATTTGACGATTCGTTAGGCTACATTTATGATAACAATATTTTTAAAGTGCAACATAAAACAGGCTTTTTCTTCTTCCTGACCCGACCGTTCCCGTTAAATATATCTCGTTTCCATAATCTCACAATGACATTTCCTCTACTGAAAGAGAGAGAGATAACAAATAAAAATGTAGTCTGCACAAAATGTATTTTATTGTAGGCTATTTATTTTATTCGTCTTGTCCAGAATCAAATTAGTTTTACATTTTTTTTGTCAACATAATGTGTCGCAGAGAGAAAAAATAATAATAATGTAGGCCAGTTTGTATATAAAAATGTAAAAATAGCATATTTGTTATTTTTATTCGTCTTGTCAAAATACTAAATTTGTTTAACCTTTTGCTGTCAACACGGAAAAGTGTCGCAGAGAAAAATAAGACATCTTTCATTTAAATTTATATGTAAAATATGAACAAAACCGTTGGCTTAGACATTGCAAAATTAAATCTCTTTTTCATGAAACCAAACAATTTAACTTCCCTGAGAAGAATGTCCCGAGTCAGACTTGCCTGACATGGGTTTCTGACCATTTTGCAGTGACCATGGGTAGATTTGGGAGAAATCCTCGGTGAGCAGCGCTAAACAGCTGGTGTGCACAGCTATTCATAATTAGGGCTTAATCTGAACAAACCCGGTCCGGATCGGCATCTCTGAACTCAGATCATCTCATCTGGCGGATCCTCTTCCTCCAGTGAAATACGTTTGTGTCAGGGTTATTGTAGTTTTGCATTTTTAAATTCGTTTTTTTTTTGCTTTCAATTTTCGCAAAAAAATTAAGTTTCGGGGGTTTTTTGTATAATTTGGTTAATTTTAGTGTAGTTTTTATTTTGTGAAGTTTTCTACCCTAAAGGCTACAGGTTAGTTTCGGTTTTCATTTGAGTTTTAGTAATTCAAGTTTAGCAGAATTAACAGAACACTTCCAGAGCACAGACCAAAGACATTTTAATTTAAGCTTATTGAGGCAAACCACTAGCGACACTAAATTAAAGCATGCTGATTAGAAAATTATTCATTTGATTATTTTATATAGTCGCTGTTGGTTTCGTTTTGTTTGAGCTTGTCATTGTTTATCTATTCTTATTTCTTTTTTTCTTGTCTTAATGCCTTTATTTTTCTCAAATACAGTTCTTAACACAACATATTTCACCGTTTAAACATGTACACAACTTTTCTTATATTTAAATTCGTTTAACAAGCATTTTAGAAGTAAAAATAAAACATTTCATAGTCGCAAAAAAAAAACGATGCGGCTGGTTTAGGTGACTTGGTTTGCTTTGCATAAAATCGTTTACTGTTTTATATATTAAATGAAACAAACCTGTATTTGACAAAAAAAACGAAATAAGTCAGTTGCACTGGGAACTGCTCTCACCAGAAGAGAAGGCAACATATCTGCATGCACTCAATGCAAATGCAAACTCTGGGTTGCTGCGACTGTCCTATGATCTGAGTTACACAAACTACCCAAACATTTAAAAAAATGTTAAATAAAATAACCGTGATTTTTAGAGTATATCTGCACACTATAAAATGAACTGGAGCAAGCTGGTAATCACTTAAATGCGTCAACCGAGTGACTGCGCGAATGATCGTTACCTCTCCATCCTCCGATGTGAATCCATCACCCCGCTTTATTACACAAATTAAACACTGTATATGATAAAATAATACATACATTAGGCTATAATCTTACCGTTCAGAAGCACATGTCTGGCTTTAAAACTCACCAGACAGCACCAGCAGCAAAAGGAATTCATGTATGGATAGTTTTCGTTTTGATGACATTTATGAATGTATATTATTATGTTTTGCAGCCTATTGATGACGCGCAGTTGTGGGGTGGCGCGGGAGCGGCATTACTATGAAGCAAATTTTATTTAGATGTAGAATAACTAGCGGTGATAACGAATGCCCAAAATATAAACTACAAATATCTGTCCCTTTGCCCCCCCGACTGTGTTGCTGCCGAGGCGACTGCCTAGTTCGCATATATGCACGCGCCGACCCTGCTCATCGACAGCCCGCCTGTTCTGTCAGGGTGGCGTTATGCACATGCTGCCCACTGTGCACAATAAAATACATGACACAGAAGCACTGGTGCGTGTGTGCAGTGCGTGAGCGATAAGAGGGAGTAAAAACACACAGATATGCTGTTCTGAAAGGATGTCGGGAACAGGATATTGTTAGACCGCCCACTCCCGTTCAAATCACACCAGAGTTACCGACCGCTACCGTGTTTTATTCCCGCGTTGCAAGAAATCTGGTCGGGTCCCGCGAAAAACAGTGCATTGATGACGGTGATGACCTCAACACCGCGGTTGGCATCTCATTACCGCGGTGAAGCGGTTATGCGGTTATCGTCACAGCCCTATCTGGGAGTCTATGGCTGTTTGTGGGAAAGTGATGAAATTTGGCACACTGATAGAGGACAATTCCACCATTAACCAGAATAACCACAGCAAATGTATCTAACTCAAACTCTCCAGCACCACCACTCAGGGCTCGAAATTAACTTTTTTACTTGGTAGCACTGGTGCTCCCAACTTCAAGAAGTTAGGAGCACCACAAATGTTTTATGAGCACCCACTGAATATTAAGGAGCAACACAACCGCCAATTGAGCGGAAGGGCAGGCAACATCCTTCCTGATGATTAAAAGCTTCATCAATTGAACCTGATCCTTAAGCTGCAGTGCTTTGTTTTTTATACATGCAATATACAAGATGAGAAGAAAATGTCATTTAAACTTTTCTCAAAACAGTTCCCCTCAGAAATACATTCATATAGACCCCCACTCCCAATTCAATATTTAGGATTTCCTTTCTATATTTTGCATAGTGAACGTTGAGCTTGCTCAGGCTGCTACAGTATTTTATGTTCTTTGTGTCCGTCTTCAGCGTCTCTGGCTTCTGTTAATGGCTGTTTACAGACTTGATAATATTTCCACACAAATGAAAATTTGGAAAATTATTTCAATGCAGTTTGTGCAAGTGCGGTCACAAAACCGGTCAGTTCCAAGTAGGGGTGGGCGATATGGCAAAAATATCATATCAATTTTAAATTTTTACGATTCGACATTTCACGATTTTATCACAGTTCTTTGTCATGTTAGTTTTACCAGTTTGTCTGAGCAGTACTGCCAAACTAATTTCCCTATTATAAAGACAAAGCCTTTCAAGGAAACAAAATATAAATAAGAATGGTGGATATTTAGGCCAAAGTGGGCGAAGATAAAAAAATCTTTGTCATTATTTTATCTTTGTTATGAAAAAATAAGAACAAAGATACACATTACAACTACACATAATATACAAACAGTGTTTAATTATCAGGTACAATAGGCATATTTAGTAGGAGCATTCAAGAAATTGAATGAACAATTAATAAAAATAAAACACTATAGATTGATTCCTATTAAAGTAACTGTATTGTTTTTTTCAGTCAAGACTAGCGAGTTATGTTTTTCTCTATGGTTTTGTTGTTTTAACATTAAAGAATAAATTCGGTCATCTGTCTGTCGATTCTGTCATAGTGTTTTATATTAATACCATCATTTACTCACTCAAAATTAGTTTTAAACCTGAGTGAGTTTCTTTCTTCTTCAGGCACGCTTCGGTTCCACTCACCGGTTTAATTTCATTTTAAACATAATCAACTGAGTCTATATGTAAACCTTGTGTGTTTTGACAGTATTGGCTCAAAAGGTAACTTAGTTGAGTAATCAGGCGCTGTTAGACAGGCTTTTTAGTTTGCGCGTTTCGGGTGCACGGGCTCAGAAAAAGCATACTTTAGACCAGCGCGCGAATGAAAAGCATAACCTGCTTTAGCTCCCGGTCATGTGGCACATGCTGTGCAGTAATTCTTGAACGTTTAGCAGAGAACTGTAGAGGTCGCACCACAGCAATTATTTGCACTCACACAAATGCTCCCAAATATATTTTGGAGTCGCACAGATTACATTTCGGGAGCATATGCGACCAAAATGGTCGCAATTTCGAGCCCTGCCACCACTTGTCCAAGTTCATGTTTATGCTAAACATAAATGCTGAACAAAATATTTTTTTACCCTGATTCCTTGACTCAATACAATTCAATTGCACTCTCTGACGTCATTTTCTGTAATACAAATTTTCCTGCAAATTTTTTCTCTCCAAAAAACTTTTTCTAACTTCCCCTTAGATGGTTTCTCAGATTTTTATGACAATTTAATCTGATCATCTACAAATCATGCTGTTAAAAAGCTATCAGGTGCGTTTTGATAAACCCAACCATTCTTGAATAATGCGCAAACAAATTTGAAGAAGAGTATGCCAAATTGAGCGCAAGGCTATATCTCTGCAACACTTTAGCATATTCAGACCAAACTTGGTGCTTGGTAGATGTTGGTCTCTGTACAATGTACAAATCGGTTTGGTTAGTAACTTATAAAGATGGTAAACAACAAAGTAAACCACAAAAGGCATTTTTTTGGGGCAGTAAACATCTGTAATGTTATATTTTTCTCTGCCTTGAAGCTTAAAATGTTTTTATTTTTATTAGGTGCTTTATGGTTGATAAAGACCAGGCTGAAATCAATGCCATCCATAAAGGTATTCAACAAGTCAGACGTTCTCCTTTGTTGGTGTCAGTCCTCTGTCGTGTGTGTCATGTGTCCCCACCTCATGTTTCCTTATTTGGTTTGTTTCCTGTCCTTGTTTAATGTCATTATTAGTTAATTCATGTCCAGCCATGTTTGTCTAATTATCTATGATTTACCTGTGTATATTAGTTCATGCCTGTTCAGTTTGATGTGAGCTGGTCCACTTGTTATTCCCGGTGTATCCTGTTCGTGAGTACTACCTTGTCCTGTCATGTCCTGCCTTGATGTCCTTATTAAATATTATATTTGAGTTTATATCCTCGTCTGCGTGTTCCTGTTCCTCCCTCGTGTGTGCACCGTGACAGAAGACCAGACCATAACCGTAAGCGGCGCCCATTCACCCCGTTTTGTTTTCCGTTTTGAAAAGTTTTTATTTTGTTCCAGTTTTTGTATGTCTGTCCCGTGGCATGGAAGTCGCCGCTCGTCATTCCCGCCATAGCCCACTGCAAGTCGGCGTGGGAGTTCGGCGGGATCGCCGCGAGTGCCGCGAGTCCACGGCCGCGAGCCCTCATGCCCGCCGATCGCGGGAGATATTCGTCGCCGGCGGTGGCTCTCCCAAGCCCGTCGGCAGCTTGTCTAGTTCCCGGGTTGCCGCTCCCCCAGGCGCGCCGTTCGCGGGAGATCACGCCACCGGATCGCCTCTGACTCAATGCCCGCCGGCCCGCCTCTGACTCAATGCCCGCCGGCCCGCCTCTGTCTCAAAGCCCGCCGGATTGCCGCTGACTCAAGCCCGCCGGATTGCCGCTGACTCAAGCCCGCCGGATTGCCGCTGACTCAAGCCCACTGGATCGGCGTTGATTGATGCCCGCTGGCCGCCGCTATCCCTAGCCCCGTGGATCAAGTCCACATGTCACGGCCAGGAGTGCCGTGTGTCTGTTTTGTCGTGCCCACAGGAACATTTTAACTACCTTGTCTTGTCTTGTCCATGGAGACTCGTCTGGGGCAGGCGGCTCCTCGTGTTGTGGCCATGGAGGCCATTCTAGCCGCCTGCCCCCTTGTTGCTGAAGTGGAGGCGGTCGCTGAGGGACACTGTGAGGGCCCCTGAATCCTGGTCATGCCCAGAGGAAGCCTCAGCCTCCGAGCTAGCCCTGGAGGGCTTCTGGTTCCTGTGGGATGTCTTGTCTGTCGGGCCCTGGAGGGCTTTCCTGTCATCGTGTCCTGTCTGTCTGGCCCTGGAGGGCTGTGCTGTCATCGTGTCCTGTCTGTCTGGCCCTGGATGGCTGTCCTGTCATGTTTTGTCCTGTCTGTTTAGCCCCGGAGGGCTCCTGATACCCCCTCACTTCCCCATGGAAATTTTGGGGGGGGGTAGTAGGGTTCCGGCTGTAGGGGCCGGGCCGAGGGGGTCGAGGCCAAGGGCCCCGAAGACCATCTGCCCTGAAGACCATCTGCCATGGCCCCAGAGCTCCCAGCTCCGCCATGGTCCCCAGAGCTCCCAGCTCCACCATGGCCTTCAGAGCTCCCTGCACCGCCATGGCTTCCAGAGTTCCCAGCTCCGCCATGGTCCCTGTCTGTCTGTTCTGCTCTGGAGGTCCCCGTCCTGCGTTCCTGTCTGTGTCTGTCCTGAGGGGCCTCCAGAGCGCCCACTCCCCCTCCCTGATGGAACTGTTAAGGCTCGGGACGAGCCTTTCGGGAGGGGGGAGTTATGTCAGTCCTCTGTCGTGTGTGTCATGTGTCCCCACCTCATGTTTCCTTATTTGGTTTGTTTCCTGTCCTTGTTTAATGTCATTATTAGTTAATTCATGTCCAGCCATGTTTGTCTAATTATCTATGATTTACCTGTGTATATTAGTTCATGCCTGTTCAGTTTGATGTTAGCTGGTCCACTTGTTATTCCCGGTGTATCCTGTTTGTGAGTACTACCTAGTCCTGTCATGTCCTGCCTTGATGTCCTTATTAAATATTATATTTGAGTTTATATCCTCGTCTGCGTGTTCCTGTCCCTCCCTCGTGTGTGCACCGTGACAGTTGGTACCATGTAACACAAGTAAGTTGTTAGTTAAGATAGAATGGCTTTGATTTTTGCTCTTTTGATAAAAATTGAATATCAATATATTATTGTCATATTGATATGAGTTGAAATTTATATCACAAACGTGTTCCTGTGGCTCAGTGGTTAGAGCATTGCATTAGCAGCGCAAAGGTTGTGGGTTCGATTCCCAGGGAACACACGTACTGACAAAAAAATGTATAGCCTGAATGCACTGTAAGTCGCTTTGGATAAAAGCATCTGCTAAATGTAAAAATGTACAAACAGTTTTAGCATTTACTGCAGTTATTCTTTAGTTATTTATTTACCTTCAGTGGCTAATGAATCAGTGAATAGAAAATAGGTTAATTTTTCATTGCAACATAATGTAGATATAATTCCTGATGACGTCACAAGTTTGTCTTCTAATTCTAAGGCTATAGCAATAACATATTTTAATTTATTTTTGGTTTGAGTACCCCTTAACTGTCGAAAATTGTTGTTATCAATTGATTGTAATAATTCTAGCAAATGTGTCAGGCCAATGGAGGGTTCTCACCAGTTTAAATAAATTACTTTACATTTGTCCACCATTTATTACACACCGGCAGTAACTCGTTGGCTGTCAAGATCTGAATCTGGTGTGAGTGGACCTGAAAAGATAGATTCAAGAGCGCACATCATGCAGTTTATGTCAGAGCTGAAATCCTGTTCAAGGGTGTGTTGACATTTCATTTGATTTATAGTACAATTGTATCTTGTTTTGTGACATTCATGAAACTTTGTTAACAAGCTTGTAACATCATGCAGTTTTATAAGGTTTATTTTTTTTAAAGTTATTATAGTTATTATAAAATGTTAACCCACATACAATATACAGCCATGGCCAAAAATATTGGCTCCCTTGGTAAATATTAGTGATCGACCGATATTGAATTTTTATAACCGATACCGATTATTTGTATGTTAATGTACCCGATAGCAGGCTGACGGTCAAGGAAGCTGCGCACTTCAGGACTGGATGTTGTTTGGAGTAAATAGAGTTTATCTTTGTCCGTAACGTTAGGTCGCATTTCCAGATGGAAATCAATATCTTGAAGATAAGCTTGGACGTTTTGGCTGTTTGGCACGCTGGGGTTGAATTTGCCAATGTTTCTGGCGAGCTTGTCAAGGTCTTTTAGGTCCAAGCCGTGCGACGATCTGCGGCTGGCTGCAGCAGATTCTTTTGGTTCTGTCGTGATATAAAGTTCTTCAGACGGCGCTGGTGAATGTTTTAACACCACCCCCTCTGTCTTATGCTCACGTGTCAGTCCAGGAACAGGTGACTTGGTCCTGCTTGGCAGGGGTTGGTTGGTGCACGTCCTGTCCTTGACGGCTCATGGCGTAATTCGTAAGCGTGCTTGAGTTCCTCTTGGACACTTTCAGACTCCTCTTTGAAGTAGTCGAGCTGTCGTGTTAGGCGGCTGATCTCATTTCTTGACTCAGCCAGATGAGCTTCAAGGGCTTTGATTTTGCTGTTTTTGTCCCTGAAGTCTGTCTTTGCCTTATCTAGTAGCTTCTCTGCATACTGTAGCTTGTCAGCATGATCAGCAAAGTCATCTTTGATTTGCTCCATTTCGTGGCTGGTAGCTGCTAGAGTCTCTTTTAGCCTGTTGATCTCCTCCTCAGCACCCTGTTCCACCTCATCGGTCCCTTCCTGTCGTTCCTGAGCTTCACGTTCCAGCTGCTCTATGCGTTGTTGTGCGCTTGTCAGCTCCTGCTGGCGTTGTGCAACGTGCTTGTCGCTCAGTATGAGGGTGGCGATGAGTGTGTGACTTAAGGAGCCGGTGACCTTGGCTAATTCTTTGTGACTGTAGCTTTGACTTGGGTCTTGTCTCATAATGCTTGTCATGTTGTCATCCAGCTGGTCCTGTGTCTGACGTTGTAGTGTTTCAGCAGCTTTAGGGAGGATGCTGTCTGTTGCAACACTTTGCCACATTCCCAGTTCTTCCTAGTCTTCCAAAACATGTTCTGTTTTGTGAGACATGTTCTGGCGGGTGAGGGAGATCTCGAACCGAACTGACACAGACCTTGAATGGGAAACAAAGCAAAACAAAACAGAACAAAGCAAAACAAACAGAGGTGTAAATGTGCAAAGTGTAGTGTGTGCTAGTGTTTGAGTGTGGTTCTCTGTGTCTGTGATCCTCTGGCGGGGTGCTTGTAATTTGTAGCTTCTGCGTAGAAATTATTGAGCGCACGTAAAGGCAGTACAGCTGGGAAATAGAGAAAGAAAAGCACACTAACAGAATGAGTACACAAGGACAATAACAATAACCAAATCTCTCTTTTAATAGCAGAATTTCTTCTTGTCCCTTTTGTTAAGTCTGATTTAGAAGGACACTTCTAATCAGAGGATTGTAGGCGAAATTTTCTCTTTTGTGATAGGACTGTGATTGCTATCTGGAATTTCCTCCTGGACGGAGGAAAACCATAGCAATGACAGTGCTGTTCCTTAATGGCTAAATTTTCACCGCAACGCTGGTTAGCGTGTCTCTCGTGCGTGTTTACATTTTTTTTGCCGATTCCTATCTTCTCATTGCACCTGTTTTAACTTGGAGGGGTAGGATTTCACAATAGAGGGTAAATAGCAAACAGTTTTGAACGTAGTTCTCAAGTTTCATAAACATCTGTTCAATTGTGACATTGGCAAAGTCTTAAGCAAACAAGTCAAATTAGAAGTTAGTAACGGGGAGGAAAGATAAGAGAAGTGAAGATTTATTCCCAAGGTTTAAAACTATTAATAAGTTGGCAGCATGGTGGTGCTGTTGAGTCGATACGCTTAGGTTGGTTTTGCTGTTTACAGGGCAAATAAACTGACCTAAGTTGAGGGACCCTTAATTTTCCCTTTGGGGTTTTCTAATTACAAGGTTAACATCCTTATACCCCAAGTTTGGTGAGAAATTACATGGTTTACGTGGTGTCACTGTCGCTTCACCAATCCAACACTAGGGGGAACACTATCTACTCTCAGGCCTAAGTAAAGAGGACTTTATTATCTTTTAGCTGAGTTAATCAGATCACCTGAGGGAATGAAGTATGACCTACAGGCTGAAATTAGAATTCAAATTAGAATTTGTGGTTTCTAATTAAAATTGAATATTGTTATCATTAAAATTGATAGGATGGATTAGGATTAGAATTACAAGAGCAATCTACAATGGAGTTGATAAAGCAATAGTGTTGCAATATGTAAACAGGAAGTGTAATTAATTATTACATGTAATTAGAATTTTCAAATTCATAATTAATTATGAATTTAAATTGCAGCTTCCAAATCACTAGTTTCGGATTCCTATAATAATAATTAAATAATTTCCCAAGTTACTCATTCCTCATTGTGTCATTAACATCAAACCAAATTAATCTATACTACCCTAATTACTTGTAAATGAAATTAAAAATTTCTGGCCCTCTTGATAATAATTAAGGTTTTACTGTGGTTGTCAAATTATAAGAGCGCTTATGATTAATCAATGGATACTGATGTTATTTGGAAGGAACTGAAATTATTTTATGAAATGAAATTAATTTCAAATTTGTAATTAATTACAACATTCAATTAACAATTAAAAATTACTAATAATAGCAACCTATCCACTGATGTGTTTTAAAATCAGGAAAGCAGCTATAATTGAATGAATCACCATATTATCAAGGCAATGAGGTAATACCGAATTATCTTCTAATAAAACCACCAAATGTAAAACTGATACCCTCTAAATGTAAAAGACTTTAATCAAATGTATATTAAAACCTGTGAGATTGTTAGACACTGATGATTAGTTATAACATTAGCACAGCCAGCTTATTAACATTTGTTAGTCTTTTAAATGGGGAGATAGATAGAGAGAGAAAGAGGATTAATGTTAGCTGTGAGTCACATTTCCACACACCCTGCATTCAACTCATATTCAAACTCTCTAAATGCTACGTGCTAATCGCTAGCCGTAATGCTAACAGCATTGCATTTGCTTCGATGCTAAAGCTTCTTTGTTTCAGTTAGCTTCGCGCTAATGCTATTTGGTTACAATAACTCAAGGTGGCGCTGTGGCTAAGTCTCCACTAGCAAATGCCCGGAAGGGGGTTTCTAACGACTTCCTGGTTTGAGCTCGTCGCTATGGTAACTCACGCAGTGCCTGTAACCTGTAAATGTGCTCCACGCTTCAAAATCAACAAGCACTATTCTGATTTGAAACTTTCACAGCACATACAATCTCACTCGTTTAGGGCAAGATAAATTAATCTACGGATTAATTATTATACATTCCTGAACCTGATACTGTTATTTGTCTGTTTAGACCAACAGCATACATATGAAACAATTCAATCGATCGCAAATTTCTCCCTCTCAAACCGCATGGGCTACTCCTTTGCCTGAGTGCCGCGGATCTGGATTTCACTCGTGTGAAATTAAATAATGGCTGAGAATTAATTAATTAGCTACTTTAATACCCTACAGCCGGGAGAATAACGTGGTTGAGTTTGCAGTGGAACACGCACTTTAACAAATCATTACCACAAAGGCCTTAAATCAGAGAGCAACGAGGAAAACGCCCGTCTTAACTCTCAGGCGCTGTTAAAGTGACACCTGGTGTCTTTCCTGGTGAATTATTTACTGCAGTTTCATTTCTTCTCAATGAACTCGAGTTAACAGTTACACTCTCTTTCATTCAAAACGCACTGTGTTTTACAAACAAGACTGCAATATCACAAATAACCAATTGTTTCTCTGTATTTACTCAATTTTTCCAGATAAAAATGTGAGAAATACCATTATTGTCTCTGATGGATGTTTTATTGAGTTTTCAAGTTAATCTTTATGCCCGTATTCTCCACCATATGTAAGATAATTAAAAGAAGCTATTGTTTCAGTTCCGGGAATTCATTTATTAAAGATTCAATATTGCTTTGATTAAAGTAATATTAATATTTAACTTATGATTATACAGTGTTAACGACTCGTCCAGCGACCATTAACCTCAGCATGTCTTATTAAATCTCGTTTCTCTTGCCTCATGGCCAACGAACAGTAAAACGAGATTAATAATCTTTCTCAACTTTCGAGCGAGGTAACGTGACCTTTTTGGCGATATAAGGTTGAAATACTTGAAAAATCACATCCCAGAGACAATTCTTTATAAAATGAATCACGGTTTATTTATAATACTAATATTCTAACATACATGATCTAAACTATTAAAACACAGACATACACACATACATACATGGGTTTTGCGGGTAACCTCAGGAGATTAAAATAGCCCTCTTAGCTATTTTAACACTTAAACCAAACAGAAAGATCACAACAAATGACTATGCTTTGTTACTGCGTTCAGATCGATTACCAGTTCAGTTAGAAATAGAGACTCTGTTTGAAATACTTGCTTTATGTTGATTAAGCAAGCTGTGTCTTGTTTCCACGTGTTTCTTCGATCCTTTTATTCCGTTACACGTGTTGCGTGATCCTTTGTTCCGTTCCAATGTGTTGCTCTGGGAATCTCCACTGCACGCTGCGTGACGTCACCGAGAAGCCGTGTTGGAATCATGGAGGCTATTTGATGCTGGTTCTGCGTTGAGATGGAAAGCATTGTTACGCTGCTGGTTCTGCGACGTTACGGCATTTACAAAGTCTTTGATTCGCCTAGATAGTTTGTCTCAGCCGATTTTAAGGCGAGAGTCCAGCGGACCGGCTTCCGCGTCGTCCTTGCATGAGTTGGAGAGCGATGAAGGGGAGAAGCAAGCAAGGGTAACAAAGCAGTCGCGCCTTGTTTTAAACAGTCTGATTTAGACCCGCCCACAGGCGGCTGTTCGAATCGGTGTCCGTGTGGGGCGGAGCCCCGCCCGCACAGTCCCTGTGGCCATGCTTACGTCATCGGATATTTAATTCAACATGAAAGATATATACAGACCTTTTATATATCTTGTAATCAAACATTATGATGCTAAAGTTTAACGGTCATCCACACCACTTATTACTTACGACGCCAGCTTCTTTTAGAGACTAAACACTCCGCATTTGGAATACAATGGTACATATACTACAGTTTAAGGCACAGATTAAATGGCATTCCACATTCTAAATAATTCACATCCACACTAAGCATATGAAAGGCAGAGGACAACATTAATATTAGGGATGAGCGAGTACAGCATTATCTGTATCTGCTAATATCACTTTAGACGATGAATAACAGGTCTTTTTTTGACAGCAGAAAGTGTTTATTATAAGTACAATTTGACAGAAATTTGGTTTCCCCCGGTCGTTGTTAAGGTACGTTAAGCCACGTTAAGTTGTTTCCTTATAATGGACTTCTATGGGGGAGAAAACGCTTAACGTGAAATTATTCACTTTATCTGTGGAATAAGGGCTCGTTCTTTTGACAGTAGTTAGTGTTTATTACAAGTAAGGTTTGACAGAAATTTTGGTTTCCCTGGTCGATGTTTAGGTTCCCTGGTCGATGTTTAGCCACGTTAAGCGTTTTTCACGTTAAGCATTTTAGAATGTCCCCAAAAGGCCACTATTTAATCCAAGCCATTTGACAGCAAGGCACATATATAAAATCAATCAAATTCAAAACAATACTTATTAGATTGTTTTAACTGGAGCCAGAAAGTTAACAGTACATCAGCCAGGCTGATAGGAACGGCTATTTAGCCTAACTTGCCAATGCAAACTAATGTTAAAACGTCGGTGGAGGGGAAAAAGTGCAAATCTAAAAACATGAATTGTATGTTACTATCATTAATATACTGCTGTACATTGGTAGGAGAAATTAAAAAGCCATTGTCTTACCTTTTTACTTGCGCGCTTCACTGGTCACTTCAAGTTGGTGCACAATTTTTTTTTGAATTGGCGAGAGGGGCGTTACGTTTTATTTTTGGCGGACTCTGCAGGGGGGCACATAGTGATGACGTCATAAACGTTGATTGGCTGAGGCCGTTGTTGTCCCAAGGTGATCATGAAAAATGTTGGTCTCAGGACAACTAGGACTTGGCAAAATCAGGATGTGCGTATATTATACAGTTGTATTGTGAAAAATATGCAAAAACAGAAAATGTCTATGCATTTTATGTACTTACTCTTAAGTTGTCTTGCATCATGTTCCTGACACTGTTACAGTCATGAAAATGGAATAAAGGTTTACCTTAATATATTTTTTATGTTTCTAAGACGCGGACATCACCGCTTGGCAAGTTTTGGTTACATTACTGTGTCTTGCTGCCAATGTCTTGCTCACGAAACAATCTAAATAAATATTGATATATTTACTTAGTTGACATTATTTATTTAGCTCTTCTACATTAAATTAGTTGAGTTAACATAATTAGTTGTCAACAAACAATGTACTAATAGTTAATAAACTTTAAATTAAATTAAAATGATAATCATATATTTCTGCATGCAGGAGCATTACTTAAGTTCCTGTCACTCACCACCACCTCAGGCAGATTCCCCAGTCCCTTCTCTTGACAGTGAAAATGGTCAGTTCAGTGTCAAATATAGTGTTACTTAATATATCAATAGATTTACTTGCATTATCCAACTCTTCTATTAAATTAGTTAACGTAGCTAGTTGATAAATTAATAATAAATAATAAATTAAGATGCTAACAATATATTTCTATAGGAGTATTGCTTAAGTCCCTATCACCACTGCCTCAGACAGAAGATACCCCAGTCCATATGAAGGTCTTTGAATATGGAGGACATAGTGCAGCATTTGCTGTAGCTAAAGCTCGTAAGCACCATTTTTAAGGTGACAATCCGGTAAATATGAAGATTGTTCAGTATCTTCAAGATTGTATTGTATCTTCTGCCATTGTTACGGTTTGTGTCTTTGGTATTTGCTGTATTGTGTCATGTGTTTTGTTATCTCCTCCCTCTCTTTGTTTTCTGGTCTTTGATAGGTTGTCCAATGATGTGGTGCAGGTTCGTCATTGGTGGTTCGGACGAGGCGGGACCTTTATAAGGACACTGCCGATATTCAACGGGGAGCTCTCATTGTTGGTTCGGTCGCGTCTGGGTTGAGAGCTCCTGGATCCCTCCTCTGGCCGATGATCAAACTTACTTAAGTTAATAGTGAAGACTGTCGATATCATCTGTTCTAAAAACATTGTGTTTTAAGAACATGGAGCGTAGGGGTGTCCTGCTTGTTTATTTTGATTGACTTGTTTGGGCTTTGTTTTTCGTTAGGTAGTTAGGGAAGTGAAGTGTACTTTTTCTTTAAATCAAGTAGGGTATTTAATATTTCCTCTCTTTTCTTTTTAGATTGGTTTTGTTTGTTATTTTGGCCTTTGGACACCCCGAAGAGATGCTCTCTGTTTTACTTGGTGTTTGTATTTAAATAAACCTTATCATACCTTAAACGACAAATAATGTGCAATTGTTTGATTATCGACCGGAGTGGTTTGAACATTTGGGATTCCATTACCACAACCCAGTTTGGTTATGCCCTATTTAGAGTTTTTATTATTTCTGAGCCTGGGGCGTAACAGCCATGAAGATGATTACAATTTTGTTAAAGAATAAGCATATTGTTTAAAAAAAAAAAAATGATTTATGTTATATTATGTGTTTTGACTACTTTTTGTATGTTGTATAAATATATATTTAGGTAACAAAGATATATTAACAAAATAATATTTTAGAAGGGCCTCATCTATTAATTTTGCCTGGGGCCCCCACTTCATCTTGGTTCGCCTCTGAGTGGGAGCAAAAGTTAGAACTAAGTTAACATTTGACGAAGTTATTTTTAAAGCAAATAGCTAACGTAACATAAATTACGAACGTTAATTGACATCAGTCAGTAGGCTAGCAGCCTATTAAATGTTTGTCCACGAAAATATTGTGACCAGCTTTTGAGTTGAGCACCACATGTACTTGACTCAGTATATAGTAAAGTTGACGTTTGACGCATTTTTAGCCCTATTCGGAGGGTAATTGTGGGAACGTAAGGTATTTTCAGCATTTACAAGGGCTAACGTTAGGTGTTTATTTGTATTTTTTTTCTTGCCGTCTGAATGTAGAATTTTCGTGGTGTCAATTCAAAATGAACTGTTTGATTCCCTTTTTTTCCACTGCAGAACACCGTATATTAACTTGTTTCTGCCCTAACCGTTCTCCTCCCAAAGTTTTGTTTATCCGCTTTGGGTTGAGAAGAGACCGTGCGCTTCTGCTGGATGTAACGCAAGTAAAGTTTAAAAGTCTTAGTATTCATTTTCATAATATTCACATCTGTTTTTAGCTCAGATCATTTTGCCACGTTTTTTTTAATATTAGAGAGCGATTAATTAGATCGCTTTCTCATGCTGACGTGAGAACGAAGTTATATTGAAAGCAAATAGCTAGCATATAACGTTAGATTACAAACGTTAATTAATACAAGTAAAACTAGATAAGTTAGCTGCTTATCAAATGTTTGTCCACTAAACTTGTGTGACAAGCATCTCGAGTTGTGCACCACATGTACTTGACTCGGTATAGAGTTAAGTTAACGTTAGCCAGTAAGTGGATTGCTGGAGGCAATTTTGATGTGCATTATCCCTATTCAGACGATAATTATTTCCGATATGAAATGTAAGACATTTTCATCATTTACACGGACTAGACGGAGATTTTAATGCCACCTAAATCTAGAATTCACTGTGGATCACAACTGTTGCTTCACTGTATTTGAATGCATTTGTAAAATGTACACTTTTATTACTGAAATGCTGGGACGTATTTACAAGAACAATATTTCATCACCGCTCCATCTCAGTTGAAAGGAGAAAGAAGTAAATAAACAGTTAAACATTAGAAATGGGCTGTTAAAACAATACAATGTAAACATAATATAGCCTACAATTAGATGATATACATAAAAAATGTAAACCAAGCAACTTTGTGTTTACCTTTATGTAAATAAGAGGCTGCATTATAACTTATTTTCCGATTTAAAAAATAACATCCATTTTGAGTTAATAAGAAAATAATTTCAATTGTGTCTATCTTCCTAGTTTTTAACAGATGTAAATGAACACATAATAGTACATTGTGTTTATTGAGTATATGTATTCTGCACATTGTATTCTGTATAAGTCTGTAAGTATGGACTGTCTATATGTAAATTGTTTCTGCACTGTGTCTTAATAGTACACTGTGTGACTGTGTGCTGAGTATATGTATGTATAGTCTGCACATTGCCATCTGTAAGTATGTACTGTCTACATGTAAATTATTTCTGCACTGTTTGGAGCACGCTCTCAAGAAATTCACTCACCAAAGCACATGTGCTGTGGTGATGTGACAATAAAAGTGATTTGATTTGAATAAATAGGATATTAATTTCCTATTAAATAAAATCTTACTTATACATTTTTTTTCTCCAAAAATAGCCTATTACACGTAAGCAGCGCGCGTTCCCTGATTCATAGGATCATAGAACTCACTCCTCTTCTGTGAATAAATCACCATCTGAATGCATGAGATTCATCACTGATATGTCATGCAGGTTTATTTTACATGAGAAACAATTACCATCCGAATATAGAGATATTGAGCACCCTGCCTTAACAGAACTATTGGACAGTTATTATGAATTAAAAACACATTTGTGAACAAAGATAATTCATGTTGTGTTGTGCACTAATGAATGTTCTTTTCTTCATATGACTGAGTGTTATTGCCTTGTTTAACTTTGACTTTTTGGTTCCTTCAGGATGCAAACCTACAATGTTGTCAGAGTGAAGTTCAAAGACAGCAAGAAATATATTTTTTCTTCGAATCCTTTTACATTTCAATCGTTTTTGGAATGTGGTAAGAGATAAACTTTAACGTTATTAATATCATAAATACTTTTCCCTCTGAAAATAATTTTTAATAGTAATATATTAAGTGTAAGATTGTATATTGCTGGCCTTTGTCAATTTTCCATTGGTGTGTCTTCCTTCAGTTGCCATGAAATGTAATCTTCCTACAATGAATGTTAAAGTCTTTGATGACTCGTTGAAGTTGATGAGGAAAGCATTCGGATATCTGCTGGCGCGACCAGATCTTGGTGTCCTAGAAATGTTAATCCCAGACACAGCAAACATTGATGGTAAATTGTTTGACATGCTTAAGTTTTGTGTTTATTCTCAGCAATATTCACTGATTTGCATAGGCTAATATGGCTATTGGACTAATTTTAGCATAGGCTAGTGTGGCTATTGGACTAATTCTAGCATTAAAGTGAGTAGGAGGTTATGCTCAACTCCTTCTGCCTAAACAATAAAAATGTGTTTAATCTGTTTTCTGTGTCTCTAGGTTGGGACAGCGACATGTCTTCCATTCTGGTGCTGGTTCACCTTTTGCCACCCTCAAGTCAAGGCCGCAAGTGACCGGGAAAGATCTCAGCTAGACAAGCATGTGATTGTCTTGTGAAGTTCATCAAGGTGAAGCTACTGATTGAGCAGATCAAATGACACTATTTCATAATGTTTTGTCACTGTGTGAACTTGATTATTTCAGACTTGCTTATTTCTCTTAAAGATCACTTGTCCTCCAAATTGTTGTTCTTGTGCTATTCTTTTCTACTAAGCACATACTTAGTAATGATCAGTTGGAATCTCCTGGAAGTATGTAATGCAGAAACTTTGGTGGAGGACATCGCTGTATCTTTATTCATGCTGTATATTGACTTTAACTGGTAATTCACATTGGCACTAATGTGTTTTCATTCTTTCACAGACCGTTACCAGTATCCAAGGGCACATGGATAGCATTGGAGAGAGCCTCCAGCCGTGTCTTCTTGCTGTTGGGCCCAAGAGAAGTAGGGTCCATTCTTGGTTTATTGTAATTGACCAACATGCTCTACCCTGTAAGGCTTCTAATTCACTGGCCTGTGTTGATGAGCTTTTCAAAGCTAACTTTGTCTTTGGCACTTCATACTGTCAGGAATTGACCAATGTGTATAGCTTTCTGCAAACCACTGTCTATGATATAGATGTTGAAACCACCAAGGTAAATCCCAGAGTGGCCGAGTTGAGAGCTAGAATCCTCCAGTGAGCAAATGATTTGTTTAATTTGTACAAAGGGGCATGCTAATGCCAATGCACTTATAAGGCACTTCAAGTTAGTTCATAGCCTTTGTCCAGGAAAAAGTCTCAAGTTAAAATGTGCTCAAAGAGGTTGTTCACATGTTTACCATAGTTTTTCTGGATTACGAAAGCATCTCAGTAAGTGTTGTGCAAATGACCCTTCACGCCTCGATTCTTCTGAAAGCTCATCCACTGCCAACTCCATTTCATTAGATGATGTGGGTGTTTTATCAAACCAAAATCCACCTTGTGAGTCTGCACTCTTAAAAACAAATATAGTAAACAGTTGTGCAACAGTGGTAGCTGAAGTTAAAGTTACTGGTGTCGCAGAGACAACTATTAACTATGTTGTTGGTGCTCTAGAAGAAGTGATTGGAGACATTCATAATGAAACTCAAAAATCTGTGAAAAACAGCCTATCCTTAGAGGACTGCGGTACTTTTCAGACAAATGGGGAAAAATAGATCCTGTTGAATATGTTCTCGGAACAAGATTTGCAACACAGCTTTTTTTTGATGAATTTGAATGCTCAAACCCCCTTGGATCAAAACGAGGAATACATAATTTAGGAGCTATATATTTTACCCTTAGAAATATTTCCCCTAAATACAACTCGAATTTATTAAATATACATTTAGTCACTTTATTTCATGCACAAGATATCAAAACCTATGGGTTTGATAAAATACTAGAGCTGCTTGTCCAGGATATCTCAACTCTGGAAACCAAGGGAATTCAGATTCCTTTATTTGATCATACAGTTTATGGAACTATTGTCCAGGTTACTGGTGACAACCTTGGCGTCCATTCCTTGTTTGGTTTTGTGGAATAATTTAGTGCTAGGTACTGTTGCCGCTTTTGCCTACTAGAGAAATAGGACTTTCAGACAGTGTTCAGTGAAGATAGTTCAAAGATGACAGTGCGAACTAAAGAACTTCATGCTGAACACTGCCGGAGAATGCAAAGCAATCCCAGTCTGCTTTATGTAATGGGAGTAAAAAAGTCTTGCCTTTTAAATTCGTTGCAATATTTCCACACCACTGCAAATTTTTTTTTGAAATGGAAGTTGGTGCTGAGATGGCTGGGAATCTTAATGTGGACTTCGGTTCTAAATGTGAAATGGATCAAGCGCTGTGGAAACACATCGGTCAGGGTTGGCAGTTTGTGTTCAAGTTCAAAATTACATGCCTGTATTTCATGTAATCCAGAATATTGTTATTAAAGATGAGCACATCCTTTTAATAACAACTGCACTGAAAACGTTATGTTTAGATGAACATATCCATGCTTACAATGTTGCAGATACAGAAGCACCTTATGTTTTGGAGATTAAGGATATTTTGCACCACAAGTTGTTTGACATTCTGATTTCTTATGGTTGTGATTCTGACTTGTTTATTGTACCATATAGTTTCATGTAATTCTTTTTCTTCTCCATTATATTATCACTACTTTTTATTTTAGTATTGTTTTCATTTCTTTTTTTATCTTTGTTTACAAATCACAACACGATCACACATTCTCGATGACAAGTGAATTAAGTGTAATGTTGTTTGAAGAGGAGCTTGAAAAATAAAATTGAGACATGAGTATACAGTTTGTTGTTGGTTTTATTTTAGTACTGAAAAGCAAGTTCTTAATTTTAGGACTTTTTGAGGGTAAGATATGAATGGTGTAATTCAGAGGAATAACTCTGGATAGAATTGAGTTATTCTTTGTAGGTCACTCATAATTGATGATAAAAAGAACTCTGGAGGGGAAGTCAATTGTGGTAGAGTAAATTTGAAGTTCCTCTGAACAGAGTTAAAAAAGTAGCAGAGTCAATTTCATGTAGCTCTGAACTGAGTAAAATAGTACCAGAGTTAATAAAAAAAACACTAAATAGTCAAATATAACAAGAGTAAAATATTAACTCTAAATTGAGCATAATTAACTCTGGAAAATCAAGTCTATCAAAAAAGTAACTTTTACTCGTTTCAGAGAGGGACCAAATGTTATCTGGAATACAGTAAAATTCTTCAATTTGAGTAAATTTTACTCGGGCACATTTACTGTGTAGGTGCATGTTTGCTAACGAAATAAACCAATTAAAAGCCATTTGTGGGGTGTGGCTTTTGTGTTCACGGTTAATTTCAACATGCAGTTTATAGGAGAGGTTTACTAGCTTTGGTCTTTAACATTAACCTTCATTTGTACAATTACAAACTGGCCTGGTTGAAGTGTAGCTTTAATGTAATTGGTCAAATCTATGTTGTTTTGAGGAAATTAATAGCATTCCTGCTGATAAACAAAGCGTTCCTCTAGTGCTAAAATGCTTAGGAACTAATGTGGTCTGAACCAAAGTTTACAGGCATGCATTCTCTGGAATCCTTTCAAGCGGAGGGCTTCTACATGCTGATTGGTTGCCCCCCAACCACGTCATAGCTCATTACCATAAAGTTGACCTGATTTTAACTCTCCTCGACGCTCTCATCATCCAAAACCCGCCGCACCACTCTCGCCGGAGCTCGCCGCTGGCTCACATTGAAAATGACTTACGGCCACTTTGACGCTCTCGCCGCGTGCGGTGTGAACGCACAGAAAGTGTTTTGTGTTAAAGCATTACAGGTGACAGTTAATGTAAAACTGTCACCTGTAATGCATTAACACAAATGTTTAAATGTCTTTGCTAATTTTCTATCATTTTTCAAATTGACCGCTACCTCTATTTAAACTGTCACAGTGTGGTCCAGAAAAAACCAATGCTAACAAAAAAGAAAATAAATAAATACATAAAAAACAACACACCAATCGATGATGACAAAATCAAAAAGAGGCAAAGGAGCTTCTCGAAAAGATCTGTGGAACACTGCTGGAGGTAAAGAGCTAATTGAAAACTTTTTCCTAGCTGAAAACATACTTCATGCAGACACTACACATAACTCCCAATTATGGCATCGACTAACTAACAGTATCTTTGGAGAAAACACTCCTAAGAACAGACAATGGCTTTTCATTATATGGACATACAACAGAATAAATATTAGAACTGCACTGGAGGAGAAAGCAAACAAAGATGAAAATAAGCCACAAACACAAATTAAGCCCACAATCAATCTGAACAAAGAAGTAATTAAAGGTGGAGAGGAGGGTGCATTTATTTTAAAGGGATGTGGACAGACAGAGTCTGAGAGCTTTCAGGTGACAGAAAATATTGCTGAAATGCCTTAAAGTGAGAGCCATTATCATTTACAGCTGACAACACAAAATAAAAAAACAGGGCAAAAAAAACACAGGGCAAACAGAAACAGGCTTGGGGCAGTACTACATACGACTGGGTTCTGGGGCAGATCCTACCTAGGTGTAGGGAGGAGGGCTGCCAGCAGAACCTGACAGAAAGCTCTGTCAAAGTGAAGACACAGGTTTACCGTGAGGGAAACCTTAACGTGGAAGAATACACATATGGAATTACCCGAAGGGGAATCAGGCCATACGGACACCTAGCCTAGTACAGGGGCTGACCAGAGACGAGCTAGCACCAGTACTGGGCCTGGCGTCAGACTGCTCCGCCCAGTCTCACTGCCGGGGGTGCTTGGAGGATTCCACCAGGGTTCACTGTCCGGGGAACTGAACTGGAGGAGACAAAAGGCGCTCGTATCCCTGGGTGAGGGGGAATGGCGCTGCAAGCGTGACACTGGCCAGTTCTTCCCGCCCATTACCTGTTACCCAACACACGGGAAGAGACTGGCTCAACACGGAGACTGTAGAATCTTGCGAAGGTGTTCGGTGTCGCAGACATCCGCAGCTCTGCAGATGTCTGCCAGAGAGGCGCCGTGCGCCAACGCATGGGATGAGGCAACACTCCGAGTGGAGTGAGCCCTCACCTCCAGGGGGCATGGCACGCCTTGAGATTGGTACGCCAAGGCGACGGCCTCCACTATCCAGTGGGCCAACCTTTGTTTGGAGACAGCTTTCCTTTTCTGCTGACCTCCGTGGCAGACAAAGAGCTGCTCAGAGCTTCTGAAGCTCCGGGTGCGGTCCACGTACATGCGCAATGCTCTTACGGGACACAGCAACGCTAAGGCTGGATCTGCCTCATCCGAGGGCAGTGCTTGCAGGTTCACCACCTGATCGCGGAAGGGCGTGGTGGGAACCTTGGGCACGTATCATGCCGGGGTCTCAAGACAACGTGAGAGTAGGCCGGCCCGAACACAAGGCACTCTTCACTTCCCGAAAACGCCTGAAGCTCCCCGACCCGTTTGATGGAAGTGAGCGCGGTCAGGAGCGCTGTCTTAACAGACAGGAATTTCAACTCAACTGAGTCCAGCCAGGACGACAGAGAGGTCCCAATAGGACACAAGAGGTGAACTGGAGGGATTCATTCTCCTGGCCCCCTTCAGGAACCTCACTATGAGATCATGCTTTCCCAGGGACCGGCCGTCCACTGCATCGTGGTGAGCCGCGGTAGCGGCCACATACACTTTCAAGGTGGAGGTGTTTTCGTTGCAGAATGCGATTGGGGATATATTCACACGTTATAGAAACAAAAATGATGGTGTATAAAATGAAATTTTAAGATAGATAATAGACGATAAATAATTGACTTGATCAAACTCAAAACGTGTCAGCAACAAAAAGGAAGTGACGTCAGTAACCAGAACCAATGTTGGTATTGGTATCGGATCGATACTAGCCTAATAAGATCGATACTTTAGGTTAATTTTTTTCTCTTATACACTTAATACATTCAACAAATTGTAGACATGTCTGTGGGTGTATTGTCTGCTCTTTTCACTTCTAGACTAGTATGCATGCAAACATTGCTTCTCTTCTGCTACGCTAGTTTTTTGTCATGCCATCACGTGACTCAGCGGCTCCAAGCGCGAGCGGAAACAGTAAGAGATGGAACGGAACTCCGAGCTACAAAAGAAATGAAATGGGGAGGAAATCCTTCACATCATGCATATTGTATAAACCTGTATACCGAATTTGTCTTATTTATGCAGAATCAATGTAAGGCGTTTACTTAAGATTGGCCTTTTAATATTATTTCTTAATATATTAAGACTTTAAATGTTTCCATTATAACAGTTTTCTATGGGAGTAAAACGCTTAACATGTTGTTTAGCATGTTTGCATATACAGGTGCTGGTCATATAATTAGAATATCATCAAAAAGTTGATTTATTTCTCTAATTCCATTCAAAAAGTGAATCTTGTATAATGTATACTTTCATTCCACACAGACTGATATATTTCAAGTGTTTATTTCTTTTAATTTTGATGATTATAACTGACAACTAATGAAAACCCCAAATTCAGTATCTCAGAAAATTAGAATATTGTGAAAAGGTTCAATATTGAAGACACCCGGTGCCACACTCTAATCAGCTAATTAACTCAAAACACCTGCAAAGGCCTTTAAATTGTCTCTCAGTCTAGTTCTGTAGGCTACACAATCATGGGGAAGACTGCTGACTTGACAGTTGTCCAAAAGACGACCATTGACGCCTTGCACAAGGAGGGCAAGACACAAAAGGTCATTGCAAAAGAGGCTGGCTGTTCACAGAGCTCTGTGTCCAAGCACATTAATAAAGAGGCGAAGGGAAGGAAAAGATGTGGTAGAAAAAAAGTGTACAAGCAATAGTGATAACCGCACCCTGGAGAGGATTGTGAAACAAACCCCATTCAAAAATGTGGGGGAGATTCACAAAGAGTGGACTGCAGCTGGAGTCAGTGCTTCAAGAACCACTACGCACAGACGTATGCAAGACATGGGTTTCAGCTGTCGCATTCCTTGTGTCAAGCCACTCTTGAACAACAGACAGCGTCAGAAGCGTCTCACCTGGGCTAAAGACAAAAAGGACTGGACTGCTGCTGAGTGGTCCAAAGTTATGTTCTCTGATTAAAGTAAATTTTGCATTTCCTTTGGAAATCAGGGTCCCAGAGTCTGGAGGAAGAGAGGAGAGGCACAGAATCCATGTTGCTTGAGGTCCAGTGTAAAGTTTCCACAGTCAGTGATGGTTTGGGGTGCCATGTCATCTGCTGGTGTTGGTCCACTGTGTTTTCTGAGGTCCAAGGTCAGCACAGCCGTATACCAGGAAGTTTTAGAGCACTTCATGCTTCCTGCTGCTGACCAACTTTATGGAGATGCAGATTTCATTTTCCAACAGGACTTGGCACCTGCACGCAGTGCCAAAGCTACCAGTACCTGGTTTAAGGACCATGGTATCCCTGTTCTTAATTGGCCAGCAAACTCGCCTGACCTTAACCCCATAGAAAATCTATGGGGTATTGTGAAGAGGAAGATGCGATATGCCAGACCCAACAATGCAGAAGAGCTGAAGGCCACTATCAGAGCAACCTGGACTCTCATAACACCTGAGCAGTGCCACAGACTGATCGACTCCATGCCACGCAGCATTGCTGCAGTAATTCAGGCAAAAGGAGCCCCAACTAAGTATTGAGTGCTGTACATGCTCATACTCTTCAGTTGGCCAAGATTTCTAAAAATACTTTCTTTGTATTGGTCTTAAGTAATATTCTAATTTTCTGAGAGACTGAATTTGGGGTTTTCATTAGTTGTCAGTTATAATCATCAAAATTAAAAGAAATAAACACTTGAAATATATCAGTCTGTGTGGAATGAATGTATACATTATACAAGTTTCACTTTTTGAATGGAATTAGTGAAGTAAATCAACTTTTTGATGATATTCTAATTATATGACCAGCACCTGTACAGTATATTCTGGGCTCTGCTGCTTGCCACATATTATATTTTATTAACTAACTGTATACTGAGTTTAGTCTTTATTTATTTGGTCATAGTAGGCCTATATATTTTATAAACTAACGAATTCGGCCTTTTCATATCAGTTTTTATTACAGAATATTACATTATGTATAAAACAAACAGAAAATACAATACGTACATAAAATCCTTTTAATAATACACAAGTTAAGGTTTAATAGTTCTTGTTCATATCACTGTTTTCATTCAATAAGCCACTTACGTTAAACTTTTCTTTACAATGGTTTTCTATGGGAGGAAAATGCATAATGTGGACTTTGATCATTGCTTTCATATTCTGGGCACATATGCTAACTTGTATTTCTAGTTTGCAACATTGATAATGTGTATACTGAGTTTTGTCTTTTAATATTACATTCTTAATTTATTAAGCCACGTTAATTATTCTTATAACTCTTTTCTATATGGAGGAAAATACTTAACATGAAACATCTGCATTGCTTTCATGTTCTGGGCTCCTATGCCTGCAAAGTCCTTTTAGAAAGGCAAATAATATCCACATAGCTTTAAGGTGAATATACTATTAGTCAAATCAATAATAGTATTGTTATTTTTTTATTGTTGTTGGTCATTTAAATGTATGTTTTTTTATCAGATCGATACCGAAATTTACAGTATCGCACACCCCTACCACCCAGCTTTAAGCCATTACTGCCACCTAATGGACTGGATTGTGGTGCATGAAAAAACGTCCCAGGTTACATATGTAACCATGGTTCCCCGAGGGAACGAGACGCTGCGTCGAGACGCTACGGGGAACGCCATCAGCGATGTCCAGCTCTGAATCATATGTGTAATCAGTCAAAATTGACGACCAGACATCAGGTGCGGGTGACGTCATGACCAGGATGCTTAAAAGCACATGATGTGCAGCCGGTGCCTAACTTAGCTGTACATTCAACAGCAAACTATATTAATTTACTACGAACATACAAAATAATATATAGTTGATTTTTATTGCTCAGCATTACAGCATTACTCAGCATTACAGCAAATATACAACAGACTGTCAAAATCTCGCCTAGGGCACCAACAAGCCTGTGCCGGCCCTGATTGGGATTTATGTTAAAATTAAATCATAATGCTAAAATGTATTTGATCTGTTATTCTATTCCAGATGGATGAATATGTGAAAGCCAAACTAAGAGAATGGAATCTTGAAGAGTTAGTTCCCACATTTGAAGGTATGTAGTAATACTTTACTCTTGTATTGTAATAACCATTAGCAAATTAAACATTTTAAACTGAGAAATTAGAGAACAAATGCCAATTTGCCTTTGACTGGTTAATTTTTTTTTATCTGCTGTTCACACAACCAGTGGCTTTCCATGTTATTAGCACAGGCTTCCCTTATCTTTGATAATGAAATGTGATTACAATTCAGAGAGAATTCAATTATAAAAAGTGTATTGATGCATAATGATGATTTTCCTACAGTTCTTTTGTTACTAATAAAAATTATTTTGTATTATAAAATAAAAAATATACAACAGACTGTCAAATGTTAAATATCTATTTAACAGAAACATAAAAATACTACAGAAACGGAATAATCAAATGTAAATATAATTTCTGCAAAGTGTTTTAATTACAAAAAAATTGCAGAGATTAGAGATCTATTTGACAATTTAACTTTATTATTAATGAAATTGGAAATGAAATAGAGGAAGCCCTTTTGGTTGAGCCTGAGAATTATTCACCAAATTCAGTTTTAGAAGCTGTTGAACAGAGTGATGAGGACTGTGATGAAATTTCTGAAGAACAATGTGATGAGTTTGAGGAGGAAAATATGAAAGACAGAGTAGCATTGTTTTTTGCTAAATTAAGGTCAAATTCCTCCCAGACGTTAAGTGGTGTTAATTTAATGGTAGAGCACACATCTAGCCTTGTCAGTGATATTGTAGACTCACTACAAAGAAAAACTGTCTCTTTTTTAAGAGAGATAGGCCACATCGAGAGTCCTGAGAGCCAGAATCTTTTTGAACATTTTGCATTTGCAGCTCAACCATTTCGGGGCTTTGAGTCAGAGTACAAGCAAATGCAATATTTTACTCAGTCTGGATGCTTTGTACATCCAGAAGAAGTACCTTTCCCTGGTGTCTCAAACATTCAAAAGAGAGACACATTGATGGGGACTGTAAAACAAGTCGCAGTCCGAGATACTTTTTAGCTTGTTCCCCTAAGGCCTTTGCTGAAGCTGGTTTTAGAAAGTTCAGGAACAATGGAGAAGATCTTTGAGTGGCAAAATCAAGAAAGCACCGCTCTTGAAGATTTTAGAGATGGCACAATCTTCAAAACAAATGAACTCTTTTCTAAAGAGTTGTCAATTCCTCTGAGCTGTACAACGATTACTTTGAGATGGTCAATCCGCTTGGATCAAAAACCTCAGTTCACAACCTAGCTTGTGTTTATTTTACTCTTAAATGCTTGCAACCTGAATATATCTCCAGCTTAAACTCTCACTTCTTGTTGGCAGTGTACAAGACAGACGACATAAAAACTTATGGAATAAATGCAGTCTTAGATCCAATTGTGTCTGAGATTAAGTATCTGGAGTTGGAAGGAGTTCAGGTTGACACAAAATGTTTCAAGGGCACTAATAAAGTAGGCATTGCACAGGTTTGTGGAGATAACCTGGGTCTTAATTCCATCCTAGGCTACACAGAAAGTTTCTCAGGGAAAACTGTGTCGCTGGTGTCGGGTTCAAAAAGAGGTTTTGAGAGAACAGACAGTTGAGGATCTGTCAGTGATGCGCAACAGGATTAACTACCACTCTGATCTACTTCAGAATAACCCAACTGAAACTGGCATCAAAAGAGAGTGTTCACTAAATAAACTGCAGTTCCACCATGTAACTGAAAATGTAACTCCTGATGTCATGCATGACATTCTGGAAGGGGTCGGAGGTTACGAAACCAAGCTTGTTCTTAATTATCTGATTGAACAAAAACTCTTGACACTTGATCAGCTGAATAATAGACTTACAAGCTTTGATTATGGTTTTTCTGATAGTCACAATAAGCCATCTGTTATAAAACCTCAGGATCTTAAAAACCCTAATGGGGCCATGAGACAAACAGCAGCACAGATGTGGTGCCTTATAAGGCTGCTCCCACTTATGGTAGGAAATTTGATTCCAGAAGGTGAGAAACACTGGGAACTAATACTTTCGTTACTTAGCTGTATGGAGTTGATTTTCTCTCTGGCCTTGACTGAAGAAGCAGTTATATTTTTGCAGCATCTGATTGAGGAACACCATAGTCTGTTTTTGGAGCTTTATCCAGACAGGCATTTGAAGCCTAAACACCACTTTATGCTTCATTATCCTGGGGCCATCAGGAAACTTGGACCTTTGGTTCGGTTCTGGGCCATGCGTTTCAAGGCGAAGCATGGTTTTTTCAAAAGGCTAAGTCATATAACCTGCAATTTTCGGAACATTTGTAAAACACAGGCTTTCCGACATCAGATGGTGTTGTGCTACACCCTGCTGTCTGAGAAGATGTTCTCACATGACTTTGAAGTTGGTCCCGGATATACCACACTCCTGGCATCTGTTGACGATTTTGAGAAAGTGAAATGTGGTTTTGAGGGAATTCCATTGTTCTCAGATGTCTATTTACCATCTTGGATTAAATACAAGGGAGCAACCTACAGGTCAGGAATGACACTTTTTGTGTCACATTCTGCTGATGGTGAGCCCCAGTTTGCAACCATTAAGAACATTGTGGTCTTTGACTCTAAAGTCAAATTCATTGTGAAAAAATGGGACAGTTGGATTTGACAGACATTATTTTGCCTTTTCTGTGTCTCCTTCTGTGCTTGACTTAGTGGACATTCACTGTTGATGATCACCACCCTCTACATGTTGTGATGTCCTTTAAGGGAAATGAGAACCCCCATTACATTTCACTGCGATACGGGCTATTTTAGAAGAGGGCGGGAGGGGGGTTGTTAGGGAGATTTGGGAGCGGGGTGATCAGAAACAACATTAGTCCATGCTTGTGTACACCTACTACTAAATACTACCTTGTGGCTCTTTAAACCACATTCAATTTATACTTTATACAAATATCAAGTCATCATGAGAAGATCGCAATACATGTAAATTTTTCTGAAAGTAATGGTTTAGTTACAATTAAATGTCTTGTTAATAAAGTGCCCAGTAGGTCAGCAATGCCATTATGAATTATTTCTGTTATGACACTTTAGGGCTGCATGATATTGGAAAAAAAACTGACATTGCATTTTGCTTTGCTACAATACATATTGCAATATGACAAGAAAAAAAAATCACTTGAATAGCTTTAATATGGGAATTATTTTTTGTAAATGTGTATATATTTATTTTAAGTAAATTTATATGCATATCATTTTCCTTCTTTCTTAGAGGGTGCTGTTTTAAAGTAAAATTTATGGACATGTGTACATCCCTCTATCCATTTTACCAGACTTGTCTTAAATGCAATGTATGTGACTTCTGTATACGCATATCGCAATAGTGGTGTTGACAATATATTGGGCAGACCTAACATACTGTAAAAATGCATACATGTACGTTACTATTCATTTATATTTATTTTTGTATTAAAAGGAATCAATCAAAGAGCCTGCAGCTACAGAATCAAGGGAGCAGCAGCAGGGGCCTGAGAAATCGATGGAGCAAGTAGCAGCATTTGTACGATTGTTTATTTTTTGACCAGTCTGCTACCAGAAAAGGCCAGTCCGATTTATAATAAAATTGACTAATTAATCGCACATGTTTTTTCTGAAGTTAATCACGATTAATTTCACGTAACATTAAAGTTTTTAAATATGCTTTTATATTGCTATAATTTTATATTAAATCTTCAAATTAATTTTCAAACAACAAAGACAATATCTAATATTTACCCATTGACTTTAGCCATTCAACATTACAATATAATTGAGAGATAGAAATTGTAACATTTATTAGACTTTAATAAAATAACTTCTTAAGTGAACTTAAAACAATCTTTGTATAAACCCATTGTATTATATGTCATATTTACCTGTGCACTTCAGCAGAAATATAGCCTACAGCAGGGGTAGGCAACGTCAGTCCTGGAGTGCCGCTGTCCTGTAGAGTTTAGCTGCAACCCTAATCAAACACACCCGAACAAGCTAATCAAGGTCTTCAGAATTACTAGGGCTACAGGCAGGTGAGGTTTATTCAGGGTTGGAGCTAACCTCTGCAGGATATCAGGATCGACGTTGCCTAACTCTGGCCTACAGAAATTGAAACTGAAGTTATCAAACACTAAATTATAAATTAAATATAGATGAATACTTAAACCTTTAAAAGTTATTTATTTCCTCTTTACGATGGAACTACAGAAAAGTCAAGTTTTAAATAGGAAAATTATCGAAACTCTGGTCATTTTTTAGCTAGATGGTCTAATCAGATTGAATGATCTATGCTAAGCTAAAAGTGCTACCGCCAGACCCGGAGATCGGATAAATGGAATCAAAAACGGTAAAACTCAACTCTTTAACTCTTGGAGAGCTGGAAAATGAGTCTAATTTCAAAAATAGTGGAGTGTTCTTTTAAAATATTAAAATTAAAATGACGGGTAATAATAAATTATGACGTTTTTTTTATGACCCTGTCCATCAAAGTAATGGAACATTTTAAAGTCTAACGCAACCTCTGATGTGTGTGTGTGTGTGTGCAATTTTTTTAGAATGTAAGAGACATCCTTGCAGCAACATCCTGTGGCAGTGGTATTGTGGATTCCGTTGAAACAATGTACTGCATTTCACTTAAAGAAAGACAAACCATGGTTCGTATCTTGGTGTCACATCTAATTAAGCGCTTGAGAAAAGTACAAATTTAATTAATACATTTATAGCCAAAAATATAGTTAGAGATTTTAAATGCGTTATTGTGTACATGTAGTATTGATTCAAATCTAAATATTAAACTGTTGTTTCTTTTAGTCAAGTGCAACAACAAAAGTCACCCTGGCTTCATCAGTAGTCGAACAATTTCCATGCCTTAAGGATTGCCAGGGTAAAGGCTATGTGAGTACAGTGTTGAGAAATACTGCTGTAGTGACATTCATGTAAAAGCAGCCAGTGTTGTATTTTCTAATTCTGTTTTTGTATTTTTATTTTTAACACAAGGAGGCATGGTTCAGTCCAGGTAGATTGCACAGACCTGCCACAGTCTTCCTTGAGGAGCGTCTTCGGAACGTGCGCAAAATGATCCGAAGAGGAAGACAAAAAACAATTACTTCAGAAAACCCAAGAGACAGCAGCAATTTTACTTTGCCAGGTATGTGGGTATGTCTGTGTGTAATATATAAGTAAGGGTTTTTCATGGGTAAGAAATAGCCTTTGGTGATTGCTTGCATGCACATTCATCAGCAATAATGTTATTCATCACTTAAACAGGCATGCGACTGGTAAATACAGGCACGTATGCCTTAGCTTGGAGGCTAGCCAAAGCCAACAAATGTCAATCATGTCATACACTACAACCCGTCGCTGCGGTCCGTGTCCGTCTTTCTCCAGACCACGTTAACATGTTAAATTCACTGAACAAATGCGCATGGTCCAATTAAAACGAGCATGGTTTTGTTTTTAGACAATGTGACCCTCTCTGTGAAAATCAGGCTAAAGTAATTTTTTGTGATTTGCTTTTTTTCTACAAAAAAAAATATCCTTAGACAGGTAAAGAACATTCTGTAAAAATGTAACCTTTATATCTTTAATATTGACTGAGTATAGCCATGTCAAAGATTGCAATTAAAATGAAATTAAAGGTAGAAATCAAACTTTGATGCTTGTTTTCTCATAATTATATTTTTAGACTTTAGCCTGGATTTCACAGAGAGGGTCAAATATAGCCAACATGAATTACATTTTTAAAAGCCGTTTTAATGCTATTCCTTGATCAACTTTCCTATTTTTTTTGACAATCTCTGGCGGAAGCTGAACGAACTTGTGGTCCGATGTTGTCCATGCGGGAACTCTGATTTTAACTAAGTTCCACATATAAAACAAAGATTGCATTTGGTACACGTGCACCGAACTGAAAGTCCTGTACCGAAACTGTTTAGTACGAATACATGTACTGTTGGACTCCTATTTGGCAACATTAATTCCTGCATGTTTGTGATTTTATGTTTCTTCTCACAACAGAGTCAAATGTGGACTCAGAAAGAGCAACTCAAATGACAGAGTGGCTCAAAAATAATATCTGGCCAGCAAGTCAGGTCGAGCAGTACATGAAAGAGACCGCGATCCAAAGGGCCAAATGGATTCGTGACAATGGATCCAAGACAATAACGGAAATAGTCAAAGAGTATCCACGTCTCCTTGATACTCCAGGCATGGTGGGTTTAAAAATCAAATTATTGGCTCATTTTTCTTTTTGTTTTATAACTCCTTTTATCATGTTTATCTTTTTGTTCTTTATAGATATCCCAGGATTTTTTAATTTTGAATCCAGACTGTGCTTCCAAACTCACAGAAAATTGGGTACCTGTGTTTAAGGATAAGATCCTACAGTTTGCCAGCAAAGAGAAACAAGCTCTTGATCTACTTCAAAACATATAAATTATGTCAGCAGGTAATGGGTATTAAGCAAACAGTGTTAAAAAATGAATACAGTCCAAAATTAATTACTTTACCATTAATCCCAAAAAGGGGATTTTACAAATGTCATATATGCAGATTTAAGTCAACTTTTATTGCTCAGCCTGTAAGTTGACAGCCACTGCTAAAACTGTGATTTAATTATGTACAATATATTATATGGACCCTTTTCACAGACTGCGATGACGTGTTTCCATAGTTATCAACATCTCAAATCTAGTAAAGTTATTTAATTTGTATATTTTTTGAATACATATTTAAAACCATACGCTTCGTGCTGCAATAACTTGTCAGTAAATTTAACACTGCAGTGAGGATGTATATAAAACAATGGCTAAGGGAATAACGACTTAACATCTCTCTTTTCTGATTGCTGTAATCAATATTTAAATTGTTTCCCTCTTTTGGAAAGTCGTGGAAACTCTATTGTATTTTTGTTTTTCTTTTGTTAGAGCAAAAACAAAAAGAATATTTTCTATTATCTCACATTCCCCCCCCCCCCCCCCCCATTGAAGTTTTCAAAATTGACAACTTCCACATCTGAGATTTTCGGTAATGTGAAAAGAGTCTATTGTAAATATTTATTTAAGCCTTAGTAAAATGTGATGGATACCTTTTTATTAACTTTTCTAAAGTGGTAGTTGCTTAGACAGGACGACTGATAGAAATCTCTCAGCTTTCATTACGATTTGAGATTTGGAATGACAAAGGGGTGGGTAAAAGACAGAATTTTCGATTTTAGGTGAACTAAATCTTAAAGGGTTAGTTCACCCCAAAATGAAAATTGTCCTTGATTACTCACCCTTATGTCGTTTCAAACTTGTAAGACCTTTGTTAATCTTTGGTACACAAATTAAGATATTTTTGATGAAATCAGAGAGCTATCTGATGCTGATATACGTTCTTGGGTTCTCTCCAAAATGGTAGAAGACATAACTTGGAGAAGAATGGATGAGTAAATTATTTTTGTTTTCTTTGCACCAAAAAAAGTAAAGTATTCTTGTTGAGTCTCAAAACAGAAGTTTAGCCACTGATGTCACATGAACTGTTTTACAGATATATTTACTACTTTTATGGACCTAAGAACATTTCAGGTGCGTTGTTGTCTATGGAGGGTCAGATAGCTCTCAGATTATCAAAAACATCTTAATTTGTGTTCGAAGATGAACAAAGGTATTACATGTTTGGAAAGACATGAGGGTGACTTATTAATGATATAATTTTCATTTTGGGGTGAACTATCCCTTTAAGGCTGTTACACACTAAGCTGACATGAAGAAAAAAAAAATATATATGACATCAAAATGGCAACTGTGGTGTTTCATTGAGTTATCTGCACCCGGGCCAGAAAGTTGCAGCATAGTGCCAAGGCCATGGTCAGTGGCCAACCAATGCCAACACTGGCTGATGGTTGACTTGGTGTGGTATAGACTTTAATGCTTCTAACGGCATTTAAGGTATCCTAAATGTATCTCTAAAGATATGCAAGTTTTAAACTTTTGTGTTCTTAAATAAATTGAGAAGAATTGGCATGAATTCATTATTTTCCCTTTTTTTCAGATTGGGACTAATATGGCTGAGTATTTACATTCAAAAAAGTCCATTGAATTCCCTTACATTCTCATGCTTGGAAACAACCAAACTTTCTCCATTATAAAGGGATCAGCATTCAAACAAAGTACATTGCTAGCTGCACTGGATGTTTGCTTTAAAGCATTCTACATCTTTGATATCAACTACCCCAAGCAATGTTCCCTGGTGTGGCAGTTTCTTCAGACTGTGGTGTATGGACTTCCTGGGGAGGAGACACCAGCAGTAAGAGTTCTGCGAGCATTCTTTTGTGCAGAATAACTGTAAGTTTGTTTTGAATTGTTTTGTTTTTATTATTACTGTGACCTGACTTCATTGGATTTTGTGTTCTTTAACTTATACAGTGCGTGGTTGATATCAAAGATGTAGAATGCTTTCATATTTACCTTATTTTCTTCAGTCAGTTTGATACACGTTTAGTATTACTTCTAAATACATCTATGTTTCTTATACAACACTGCAATTACATTGCAATTGATGATTCTTACTGATGATTCGCATATCTCAGGATATATTGATGTTTATGTAAATGTTATGAAATATCATGTTAATCTCATATTTCAAACTCGGTAATTTTTCTGACTTGTCAGTTTGATGATGTTTCATTATTACTTCTACATACTTTTTTCTACTCTGCAATTACATTACAATTGAGGATTCTTACTGATGATTCTTATATATCTCAGGATATTGATGTTTATGCACATGATTGTTATGAAATGTTTTCATATTTCAAATTTGTATTAGGTAATTTTTCTGACTTGTCAGTTTGATACTGTTTCATTATTACTTCTACATACTTTTTTTCTACTCTGCAATTGATTATTAATGATGAATCTTTTATTTATCAAGATGTTGATATTTATGCACATGATTGTTTGTGTAAATATTCTTTTTCATATTTCTTAGTTAATCTTTCTGACTTAAGTCAGGTTGATGCCGTTTCATTATTCTACATTTTTTTCTACAATGCAATTGATGATTCTTACTGATGATTATTGTATGTCTCATGATATTGATGTTAATGCACATGATTGTTTGTGTAAATGTTTTACAAATTTCAAATTGGTATTTTCTTCAGTAATTTTTATGACTTCAGTCAGTTTTATGCATTTATATGGACTTTAGTCAAAGTATTTCGGTCATAGAAATTGTCTTAATGCTGAGGTGGAGATGGAAAAACATTCTTAATGTTGTCAATAATAAATTTCCTCCTTTTGATTACTGAAGTTTGTATTGCTGTAGATAAGTTATTTGATTAATTTTAAAATCACCAAAATATCTAGATAAAATTTCTGACCCATTTTTGGGTTAAATTCAACCCAGCAGTGTAGTCATTTTTAACTAATAGTTGGGTTAAAAGCGGGCATCCATCAGGAAGACTCTGTCCTTCTCTTTCATGTCGGACAGAGTCAACCATAAGTGCCTCTCCGCCATGGTGTGAAGGCATGCACCTGCCTGGTATGAGGCGCCGCCTAGGATTTAAATCAAACGTCGCTTATCAACACACAAAAAACAACCGCGGTCAAATGAGCCGCCATCCGTGAACACCCGGTCAAGCCAGCCGCCACCTGGATTCTGCTGCACGTCTGTTTGTGGTATTACGGTACGGAGACACGAAGCGGCCAAAAAGCTGACGAAGACCTATATTTCAGCGGTTATTAATTAAATGTGCTCAAAAACAGGAAAAAAACTATTAACAAGCGTATTAATATTGGACATTATAAAAGATTCAGTTATATTATGTTAGAATATATTATACTGTGGTATTTTCCACAAAAATAAAGTCTGTTAAAATACATTATAACACTGATTATGTCCTACTTTTTTCTACATGCATTATTCAAATTCCTTCACAGTTAAGACCAAAATTTCAATATTTTTCATAACGACCATGTCTCTATCTGTGTCAACTTTCCCGGGGTTTTATTGTAGAATTTGGGCGAAAATGAATGGCAAAGTCTGTCACAATACATTATAGCACTCCTTGACATTCATACAGGCATTACTCAAATTCCTTCACAGTTAACAATAAAATAGGAATGTATTCTTCTTCAGGACACCCAAGACTCTGTCTGTGTCAACTTTCACTGGGTTTTACTGTAGAATTTGGGAGAAAATGAATGGCAAAGTCTGTCACAATACATTATAGCACTCCTTGACATTTATACAGGCATTACTCAAATTCCTTCACAGTTAACAATAAAATTAGAATGAAGTCTTCTTCAGGACACCCAAGACTCTGTCTGTGTCAACTTTCATGACATTTTACTGTAGAATTTGGGATAAAATGAATGGCAAAGTCTGCCACAAAGCATTATAGCACTCATTGACATTCATACAGGCATTACTCAAATTCCTTCACAGTTAACAATAAAATAGGAATGTATTCTTCTTCAGGACACCCAAGACTCTGTCTGTGTCAACTTTCATGACATTTTACTGTAGAATTTGGGATAAAATGAATGGCAAAGTCTGTCACAATACATTATAGCACTCCTTGACATTTATACAGGCATTACTCAAATTCCTTCACAGTTAACAATAAAATTGGAATGAATTCTTCTTCAGGACACCCAAGACTCTGTCTGTGTCAACTTTCACTGGGTTTTACTGTAGAATTTGGGATAAAATGAATGGCAAAGTCTGTCACAATGCATTATAGCACTCATTGACATTCATACAGGCATTACTCAAATTCCTTCACAGTTAACATGACATTTTCTATACATTCTTCTTCAGGACACCCAAGACTCTGTGTGTGTTAACTTTCACTGGGTTTTACTGTAGAATTTGGGATAAAATGAATGGCAAAGTCTGTCACAATACATTATAGCACTCCTTGACATTTATACAGGCATTACTCAAATTCCTTCAGAGTTAACAATCAAATTGGAATAAATTCTTCTTCAGGACACCCAAGACTCTGTCTGTGTCAACTTTCACTGGGTTTTACTGTAGAATTTGGGAGAAAATGAATGGCAAAATCTGTCACAATGCATTATAGCACTCATTGACATTCATACAGGCATTACTCAAATTCCTTCACAGTTAACATGACATTTTCTATACATTCTTCTTCAGGATGACCATGACTCGGGGTGTTGTTATCCAGCATTGATGTCAATGGGAACCACAGTATATGCAGCTCCTGGGAAGAATGCGACTGCGAAGAGGGCAAGGAGACAATTGTCAAGTGAACGGAGTGACACTATGCCAATTTGGTATAATGACTACAAGTTTTATAACCCATGGACAAGATCAATGGATTGGCTTGGAGCGTTCTGGCACTAGCAAATCTGACTGAAACTGCACTTTCGCTGTTAAATGATGAAGTGAAGCAAATAAGGGATGCGGTGGTGCAAAACAGGCTAGCCTTGGACATGCTTTCATCGGAAAGAGGCGGTATTTGTAAGATGCTGAGTATTTCATGTTGTTTTCATTTGCCTGACTATCATGATAATGTCACAGATCTCATTAACCATATGAAGTTAGCGATAGCTACATCTCCCAAAACAGATGATTCATGGTTTGTGTGGTTGACATCATTGTGGGGAGGTTGGGGATATTGGCTGATTCATTCATGTTTACCTGTAGCATTGGGGATAATACTGCTGATTTTTGTGCTGCCTTGTTATCTTCAGTGTTTTTTATCCCTGATAAGGAAAGCAGTAACTAGAACCGTCACTTCGGTAAATATGCAAAGACGACCCGACAAAGAGTATGAAATGCCAGATGTGCGTCCGGCACCATCCTTTGTACCAAAACCACCTATGCATGACTGCATGACTGTTGATTTGACTGATTCTGAAATTGAGTAAACTGAAATTTCTTTAATGAAAGGTGTACAAGCAGGTCTGAATCCATGGTATGAGGTACTGTAAACAGAAGGTTAATGAAGAGATGAAGAGATGAGATTCCCCTCTTGCTTGCTTATGTGTCAGGAGATTTATATAATTTTCTCTTCACCAGCTTGTGATGTGTTTTTCGCTTATCAGCTAATGAAGGGCTATATTAAAGCCTTAAAGGAGCACATACACTCGATGTTCTGATAAATATGTATCCTAAATCTTGTCAAAGAATGACAAAAAGGGGGGAATTGTGTGAGAAATTTATCATTTTATCATATGTAGCCTACATATATTTACTATATGCATATTATTCATATTTAATCATATATATATATTTCATATTCATATGTTTAATATTCTTTTATACCACAAGTAATCATATAACATCATATAACTGTTTGAGCACAGGGCCTATGAGGTCTGCTTCTGCCTTTCCCTGCCTTGCATAAGAATATGACACTATAACCTGCTTGTTCTTGCTTGCTTAGGAAAAACAGGATATCATGAAGATTTCGGGAAGACGCAACGTGAGGAATGAAACAGACTTTGCTGTAATTTTACAGTTACTTACTGTAAAAAAGTCCAGTAAAATACCATATATATGATTTACGGTTAACTACTGTAATACGCACTGCATTGTGGGTATTTTTTTATTAAGTTTACAGTAATTTACTGTATATGGGAATTTGCAGTATTTTGCTGTAATTTTACAGTTATTTACTGTAAAAAAAGTCCAGTAAAATACCATATATATGATTTACGGTTAACTACTGTAATACACACTGCATTATGGGTATTTTTTATTAAGTTTACAGTAATTTACTGTATATGTAAATTTTCAGTATTCTACTGTTTACACAAAAGCAGTAGTGCTACTGTAAATGAAGAAGACAGGTTTCTTGAATGTGCTGCGGACATTTTAATAGGCCTAAAACATTTCATTTAGTCATTTAGCAGACACTTTTATCCAAAGTGACTTACAAATGAGGACAATGGAAGCAATCAACAAAAGAGCAATGATATACAAGAGCTATGACAAGCCTCAGTTAGCTTTAGGCAGTACAGTAACAAGGTTTCCCCTCCGGGAACGAGACGCTGCGTCGAGACGCTATGGGGAACGCCATCAGCGTTGTCCAGCTCTGAATCATATGTGTAATCAGTCAAAATTGACGGCCAGACGTCAGGTGCGGTGACGTCATGACCAGGATGCTTAAAAGCACGTGATGTGCAGCCGGCGCCAGCTTTTTGTCATTCAGCAAAGCTCTCTGTGTGTGTCAGTCGATTGTGTTCTGTGAGTCTGTTACTATCAAGATAGGAAATAAGAAAGTTTATTCTTAAAAAGATAGGCAAAGAAAGACTAGAAGCAGACATATCAAAGGCCAATGAGGGCGAAAGTAGATCACGTTACAGACTGTGTGTTCCTCCCTGCCCACGCTATAACACGAGCGGGATACACACAGTTTTTGCGATGATCTGGCTGGGAGGCGAAAACTCTCTTTGAGGAGGGAGTTTTCACCTGCGTCCTCGCGGCACCTGCCACGCTGCCGCTGAGGCGGAGCAGTGGCTGTGCTCGCAGATGGATTAGATGGAAAGATTAAGAAGGGTGATCCCCTTTCTTCTTCCTTTTCCATCAGATCCAACGTCCGCTGCAATGCATTGCGCTCCCGCCGGGCACGCTCCGAGGAGTGTGTCCGCGCCTATGATCTCGCGGTCCCGCTGCTGCTGAGGCACCGCGGCGAGTGAGATCACGGGGATCGCACATAGATCTGGCGGACGGGTTGGAGATGGGTTCGCCCTATTTCCACCTGTATTCCCCAGGTCTAGCGCTCTCTCGGGGCGGAAGCCTAAGCTGTAGTTCTTCCCCCGTGAGTGAGAGTGCGCTAATCTGCAGCAGTTTCTCTCCAAGAAGATTTATTTGTTTTGTTCCGAGCGGCTCGCGTGTTGCCGAGGCAACGCGCGCATTATGGTAATTCTCGGTTCATTTATGAACTTTCAGACCGTGTTTACTTGTCTGGGTGTTTGACTGCATTTAATTTTGAATAATTAACTATGCATTTTATCTGACTATGAAAGTTAGATATATTTATATATATATATATATATATATATATTGTAGAGAAATATATACAATTATATATGACATACAAGAGCCTCTTGGGATACTTCTCGAGTGAGAGCACAATGCTTACCTCTCTTCCTCCAAGGAGGTTGAGGTAGTCAGCTGGGGCTGCTGGGCGGAGCAGCCCCAATTGTGTTCCAGCTCCTTATTCGGGGAATGTCACTTCTCGTACTCGCCAGAATCGGAGTCAGAGTGACGCTCCCGGGCCGAAGACGGGTCTGCGGATCGATAGTCTTCGGCCAGAACGCCCTGATGCCAATGGTCCAGGGCCTTGAGGGCCGGCCCCTCTGGGGAAGAGCGGTGTACACCGCATTACACGGTGCCCGTCTCTCCTCAGTGCCCTCAGGAGATCAGTCTGCTAACCCTGCCAGTGTTCTAGGGCGCAGCGGTCTCTAGCGAGCGCTTCTCTTAGTCTCTTCCGCCCAGAAATGTAGCGGAGCTGGGAGGCTCGCCACCCCTTCGGGGGTCTCTAGAGCAGCTAGATCGGCCGTCCCCTGCCGGTCCTCCGCTCCAGGGCACCGAGCTAGCCGCTCTAAGTACACCAGAGACCAGTCTCGAGATACTGGTTCCCTTAGTAGACTATTCGGCAGCACGGACACTGCTGCAAAATGTGTCTCGATGGGTCACGCACACTGTGGGACAAGGCTATGTGGCGCTCTGCCGCAGCCTTTCTACGGGGTCACCCCCATGCTGGTGGGTCCCGAGCAGGCTCTGGTAATGGAACAAGAAGTGAGCACTCTCCTGAGGGAGGAGACCATCGAGGTGGTCCCTGCTCTAGACAAAGAGTCCGGGTTCTACAGCCGTACTTCATTGTTCCTGGGAAAGGGGTTGCGGCCTTCTTAGATCTAAGCTAACTGAACCGCTCAGTCACACGACTGAAGTTCAGAAAGCTCTCTTCAAGCACGTGTCTCACACCAGATCCGAGGACTGGTGGTCACGAGCGATCTAAAAGATGCATACTCCTTCCCCATTTTAGGAAGTTCCTGAAATGTGCTTTGGGGGCAAAGCGTATTAATATCGGGTTCTTCCCTTCGTGGCAATATAGGAGCAGCCATCCTGTCGAGGTACAATCGTGGCTGAGGCTTCGACTGTATGCCTTCCCCCGATCGCTCAGCTCCTGGGAGTTCTAGAGAGAGTGCGCATGGATGGGGTCCTTCTATTGAAAAACCCTGTTCTGGCCGGGCCGAGTATAGTTCTCTGACCCGATTTCTCTCCTCGACGGCTCTCCATGGGGGATTCCCGTCAGGAGGGATCTCCTCTCACTGACAGCGGGAATGATCTTTCACCCCCGCTCGGAGTTGTGGAAACTGTGGGTGTGGCTCCCGAGGGGGCACAACTCATAGCCTCTGGTCTCTCAACTGAGGTTGCTGAGACCATCCTCCAATCTAGAGCTCCCTCAATAAGGAAACTGTACGCCCTGAAGTTGAGACTCAGGGTGCGGAGACCGCCTGCTTGATCCAGTTAACTGCCTGTTTGGTACAGTGCTGGAGTTCTCGCAGGCCTGTTTCTCCGCAGGGTTAGCCCACTCCACCCTGAAGGTCTACGTGGCGGCTATAGCGACCTACCACGCCCCTCTTGGTGGCCTTTCAGTAGGCAAAAACTCTCTATTTAGACGTTTCCTCCGGTGGAGGCCAGGGTGCTTATGCTAAGTAGTGGATCTGGATGCTCTCTTATGACCTCGAGTCCTCTGATCTCCCCTTGCCTTTGGGAATCAAGGCTCACTCAACTTAATGTATGGCGGCCTCCAAGGCCTTCTGGCAGGTGTACCTGTGCAGGACATCTGTGATGCTGGTGGGTGGTCTACGCCCCTAACTTTCCAGGTTCTACGACCTGGCTCTGCGAGCCACTCCTGGCTTGTCTATTCCCTTGCCATAGCTGTGCATTCCACACACTAAGCAGGGATTTGCAAGTATGGCGGCGTGGACATCTCGTTCCCCATAGCGTCTCGACGCAGCTCGATGTTCCCGGAGGGGAACGTCCCGGGTTACGTATGTAACCCTGGTTCCCCGAGGGAATGAGACGCTGCGTCGCAGGGCCATACTTCCGGCATCCCTACTGGAGCTATGCTTCATTCCTGGAAGCTGGCGCCGGCTGCACATCACGTGCTTTTAAGCATCCTGGTCATGACGTCACCGCACCTGACGTCTGGCCGTCAATTTTGACTGATTACACATATGATTCAGAGCTGGACAACGCTGATGGCGTTCCCCATAGCGTCTCGACGCAGCGTCTCGTTCCCTCGGGGAACCAGGGTTACATACATAACCCGGGACGTTTTTTTTATATATAATAAATAAAAGGAAAACCGATAGAGCAGAAAAAGAATAGGGCAAGCTAGTGTTAGAGGCATTTTTTGCTTTTGTTAATTGTATGATAAACAAAAAGAAAACAGAATACAAAAAGATTAGAAATGCTACTGTTAGTTTTTTTAAAGCATAGAATTAGAATAGAGATTGCTAGAGTTAGAGGGTCAAATAAAGATAGAAGAGATGTGTTTTTAGCCGATTCTTGAATTCGATCCAATTCGATTTCAACTGATTTTTGAAAACATCAAGACAATATGCACATATAGGCCTATTAAAATGTCATATGATAATGTTTTATAGTTTATAATCTTGTTCAAAAGAAAATCATGAATCTTGCATTCATTTTTCTCATTTTAAAATTAATTTAAAAAAAAATCACACACCCACACACACGCATTTTCTATTAGTATTTTAACAAAATAATAATAAACAATAATAATAAATCCACAATTGGGTTCCCACCGTTTTTCAAAATAGGCTATCGGAAAAAAATACAGACTGGTATAATTTAATTTTATTATTATTTTTGTAATGTCATGGTAATACACAAGTGGTGATACAAATGTAATTTGTAAATTATTAAAAACAAAAATATATATATATAAAATTTACTTACACATCACAAAATTTAAACTGTTACTCGCGTGCAAAGCCTGCGCAACAACCTGACAGAGGTTCTATAAACTGAGGTTTGTGTCCAGTGCGCACATAACGGACGTCCCTTATGAATGGATCGCCAGACGCCAGCTGCAGATTTAGTAGATTCAGAGGTAGTAGGCTACTTTTATTTATGTTTACAAACTTTCAACAAATGTATTTTATTAGTTATTTTTTGATCGTAAAGCATTACCAATATCAATTCAATGATAATATATGAAGAAAGTAAATAATAAAATCGAATTACTGGCTATGACAAGCAGGACTGTTCGTTTTCCTCAAAAACTGCTGCTTTATGAAACCTATTAAATTGTCAAACAGTTGACTGACTGCCTTTTCCAGTAGACGTACCGAATGTAATATTTACACGAATAATGGTTTTCCGTCTTTTTTACGGCCAGTTATGGCGTAGGCCTATTTTACTCGTCAATTAAATGAATAACGTTACAGTTAAATGCCGTTAAATGTGTGTGACGTCATTTGAAGTAGCGCGTCTCAAAGGCTCTCTCTCGTGCGCTCTTAACCCCTTGCGGGCGCGCGCTCTCTCTCGTACGCTCGTAACCCCTGGCTTGCGCGCTCTCTCTCTCTCTTTCTTTCTTTCTTTCTTTCTTTCTTTCTTTCTTTCTCTCTCTCTCTCTCTCTCTCTCTCTCTCTTTCTGTGCGTCTGCTCTATTCAGGGAACACACACAAGTTCAAGTTGCTTTACTGGCATTACATTTTAATTAAAGTATTGCCAAAGCATTTTAAGTATGTGTAAAATACAGAATATATTTACACCACCAAAGTAATAAAGGAGATAATAAATGAGTACAAAATAAGAGAGAGAAAAAACAGCAGACAGTATCTGTAACATATACATATACTTATAGCAATTCCAATTAAATGTAATTTCATGAAAAGTTACAAATCATTAAATAATTAAGAATCGTTCTTTATTATGGCTTCTTATTTGTTAATAGAAGGATAGGTCTCAAAGTCAGTGCATTTAAATTTTCATAGTAACAGTAATTAAATTGACATGCTGTTGTATGCTAAATATTCTCTTCTATTGTTTCTTTCAGTGTTGACTGTCATCTGATTGTGTAAGTGATAAATTTAGCAGTCAGCCTATATCTGTGATTTATCATGTTCATAACATATGTTGATAGTCAATAATCACTGATGAAAATTATGTTTATTCTTTCTCTCTCTTTTGCTTTTGTGTCAGTAGGCAGGCACTACACCCTAAAGACTCTTTTTAAGGGGCCACACCACTGAGCATCTTTGGCTTTGTAAGTATATGTTTTGACTTACTATCAGATACAGTATTTGACATTAGATTAACTGCATGTTATGCAACAAATAGAGTCATCAGAAATGTATTGATCAAGAAATGATCAAAAAACGATAGTCATTGATTTAAAAAAGTTTCACACAAACATATACAACATCTCTCGCATGTTCAGTGAAGTTTCCTCTTTTCCTCTCTTTTGCTTTTGTGTCCGCAGGCACTACCTACGAACCCAAAGGCTCTTTTAAGGGCCATACCAGAAAACAGAGAGAGAGAGAGTAAGGAATAGTTGGAGAAACGGACAAAGGTGGACCAACACATCCACAACACGTCGCAAAGCCACCAGGAAAAAATTTAACAAAAAAACAGAGCACATGCAAGTATGTACAGGTGCAAGTATTGCAGCTTGTGTTTTTCAGATTTAAGAATTTTCTACAGTCATGTGAAAAAACATCAGCAAAAAGCAAACCATAGGGTTGCTTGTGGAAATGAGCAATGTCTTGCTTCCTTTACAACGTTTTTGGCATTTAGATCCCACATGCACCGAAAACACAGATATTGTTATATATAGTCAACAGAATGTCTAAACTGTTGCACAAGTTGTTACGCAAGTTTTTACATAATGTATAACATAACGAGATAAACTAATTTCTCCCTCATTTGCCCTCTGTTTTGTTTCAGATCAGCCATCAGTGTTTTACCCTTATGGTGGCCAGCCAACTGGGATGCTTTGTTCATGTGTTTTATTTAGATATTGGCATGATTTGTTGTTATAAATTCAGTTATATAGCCATCAGTGGCTTACCAGCATGGAGGCCAGCCAACTGGCATGCTTTACATGTTTTGTTTTTTTTTGTTAATGTATTGTTAACACATTGTTATGATTTAAATTATATAAATTAAGTTCTATATGTGATTTGTTATGAATTTAGTCCTATATATATATATATATATATATTTGTAATGTTGCATCACAATGATTAAATAAATAAGTAAATAAAATAAATGTAATTGACAGTGACAGTGAATAAAAATATACTGCTGTACATTGACTCAAGTTACTTCTTTGGAATTTATTAAATTCAATAGCATTCATGTAAAATATTCAAAATAAATATATTGTATAATAAATAGTGTAAAATAAATTATAGTAAAATTGCTGTAGCAATATACTGTAAAACTAAGTTGCGGTAAGGGTATTGTACTGTAAAATGATACTGCGGTAAGGGCATCATACTGCAAAACACATTTACAGTTAAAGTACTGTAAAGGGACAGTTACAGTAACTTACTGGCAGCACCATTACCGCAAAAATAAGTTACCGCAAAAATACAATAAAAAGTCTAACAGTGTGCTTGCTTAGCCATATATAGTCATATTGGGAGATAGCTATTGAAAACATGGGGCAAAGGGGTATACAAGCTGAGAACCATGTTCCATGTACCTGTACCTGTACCATGAACCATGTATTTACTGTATTGTCTGACCTTCTTGCAAGAATAAAATCTCAAAAGACTGTCTCTGACCGTGTTCTTTATTAAAGATAAAAATATCTACAACACAAGTCAGTATAATTAAGGTAATAAAACACTAATAATGAAAATAATATACAATAAATTATAAATAACAACAGTAATAAAAATATACAGAAAAAAAAAGTCCATAGACAGAACTGTGAATGTGCATAACATGATTGGTTTACAGGTCTTTATCTGTCCTTCAATGTCATTTGGTGAGATAAAAGGCTGAGCTGTGAGCCAGCTTCTTATCTCGTTGCTCACAGACTCAAGCTGTTTGTGTAGACCAGATCATTTCTGCAGAAATTAAAAGCAAGACAAAGACAAACCTCTGTTTGGTTCTTTAATTCTCAGTCTCTTCAGATCTTTATTGAATTTGCACATTTCCACCGCATCTGGATCATCATTTCATCCAAAACACACTCGACAGCTCAGACAAAAACTGCATTCTGACAGACTTTGTCATTCATTTTCTCCCAAGATCTACAGTAAAATCTCATGAGAGTTGACACAGACACGAATCTTGGTCGTTCTGAAGAAGAATGTATTGAAAATTTGGTAACACTTTATAATACGGTGACACTAATATACATTAATTCATGCTTAACAAATGCACAAATAACCATGAGTTAATGTATAACTCATGAAGAACTAAACCATTCATTAACAATTACTGCATCAGCAACAAATGAACCTTCTATATGATTCATAGATTAAGTAATCAATAAATTGTTATTAGTTAAATGTCATAATGTATTAATTACATAATAACTTATTTTATTAACTAATGAAGATAATTACCACATTGGGTCGAAGCCATGCCTTTAAACGTCCAGTTGTCTGCTTTAATTAATCATTACCTAATGATTTGCATGGGTATCATTATGGTGTGACTTTACTTGTTGAGCCAAATGACTAACTAACTAATTCTAAATCTATAACCACAATGACATTGTAAGGCCCGCCTCGATCGACCCAATGACGGCAGTCGTTCAGCGGGTGAAGGGCTTTGCGTGTTACAGTCTTTCCTTTTCACGACACAACAAGAACATTAAAATGGAACACTTTTTCTTATTATATATTTTGTCTCGTTATTTCATCTGACTCCATAAAATGAAAAGGGTTTTAATGATATCTGTGCATCATTAAAACAGGAACGAATGATTGATTATTCTTATCAGCTCTTTTTAATACTTTACCCGCTCAGATATAGGGAAGCTATATCGCTCAGAGGTCCTGTTTTCCACAGGTCTCACGGACACAATCTCGTCAGGCCCGATCATCAATCAGAGGTAAATTATGGTTACGTATCTAAGATTTGCCGTAAATTCACACGTACACAATCAGAGACATCGAATAACCCCCTTGGAGCACCCTCAGAACGCGAGTTCAATCGTTTACTTCAGTAAAGGGTTTTGGCCACTATCAGATATGTTAGCAGATCAATATACTACACTCGTAATAGCTTTGGGTTGGTCAAATCTTTGTTTAAAGTAACATTAATCAAAAGTCAGAGGTGTGGACGTACCCGAATTCAGTTTGATCAGACGGCGTTCACCGTCCCTGAACGGAATTAGCCCGCCCCTACACCCAAGTACACTTAAAAGATGCCGGATATTAGCCGTCGCTAAAACTGACGCAGGCTTGCGGAAATATACGGATCCGCTAATCTAATAAGGAGAAAGCAATCTTTAGAGGCAGTTAGAATAGAATCAAACGTTACAATTTATTGACCAGGTAATCAAAACAATAATTCAAAACTCCAACGTTACAAGAATAGAATCATCAGTTAACCATACCTGGCAATGAAAAACTACACACAAGTGACATGTGCGGGCAATCAGCTTACTGACTCCTAACCATAGCTGGAACTGAAAACTACACACAGTGGTTGTGCGGGCAATCCTCCTACAGACGCCTAACCATAGCTGGAACTGAAAACTACACACAGTGGTTGTGCGGGCAATCCTCCTACAGACGCCCAGAACTTTCTGTCCCTTTCCCTTATATACCCAGATAATTCAATAGACCCACCAAGGTGGTATCTTGTCATTATAATTAGTCTTCAGAATTTGCAACCAAATGGCTTCTTGGTTTCCTGTGGCAGAGAATACGTATTTACATACAGGAGATGTTTTTTGAATAGGAAATCAGGGGGAGGGCACGTCCCCCTGCTGTACACTATACTTCTCAGATTTTAGAACTTCTTTTAGCTTTTCATTATGATTGGGAGAATGAGACCATTTTACCCGACGCACTGAGACATTTCAAAAGATATCAAACATGTATGGTTACTTTTTTGTACATATCACATTGCATGGATTTTTCAGTGAATTTTAGGTGGTGAGGGGAGGGGGGAAATGATGAGACCGTCAGTACAGGGTGTGGATCCCCCAGTGTGCTGCACCCCTGGATGTTACTGTTACATATGCAAGAGACAGCTTTGTGGATTCACCGGTTGGGCCCTTTGTCTTCTCGAGGGGGGGCCCAAGTATCCTGGATGTTACTGTTACATATGCAAGAGACAGTTTTTGTGGATTCACCGGCTGGGCCTTTGTCCTCTCGAGGGGGGGCCCAGATATCCTGGCACCAGTCTTACAACATATTACTTAACAATTAGTTACTAGTTATGTGCCTCAACAAGTAAAGTCATAACATAAGGATACCTTAGCAAATCACTAGGTAATGATTAATTAAAGCAGACAACTGGAAGTTTAAAGGCATGGATTCGACCCAATGTGATAATTAACATATGCATTTACTTCATTAGATAATAAAATAAGTTATTAGGTAAGTAATACATTATGACACATTTAACTGATAACAATTTATTGATTACTTAATCTTTGAATCATATCGAATGTTCATTAGTTGCTGATGAAGAAATCATCAAAAATAAAAGAGTTATACATTAACTCATGATTACCTGTGCATTACTTAAGCATTATTTAATGCATATTTGTGCACCCGTATTGTGAAGTGTTACCGAAAATGTCATGTTAACTGTGAAGGAATTTGAATAATGCCTGTATGAATGTCACAGAGTGCTATAATGCATTGTCACAGACTTTGCCATTCATTGTATCCCAAATTCTACAGTAAAACCCAGTGAAAGTTAACACACACAGAGTCTTGGGTGTCCTGAAGAAGAATGTATAGAAAATGTCATGTTGACTGTGAAGGAATTTGAGTAATGCCTGTATAAATGTCAAGGAGTGCTATAATGTATTGTGACAGACTTTGCCATTCATTTTATCCCAAATTCTACAGTAAAACCCAGTGAAAGTTGACACAGACAGAGTCTTGGGTGTCCTGAAGAAGAATTAATTCCAATTTTGTTGTTAACTCTGAAGGAATTTGAGTAATGCCTGTATAAATGTCAAGGAGTGCTATAATGCATTGTGACAGATTTTGCCATTCATTTTCTCCCAAATTCTACAGTAAAACCCAGTGAAAGTTTACACAGACAGAGTCTTGGGTATGCTGAAGAAGAATTCATTCCAATTTTATTGTTAACTCTGAAGGAATTTGAGGAATGCCTGTATAAATGTCAAGGAGTGCTATAATGCATTTGACAGATTTTGCCATTAATTTTCTCCCAAATTCTACAGTAAAACCCAGTGAAAGTTTACACAGACAGTGTCTTGGGTGTCCTGAAGAAGAATGTATTCCAATTTTATTGTTAACTCTGAAGGAATTTGAGTAATGCCTGTATAAATGTCAAGGAGTGCTATAATGCTTTGTGACAGACTTTGCCATTCATTTTCTCCCAAATTCTACAGTAAAACCCAGTGAAAGTTGACACAGACAGAGTCTTGGGTGTCCTGAAGAAGAATTCATTCCAATTTTATTGTTAACTCTGAAGGGATTTGAGTAATGCCTGTATAAATGTCAAGGAGTGCTATAATGTATTGTGACAGACTTTGCCATTCATTTTCTCCCAAATTCTACAGTAAAACCCAGTGAAAGTTGACACAGACAGAGTCTTGGGTGTCCTGAAGAAGAATACATTCCAATTGTATTGTTAACTCTGAAGGAATTTGAGTAATGCCTGTATAAATGTCAAGGAGAGCTATAATGCATTGTGACAGATTTTGACTTTCATTTTCTTCCAAATTCTACAGTAAAACCCAGTGAAAGTTGACACAGACAGAGTCTTGGGTGTCCTGAAGAAGAATGTATAGAAAATGTCATGTTAACTGTGAAGGAATTTGAGTAATGCCTGTATGAATGTCAATGAGTGCTATAATGCATTGTGACAGACTTTGCCATTCATTTTCTCCCAAATTCTACAGTAAAATATCATGAAAGTTGACACAGACAGAGTCTTGGGTGTCCTGAAGAAGAATGTATTCCAATTTTATTGTTAACTCTGAAGGAATTTGAGTAATGCCTGTATAAATGTCAAGGAGTGCTATAATGTATTGTGACAGACTTTGCTATTCATTTTATCCCAAATTCTACAGTAAATCCCCATGAAAGTTAACACACACAGAGTCATGGTCGTCCTGAAGAAGAATGCATTCCAATTTTATTGTTAACGCTGAAGGAATTTGAGTAATGCCTGTATGAATGTCAAGGAGTGCTATAATGTATTGTGACAGACTTTGCCATTCATTTTATCCCAAATTCTACAGTAAATCCCCATGAAAGTTAACACACACAGAGTCATGGTCATTCTGAAGAAGAATGCATTCCAATTTTATTGTTAACGCTGAAGGAATTTGAGTAATGCCTGTATGAATGTCAAGGAGTGCTATAATGCATTGTGACAGACTTTGACTTTAATTTTCGCCCAAATTCCACAGAAAATCCCCATGGAAGTTGACACAGATAGAGACATGGTCGTTATGAAAAAGATTTTATTGAAATTTTCGTCTTAACTGTGAAGGAATTTGAATAATGCATGTAGAAAAAAGTAGGACATAATCAGTGTTATAATGTATTTTAACAGACTTTATTTTTGTGGAAAATACCACAGTATAATATATTCGAACATAATATAACTGAATCTTTTATAATGTCCAATATTAATACGCTTGTTAATAGTTTTTTTCCTGTTTTTGAGCACATTTAATTAATAACCGCTGAAATATAGGTCTTCGTCAGCTTTTTGGCCGCTTCGTGTCTCCGTACCGTAATACTACAAACAGACGTGCAGCAGAATCCAGGTGGCGGCTGGCTTGACCGGGTGTTCACGGATGGCGGCTCTCTTGACCGCAGTCCTCACATTCCTTGTTAACTTTACAATTTCCAATAACTGTATTCACATTCAATCTAATTGAATACATTTCTTATAACCAAATTTGTACTCACCAAAGAGAAATGTATCAGTAGAAAAAAAAAAGAAATTAAGTATTCCTCCAAAGAAATACTAATTAGGCTCTATTTCATCAACTTCTCTTCGCGTCTTTCTCAGTGCTGTTTCTAATCGCGTCTTTCTCACAGCGTGAATTTATAAGAAATTATATCTTAAGTTATCTCTTAATTGGCACTTCTTAATCCAACACTAAATCATTAAACTGTTTGCTCTCACTCTTACGTCGTTCGCGTCTCGTATTCTCTTGCTCGCACGCACTCTTCTGGAACTTTCCCATCCAAAGGCGGAGCTAACCTTTTACCTTACCAATCAGAAATCGGTTTAGGAAATTTTTATTTATTTTAATTATTTATAATATAAATAAATTTAACTTTATGGGGTGGGGATTCTGTCTAATAATTTTACAGCAGCAAGAATAAAATAATATTTCCTATAAATATTAGTGACCTAGATGAATGATCTGGGTTACATTAATATAGTCTGGAGGTACACTTATTTGATCAGATTGTTTTTAATTGAAGCAAAACACAGATACAAAGGTAAAAATATAAACAGAAAACATACTCTAAAAATATACAACGTGCAAAAGTATATACACAAGACTTTTTAATTCCGCGTCACCCCATCAAGTTCTCGCTGGATCCCCTCCTCGGCTATCAACGAGAGGAATGTCTGTACTTCCTCAATAAACAACGAAACAGCAATTTTTTGGTTGATACAAAAAGGTGCGTTGGTTCAAACAAAAGTTGCGTCCGATCCTTCGCTGGCTGTGCTGATTTAAATCTAGCGGGTATATGTTGAGTCTCGTGTCGCAAGTTCAGTGATGCAGTAATGATGATTCTCTCCGGCCAATCAGTGATCAGTAGAGTTTACACGTCACGTTTTGGTAACGGTACAGATCGCTTGGAACCCCGGCCGAGGTGGTACTAAAAAAGTACCACCGTACCCAGTGGAAAACCCCCCAAAAGTGAACCGTACCGAACCATGGGTTCAGCGTAACCATTGGATGCCGTACCATGCAGTGGAAAAGTGCCACTAGTGTGTTCCCACTAGGACTTATTTATTATATATAAAAGACGAACTATGGTTTATCGCAAAATTAACAGTTTTGCCAATACAAACAGGCCAAAAACACACCGACAAAGGATAAACAAAAAAAATAATCGGTATCGGTTATAAAAATCAATATCGGTCGATCACCACTTTAGAGTAGTGGTTCTTTCGATTTATCAGTTGATTAAACATAACTGGGGCCCCAAGGAATGTGTTAACATAACCCAGTTAAACTTTTCATATTTATGGGGCATTCCAGGGTTGTCACACACTGCCTTCAGTCTGGGAAGGCAGACATTCTCTGATCAGCTCCTTCATGGACACACAAGATCTGAGAAACACAATTCTTCTCGCACACAATTTTATACAAACCCGATTCCAAAAAAGTTGGGACACTGTACAAATTGTGAATAAAAAAGGAATGCAATAATTTATAAATCTCATAAACTTATATTTTATTCACAATAGAATATAGATAATGAGGGATTACAAATTGTATTTTAATGTTTAATTTAAATTCACTTCCTGATTAAGAAGTGTCAGGCAAATTCAGGTGCTTTAGATCGCTTCCTGACCATTTGAGCTTGAGACAGCTGGGCCTTTTGTCTCTATGATAATGGTAAGATCAATGAGTCAGACTACTGAGAGATTCGACCTTTGTTCTGCAAATGGCTTTGTCCTGGCCAGACGTGGATTTGTTAGGTTTATTGAACCACGGGAAGTTTCCCGTAACCAACTAACGCCTCCCTCAGATGCTTGCTTTATTTGATGTTTTGTCTCAACCTCCAAAAGTCCCTCCTCCAATTCTGTCTATAAGATACCCTGTAAAAATTACTTAAGATGAGATTTCGATGACTACAGTTCACAACAGCTTGTGTTCTCAATAAAAGAATCCTGCTGATCCAATCCGAAGTCTCCTGGTCTTCTCTTCTGAGTTTTCTACACTTTAGAAGAACAGAGTTTACAACAGATGGTGCCGTGACCCGGATAGAGTTCCAGCTTCCTCACCTGAAAAACTTCAAGCTCAAACAAAGATCTGCATCTTTTGGAATCCAGCGAAACTTCAAGCTGAACAAAGATTCCCAGACTGAATTTTTCTCTCAACCAAGGGTTGTGGTGAGTGCTGTCTCTAATCCAAAAGAACCTAAGACCAGTGTATCCTCTGTGCCGTCAGAGAAGAGTTAACATACATCTGTAGGGTTTGTTTAACTAAATGTATCCTCTGTTTCAGGCAGGGAAGAGTTTATCCTCTGTTCTTGTAGGCAGGGAAGTTTATCCTCTGTTTCAGAAAGGGAAGAGTTTATCCTCTAAAGTTTTTTATTTTAGAGATGAAAGTATCCTCTGTTCTTGTAGGCAGGGAAGTTAAGTGTGAAGTGTTGGTAATTTGGAAAGTTAACAATAGTTAAGTTTTTTTATTTATTTAACAAGTAACTCTGTTGATCAGAGAAGTTTTTTTTTTGTTTTTTTTTTTTGTTTGTTTTGTTTGTGTGGTACCGAAGAAACTTACAAAATGGTTAGAAGGAATGCTAGACTGATTCCAACCACAGAAAAGAGTGGTCTTGCGACTCCTTTGTGGTCAGATAGTGAATTCAAAACGCTGTTAGGGGAACAAATGGACCTAATAGTCACTGAAAAAGTTAGACTAGAACTAACGCAGAAATATGAGATTCATCCAGACAAGACTTGGTCAGTAGATGAGTGTAAAAAGGTACTAGGAGCAAGTATTCGTAAGAACAATGTGAAAGGCATTATCTGTTGTCACAGAGAATTCAGTGTTAACGCTAGCGACACAACAGTCTCAGCGTAACTCAGAGCTAGAGAAACAGAACAATGAACTCCATGCGAGAGTATCCACTTTGACTAAGAAATTGAACCTCAAGAAAGTTGCAGCAAAAACTGATGTGGAAGTAAGTCAGCCTGATAACATTTACCCTGATTTACAAGCGTTCTTTGAAACAGATGTAGCTCTCCAATCAGTAACTGGTGTGCCTGTAAATTCCGTCAATGTGTGTGGTGCGAGGAGCAGATTTCAGGGAATTGAGGAAACTGATAGTGTCCCTCTCAATTCTTCTGTTGTGCAAATACAAACTGTTGCCAACGCGTTATGTCCTAAAGATATAGAGAGACTATCTCAGAGTTTACCGTCAGCACGCACACATTTTTCTGAATTTAGAAGAACATTGATCAGTAAAATGCGTCTTTATGACATGTCGTTGGCAGAAGTCACGCAGCTGATGTCACAAATACTAACTGAATCTGAATTCAACAGTTTTGAATCTGCTGTCACTTCTGAACTGCGAAATGCCAGTAAGGGTGATTTAAGAGAAGGTATTTTGAAAATCCTAAAGAACATCTTAGGACCCAAAATAGATTGGTCTAGAATTACTACCTGTGTGCAAAGGAAAGAAGAAACTGTGAGTGAATATACTGAAAGATTTTGTCAGTCAGCTGTAATTTACAGTGGAATTGTTGATGACCCTGAAAGTGTACTAGATGACAAGAGACCCCTGGTTCGTATCTGGTCAGATGGCCTTGTAGCCGAATACAGAAAAGCTTTACCATTCTTAGATCTAACTTGGTCTAACAGAACTCTCAGAAGTAACCTAGACAGGTTAGCTACATGGGAAAGAGATGCTGATGTCAAGGCAAAAGTAAGAGTAGCAGCAGCTACGTTTAACACAACGAAACAAGACAATAGATGGTCTAAAAGAGAAAGCAAATGCAAATACTGTGGAAAATTAGGACATTGGGAGAAAGAGTGTAGGAAGAAGTTGCAAGATAGTAAAATAAATGCTATGCATAATTCTGCTCCTTCTCAGCCTGCACACAACCCTGAAGTAGTTCCGCCAGTGACCACTGAAACTGTGGTACAGATAGTTCAGGCTCTTCTAAGAGCACAACAAGACCAGGAAAAAAACTAATTATTGGGGCTGTGAGTAGCTACCTTTCCCCTGTAATCCAACACAATGACCAAAGAATTGTTGTGAAAGGTAGCATAAAAGAGAAGTTAGCAACTCTCACAGCCCCGAATATTGTTATACAGCGTGCACCAGTCACGAACCCATCCTCATGTATGATGTCTGCAATGACTGAATTTGTGTTAGAGGATGAAGGCGAAATGACTCATGATTGTGTTACGCTTACATATGCAGCAACAAGTGAAATAGCAGAAACTCCCATAGAGAACGCAGAATTGGAGTTGTTTGTTGATGGTTCAGCTCAAGTTATTGAAGGTAACAGATGAGCAGGATATGCAGTAACTTCCACCACTGAAGTAGTTGCTTCAGGTCGTCTTCCAGATCATTTTTCAGCTCAAGCTGCAGAACTAGTAGCCTTAACTAGAGCATGCACGCTAGCTTCAGGATCGGTTGCAAATATCTACACAGATTGCATTGACTCAGATCAAGGTACCCACTTCACAGGACAGGTAGTCAAGGAAGTGTCTAGAATTGTTCCTCCCCCTGCAGGGATAGGATAGGGCAGACACAAGAACCAGTGAGGAGCCCAGGGAAGAACCGAAAGCAACAGGCTTCGGGGGCCAACCCTGCGGTGAAGATTTCCTCATAGGCCTTTCCCCTCCATTAGTCCATCCTTTCCTCACTGTTCTTTAGGTGTCGCAGGAATTAAGAAATAGGGAAAGAAGGAACAACCATAGTAGACTATATTTTGAACAGAGGATACAACCCTAATGTTTGCAGACTCTACAACAAATACTGCTCTGTGCCGTTGTTCTCTCTTGTTTGTGTTTCTTTCTTCCTCTGTGCAGATACCATTTGATGGCTGTCCTGAGATCCATATGCACCACCCTTCTCACCTGCGGATGAAGCCACAACCTCTAGAAAACAACTAGACCCATTGCCGAGCCAACTATCACACAAGAAAGAGAAAAGAAAGAAGAAGAAGAAAAAAAAATACACAACGCAGAGACTCACATACGGGAACTTCAGTCATCCATCAACATGATCAAGATTTTCGTACTATTAACCATCATGGACATCACGCAAAGTGTAGACCCCAGAAACAACATATTCGTAGAGCTGATGAATATGTCAAGAAATGCCTTGTTTGCTGGAAAGAACGTTTGCATGCCGCACGCACCTTCAGTAGGAGCAGGAATCCCATGGGTGGCACACCCTATCTCCAAATGTGATACGTGTACCTTATTCGATCATCATACCAGTGGATTATACAACAAGGATACATGTCACAACGTAACAATTCCTCCAGCTTCTTCGTGTTACATTCCTGGACTACCATCCTGCAACCTAACTTCAGCTACTCCCATTATGACAGATCTACTCATGCCAAGGATGTTCTATTGGTGCATGGAAAATCATGCTCCAGCATCGACTACACTGGGTGAAATTCCTCGTGAACGTTGCAGCTTTGTGATTGAAAGAAGAACCGAATTCGATGTGTACGTTACTACATCAGATAAGAAAGAGGAGAATGAATTAAAAGAGTGTCTCTACGGGAACCCATCCCTACCGACATTTTTTGCCATAAATCAGTGGTGTATGATTCCTCCACCGACTGGCACTTTGTGGTTATGTGGGACTTCTGTCTACAGCATCCTACCCAGCCAATTCAATGGCAGGTGCACCCTGGTTTATGTCCTACCAGCCATCAGAGAAAATACACACTCCACCTCAAGTTCTCCACATCTACAAAATTCAGCTTCTACCAACAAAGATGGCTGCATTCCAGGACTCTCTTGTGTACAAACGTGGTGGTCAAGAACTCTTGGAGCATTAATCCCATCGTATGGTGTCATGCAGGCTCTCGATCAGGTCAGAAGCCTGTCGGATTCAGTACAGAAATTGGCCAATGATACGGTTTTGGCCCTGGGCAACATCAAGGACACTCTTGCCTCGCACAAGATGATGATCTTACAGAACAGAGTGGCCTTGGATTACATTCTTGCAACACAAGGGGGAGCCTGTACCATTATCGGTCCTGAATGCTGCACCGGGTTAATGGATCCAACAGAGAACTTGAACAAAATCCAACAAGACATTCTTGGTCTTTCAGCAAAATTACACCAGATGACTGAAGATAATTATTCATGGTTCGGAAACTTGTTAGGTAAACCATGGCTGTGGATCAAGGAAATAGCAATTCTGCTGTTGTTTCTCCTACTTGCGTACTATCTATGCATCCACAGTATCAAGTGTTTCTTTCAGCAAATGACTCCCGCCTCTCACGAGGAAATGACAATTCCAACCAGAAAAGATTATTACCCGTAAGAACTTCACGGACCCTATTTGCATGTTTTGTTTCTGTGTCAGCATGCAATTACATATAAGCAACACAGAACATGTACTATGTGCCTGTAACGATTACAAGTTACAATAAGTAACTTTTAAGTGTCTAAATTTGTATTTTGTGAGAGTTATTAGAACTCTCAAAGGGGGAATTGAGGGATTACAAATTTTATTTTAATGTTTAATTTAAATTCACTTCCTGATTAAGAAGTGTCAGGCAAATTCAGGTGCTTTAGATCGCTTCCTGACCATTTGAGCTTGAGACAGCTGGGCCTTTTGTCTCTATGATAATGGTAAGATCAATGAGTCAGACTACTGAGAGATTCAACCTTTGTTCTGCAAATGGCTTTGTCCTGGCCAGACGTGGATTCGTTAGGTTCATTGAACCACGGGAAGTTTCCCGTAACCAACTAACGCCTTCCTCAGATGCTTGCTTTATTTGATGTTTTGTCTCAACCTCCAAAAGTCCCTCCTCCAATTCTGTCTATAAGATACCCTGTAAAAATTACTTAAGATGAGATTTCGATGACTACAGTTCACAACAGCTTGTGTTCTCAATAAAAGAATCCTGCTGATCCAATCCGAAGTCTCCTGGTCTTCTCTTCTGAGTTTTCTACACTTTAGAAGAACAGAGTTTACAACAATAACATATAAAATGTTGAAAGTGAGACATTTTGAAATGTCATGCCAAATATTGGCTCATTTTGGATTTCATGAGAGCTACACATTCCAAAAAAGTTGGGACAGGTAGCAATAAGTTAATAAGTTAGCAAAAGTTAAATGTACATATAAGGAACAGCTGGATACGGAAGTTCTAAGCGGCCATGCATTATTATAATTTTTCTGTCTTATTTTCTATAATTTCTTTCTTATTTTTATAACGAAAGTTGTTTTGTCGTTATCACGACTTAATTTTCTCGTGATCTCGACATAACGAAAGTTGTTTTGTTGTTATCTCGACATAACGAAAGTTGTGGATCTCAACGTAAAAACCGTTTTCTCACGACGTAATTGTAGCTATCGCAAGAAAATCCCGCACCTTGTGAATGTTTCTGGCGAATATTATGGTATACGCGCTAGCGGCTGATATCTCCATCATAAAGTTACTAATTTCCTGCAGCAAATATGGACTTTATCTCTGCATTGAGAGATGCAAATACAATCTGTGGTAAACATAACTTGACTATACTTTACTATACTCTTACCATCCCCTTTATATTAATAATGTTGTGTAAAACTTGTCATGCAAATGAAATATTAAAATTGTCTACGTATAATTTATGAGCTAAATAACAGCGATTGATAAATCAGAACTCAATATTGCAACAAGCTGCGCACAAGCTCAAAAAGCCAATGATTAATAATCCATTCATAAAGGCGGTCACTTGCTTTGTTTCTACTGAATCAGCCGTTTTGAACGAATCGCTTGACGGAATGATTCAGTGAATCATTTAATAAAAAGGGACTTGCTGCCACCTACTGGCAGTTTTAGTTTTATATTTATTCATCCATAACAGCCCTAAATAAATAAGTCAAGGTACCAGCACAAAAACACAGACAGCAAATTATTGTTTAATTATCAACAAAAATTCCCCCATTTCAGGCCACAGAAGGAAAACAGCTTATAAATCATATTTCGTTTTAGAAAGCTTTATTTTTTTTTGTTACATAGAAATATGTTTAGGATTTAGGCAAATTTTGTAATCATAGATAGATATATATATATATATATATATATATATATATATATGAATGACAAAAAGTGTGGTATATTGTGGCTCAGATAATAATTAAAATACTTTGACACCTAAAACTAAACACATGCTAAAATATATTATGTTTTATGTGTTTCAGATTGATCCTGCTGTTGCCAGACTACTGAATGAAGAGGAACTGTCTAAGTATATTCCTCGATATGGCGATAGGGTCTTTGCAAAGAATTGGATGCCGATAAATGCAGAGGAACATGGGAATGAAGACAGAAAACAGAAACTGATTAACCGATTGAGAGAAAAAAGGAAACTACCAGCAATTCAGAATCAGAAAAAAAACATGGAGTTGGCAATAAGAATGCTGAAAGCAAGACAAGGAAAATTGAACTTGGCTGGATGAACTACCAAGATAGCAGCTACAAACAAGTTAGAAGACCCAAAGGAGGTGGAACACGGGAAATTGTTGTTTAAAAAGAAGACACGGTGTAAAATGTTCTGAATATCGGGAGAAAACTTTTTTCCCTAATGGTCAATCAGCAAAAGGGATTGCTGACGAATTCAACTTTACGCTCTGTGTCACTGGCTCTGAAGAACCACTCGAAGAAGATCAGACAATTGGCAGCTTGTACGAGGCAACACATTACCGACTTCTTAGACTGTATGTGTACACAAGACTGAAAGATGAGGATTCTGATCAGAGTGATGCAACTGACACAAATTTGACTCTAAAGAGACCTCGGCTTGCTTCCACACCAGACGTAACTCCATGTACTTCAGGATGTAACAATCAGAACAGAAGTCAAACTTTGCACTCCCCACCTTTTACATCTGTCAGCTCAAGTGACGTTGTACTCCAGTCCTCTGATGATGAAGTGGTGTTCCTGGGTAATGATGTGAACACATCCTATGACATGGTCTCTGACACACTTGTATACTCACCTGTACATGTTGATTGTGCGGGGAATGAAACATTTGTTGAAACAATACCGGAAACAGTTCCATTTGAGCCAGATACAGTCTTTGTTCCAGGTAGCTCATTCTATGAAATCACAGATGCTGTAGAAACAGTGCCAGAAGGTCCACCTCAGGCAACTGACACCCAGGAGCCAACAAACAATGACTTGTTCTTTGAAAACCCAATAAATGTGACTGAAAGTGAAACAGTTGTGATTCGCAGAGTTCACTGCGTGAATGATATGATTCAGGCTTTCTCAGACAAAAACATTCTACATGCCAATGTAAGAATTAAACGTGTTCTCGAAAATGGTGAGGAGGAAGCTGGCGTCGGCGATTGAGTGTTCCAGGACTGTCTTACTGAATTCGGGGACACATTTTATGCAACAAGAACCTGTGGAACAACTTACAAGATACCTACTCTGCATCACACTTACCAAGAAACAGAGTGGGAAGCTGTTGCGCGGATTTTTGCCATTGGATGGGTGCGCTTTGGTTACTTGCCAATTCAGCTGGCACTTCCTTTTCTAAAAGAAGCACTGTCCCTTCCTTCACCAGAAACCAGTCTTATGGAGGTGTTTTTCAATTACATTAGTCTAACAGAGAAGGATGTTTTAAGTGAAGCACTCCAAGATTTCCAAAGTGCTGACATGGATGAAGTCCTCAGTGTACTCAGCAGTCACAGCTGCACAGTGCTTCCAAATGAAAACAATCTCCAGAATATTCTGGAAGAAATTGCACATAAAGAGATGGTGCAACAACCAGCCTACATAATAAAATGCTTGGCGACCCATTCTGCGATCTGTTGGGGAAAACATGACAGCAGAAAGTCTGGACAAGATAACTGAAAATCTTCAACCAAAGGCAAGAAATGTGGCAAAATCCCTCAAGTTCCCACAAACGATGTCCCCTTCTGAAACAACTGTATCAAATCATCTCTTGCGGTTTGTTAGGGAGAGAGATCAGAAGGAGCTTGGACTTTTTCTCAGATACTGCACAGGGTCTGATTTATTTCTCTCCAAGACGATTCAGGTAACATTTACTGAAATGAATGAGTTTTCAAGAAGACCCATTGCCCACACTTGTTCACAACACCTTGAACTAGCAAGTGACTACAGCACCTATGCAGAATTTAGGGTAGAGTTTTGCTCTGTGTTGAACAGTGGAGTGTGGGTAATGGATATGTCATAGACATATGAGTGTTAAAGATGAATTGCCTAAACAGCACGAAAAAGATGTCTGTTAAATTATACTGAAAGTAATGTTCTCATGTTTAAATGTTATGCAGTTGATGAAGTTGAAATAGCAGTTATTTTAATAACTATTGTGAATGGAATAGTATGGTTGTCGATGGGTTTTCAGGTTTTACACTATTTCTCATACAGTTTTAGCTCATTTGAGGATAGCTCCTGTCAGGTTATGTTTATACGTTTTTTCATTTATACATCCAACAGTTAATCTAAATAATCTATGGTTAAAGCAACACAGTTTCTCTTGAATTTTTATTTGCAGCAACTGATTCATGTATCTTTGTAAACCATAGTATACTAAATAACCATTATAAATTGAAAGTTATTTCATGTTATACAGTTCATGAAGTTGAAATGGGAGTAATTTTAAAAACAATTGTTAACGTAATAGTATCGTTGTCTATGTATTTTGCAATTTTACTATTTCTAATTTAAGTTTATCAGACAGTTTTGTATTCGCATCAGGTATTTCTTCAGGTATGTTCTCACCTTTTTCCATTTACACATAAATGTAGTTGATATAAGTAATCTGTTGTTGCAGTGCAAGTAGTATATTTGCACTTGAATTGTTTTATTTGCAGCAACTGATTCATATATTTTTTGTAAACAATAGTGTACTAAATTATCATTATAAATTTAAAGTTATGTCATGTTACACATTATATCCAGTTCATGAAGTTGAAAAAGGAATGATTGTAAAAACTATTGTGACTGGAATATTGTTTTTTTATGGGTTTTTCAATTTCACTATTTCTAATAGAAGTTTTGTGGGTTGGATCGGACAGTTTTATGTCATCCCATCAGGTTTTTCTTCCATGCCTATGCCTTTTTCAATTTATACTATACATCCAACAGTTAATCTAAATAATCTGTTGTTGAAGCAGTGCATTTGCACTTGAAATGCTTTATTTGCATAAACAAATTTATTTGTGTATTATTGTATAGACCACTCTTGTTGCTTTTATATTAAAACAGTTTTATATTAAAAAGTTATTTGACTCATACTTTGCTTCTTTTTCCATTGTAATTTTTTTTTTTAATAAACAGATAGTTAAAAAACATATACATATATACACATATACAACCTGCAACCTAGAAAAAAAAAATCAAATTTTTGTATTTACACACAAAAAATGCATTTTTATGATTATGGCACGTCATCTACAAACCTAAAAGTTCCCTAACCAGAGGTCGAATGTTTTTGTAGAGTCTCAATGCCTCTGTGGCTGCTGCACTTGGCTGTAGATTATTCTCCTCCATAACAAGGACACAGAGGTCACGATCACAGGGTATGTCTGATTTCCACAGGCAAACATTTTCATGGATAATCACATCCAATCTTTCAGCATCTACAGGATTCAAGTAGTCTTTTGTTTGATAAAGTTCTGGTAAGTTGTACAAAAGGGTTTCCCATGTTGTAAGTCATGACCATTACTATGTCGGATTCGGTGGTTATTCCACATGTTTTCAACAGTGTCCAGTTCCTCCTAAAAACAAAGCATATTAGGTATTAATAAAGAAGTATAAAGCAGTGAATTGGCAGTGTTTACTGAAGCAGTAGAAGTAGAACGTTAATTGCAAATAACTATTAAAAGCATTATCTATATTGAAACATTGCAATAAAAAATCTAAAGAATAAATAAACGGAGCAATTCCAATAGGGTCCTCACACCATCGGTGCTCGGGCCCTAACAAGTAAATAAAATAAATTGTAAAATAGTCAATAAAACTACTGGAAAACTATTTATGTATGTACAGCTATATTACAAAAATCCAAAACAACTTAGGCTGCTATGATACTTTATGACATGTTATATGAAGTATATTAGTGCTGAATCTCACCGCTGCCTATTGCCAATTTACTATGTTCATGTGGACACGCAATTCAGCACCACATCAAACGAACAGCGACCGATCAAACAAATTTTAAAAATCGCGAATGGCAGAAAGATTAATTTACTTCAAGATGTTAATTAAATACTTTAAAAATATGACATTTTTGGACAAATAACCCTCCATGATTAACGAAACTCTTATAGGGTAAGGTAAAAGCCTTTAGCATTTTTCCTAAAAATATTTTATATGGACAAGCAGATATATGTGAACTAATTAATACAAACCGATTACACGTCTAATAATAATATGAATTGGACAGTTGGGCTACATTGGCCTAATGGAGTTAATTTAGGCAAACATGAGTAAACATGCTAAAAGAGAAGTTTAGTGTTTTGGATAAATGTTAAACAAATAAGATAATTTAATAGCAAGCTAAACAACATGCAGTTACCTGAATTATGGAGAGAAAACAGAACTGTATAAGGCCTTTGTCAGTTGCATTGCCTGTGAAATCACCAGTTGACTGCAGTTCTTTGAACATATCCATCCAGTAATCTGCGTTTTGGCGTCTGTAGATACCCCACCAACTTTCTATTCTCTGGTTTGCTTGGCTTGTTCCTTGAAAGACACACGGTCCATGCACAGTTCCGGTCGAGTCTTCACGAAGAAACTCTTGTAGCCTGTTTTCGGTGCCAAAATCGGATCGGATTATTTGAGGGCAACCCCTTCTTTCAGCAACAGCGCGGAAATAATACCCAGCAATTACTCTGGGATTGTTATTGGTGAAGTAGGCTTGCATCCAGATGATGTGCCGCGAAAAACCATCAATGCAGCCGTTAACTGCTATGCCATATGGCTTAAGTTTGTCGTAAGAGTCCTTGTGCCATAGATAGTTAGGGCCTGGCACTCCATAACATCGCCTCCGCAACCTTCTCCCTCTTCTTTCCTCCACTCCTGATGGATCCAGACTTATCTGTATCTCTCTAACCATTGCTCTGGTCAGCCGCAAACCATTCAAACGGCATCTTTCATGCATCATTTGGTAGCCATGTAGACATCCCGGTCCCTCAAGTTGACTGGCAATGAAATTGACTACACATTCAGGGTCGCTATATTGTCTTCGACGATAAAGTTGCAGACCTGACTGCCTCCTTCATAAGTGTCGAACACGTATGTGTAAGTCGTCAATCACTGACAGACACAGAGCTATTTCAGTTTAAGTGAGTCCCTGATCAAAGTAAAAGCGAATACGATCATCCATGATGCTGCGATGATGCTGCTTCTATAGCATTTTCTCATGCCGAATACACAGAGAAAATTAAGTCGTGATAACGACAAAACAACTTTCGTTATGTCGAGATCACGAGAAAATTAAGTCGTGATCACGAGAAAACAAGACAGAAAAATTATAATAATGCATGGCCGCTTAGAACTTCCGTAGCTGGAGGACCAATTTGCAACTTATTAGGTCAATTGGCAACATGATTGGGTATAAAAAGAGCCTCTCAGAGTGGCAGTGTCTCTCAGAAGTCAAGATGGGAAGAGGATCACCAATTCCCACAATGCTGCGGCAAAAAATAGTGGAGCAATATCAGAAAGGAGTTTCTCAGAGAAAAATTGCAAAGAGTTTGAAGTTATCATCATTTACAGTGCATAATATCATCCAAAGATTCAGAGAATCTGGAACAATCTCTGTGCGTAAGGGTCAAGGGCGGAAAACCATACTGGATGCCCGTGATCTTCGGGCCCTTAGACGGCACTGCATCACATACAGGAATGCTACTGTAATGGAAATCACAACATAGGCTCAGGAATGCTTCCAGAAAACATTGTCGGTGAACACAATCCACCGTGCCATTTGCCGTTGCCGGCTAAAACTCTATAGGTCAAAAAAGAAGCCATATCTAAACATGATCCAGAAGCGCAGGCGTTTTCTCTGGGCCAAGGCTCATTTAAAATGGACTGTGGCAAAGTGGAAAACTGTTCTGTGGTCGGACGAATCAAAATTTGAAGTTCTTTTTGGAAAACTGGGACGCCATGTCATCCGGACTAAAGAGGACAAGGACAACCCAAGTTGTTATCAGCGCTCAGTTCAGAAGCCTGCATCTCTGATGGTATGGGGTTGCATGAGTGCGTGTGGCATGGGCAGCTTACACATCTGGAAAGGCACCATCAATGCTGAAAGGTATATCCAAGTTCTAGAACAACATATGCTCCCATCCAGACGTCGTCTCTTTCAGGGAAGACCTTGCATTTTCCAACATGACAATGCCAGACCACATAATGCATCAATTACAACATCATGGTTGCGTAGAAGAAGGATCCGGGCACATCACAGAGGACCTCACCTGGACCACCAACACCAAGTCTGTCTCCAAGAAGGCACCACAGCGCCTACACTTTCTCCGCCGGCTGAAAAGAGCAAGCCTCCCTCCACCCATCCTCACCATCTTCTACAGGGGTACCATTGAGAGCGTGCTGACCAGCTGCATCACTGTCTGGTACGGGAACTGTTGTGCAGCAGACCGCAAGACCCTCCAGCGGGCAGTGAACACCGCTGCAAAAATCATTGGTGCCCCTCTCCCATCCATCCTGGATATTTTCCTTACACGATGCTCCAGCAAAGCAAAAAGTATCGTGAAGGACCCCACCCATCCCTCCCACAGTCTCTTCCAGCTCCTACCCTCAGGTAGACGGTACCGGAGTATCAGAGCCCGCTCCGCCAGACTGCTCAACAGCTTTTTCCCCCAGGCTGTGAGAGCCCTGAACTCACATCACACCGCCCCTCTCTGAAATCCCAAACCCCCCCACCCCCCACCTTACCACATCTCAGGAAAAAACTGTTAAACTTTTATTGAGCGGGCCTGCACAAGCCACCTGGAGCAACACACTCTCCTCTGCATGCACTAGACACTTTCACACACCATTGTGTGTCCATAATCCCACAAAAGACGTGATTGTAATACACGACTGTAATGTATGTATGTTTACTGGCTCATGCACCACAAATCACCTTACACTGTTCCCCAGCCAGCTGCTTGAATGTCTCTCTTTTTGCACATGTACAGTATTTGAAGTCATCTGCACAGTTGTACAGTTTGTATTTTTTATTTTGTTTATGTATAGGTAACCACTTTTATATATAGCATATGTATAGTCAAAGCTGACAGTAGGTTAGTTGTGTATAGGTTTATACTGTTTATACTGTAGCAGAATGACAATAAAGCTCAACTTGACTTGACTTGACTTGAAATGGCCAGCCTGCAGTCCAGATCTTTCACCCATAGAAAACGTTTGGCGCATCATAAAGAGGAAGATGCGACAAAGAAGACCTAAGACAGTTGAGCAACTAGAAGCCTGTATTAGACAAAAATGGGACAATGGGAAGCGCTTCAGGAGCATGATGGCAAAAACTGAGAGACTGAGGAGGAGCTTCTTCCCTCAGGCCATCAGGCTCCTTAACACAAACTCTGTTTCATAAACATTTACAAGACATTTACAAAAAAAAAACAAAAAAACATTCATATTCTCATCATCCGTATTGCTGCTATGTGTACATACCCAGTACAACCCGTTTGCACATCCCTCTTGTTTATATTACTATTTATTAAGTCCCATATACTGTTTTTGCACATCTTACTTGTCTTGCACATCTTGTTTTGCACTTTTCTTTATTCTATTACACATTTTACTCTTTATTTCTCTTTTTTACCTATATATATGCTCTTGTGTGGTGTTACTTTTATATAATTTTTATTCTTTGCACTGTCCACTGAGCGGACCTGATTTTATCTACATTTCACTTTTGATTATACCCTGTATAATTTATGTGACAAATAAAGAAACCTTGAACCTTGACAACATTCCTATTCCTAAACTTGAGCAACTTGTCTTCTCAGTCCCCAGACGTTGGCAGACTGTTATAAAAAGAAGAGGGGATGCCACACAGTGGTAAACATGCCCTTGTCCCAACTTTTTTGAGATCTGTTGATGCCATGAAATTTAAAATCAACTTATTTTTCCCTTAAAATGATACATTTTCTCAGTTTAAACATTTGATATGTCATCTATGTTGTATTCTGAATAAAATATTGAAATTTGAAACTTCCAAATCATTGCATTCTGTTTTTATTCACAATTTGTACAGTGTCCCAACTTTTTTGGAATCGAGTTTGTATTTTTGTGACCCAAATAAGTATGTATTGAAGAGGATAGAGCTGCTAGATAGCTCAAGAGGATAGACAATTCCTAAATGCAACACTTACTGCACCTTGATACCACTTTTAATGTGTGGTTTGGTGTGCATATTATTTGAATAATTTGATTTCCAATTGTCCTTTTTGGCAAAAAAACAAACAAAAAAAAAACAATAAAAAGGGGAGTGTCATTCTCATATATAACTTATAAATCCACCTTATTTTTAACGTAAGAGCAGGCAAGGCCATTTGTAAATTGAATGTGCAATTCTTCCGGTGTCATTCGCTTACAGTTATTTTCACTGTAGAGAAACAGTCCATTATGCTGCTTGATATTGCAAACTGGTATTTGTTATATATTATCGTAATCAGAAACACATGGATTGGTAGCACAAAGTTTTACTGCCCTTTTATTTTTCTAGTTATTTACTTTTAGCTGCTAATGAATCTGAAGTCTTACACATTCAAAATAAAAATGGTTTACTTCTGCGTTGCAAAAGGAGTATAACTTAAATATGAACATTAACAAATTTCTGAAAGTATTTAATAATATTAAAAAGCACAGTCACTTTTCAGACTAATATAATTTACATAATATTTTCCCCTACTACTAAGAGTCATTCTAATTCCTGGACAACACATTTTCAAGTGTCTCGCCTTTTATTAAAAAAAAATATATTTACATTGTGGCATTTTGCTGCAAAATGGAAGTTTATCTAGTATTTAGCTTCTGAGGTATTTAAGTGAATCAAAATAGTTAAAAAAAATGCCTCTATACAATCAAAATTAATTTTGCACAGATGCATATTTTTTGGTGCCATTTCAAACTGGCGAGCCATTTAAAACCCTTTCCACACAAAGAACAAAAATAGGGTCTCACAAATGCATGACTTTTCATGTGCATCTTTAAGTGTGATGGCAAAAGAAAGTTCTTATTACACAGATCACACTTGAATTGACTTCCTCCAGAGTGAATGTGCAGGTAATTTTTAAAATTGCTAAAAATAATTAACTTCTTTTCACACTCTAAACTCTGCAGTTTCTTCCCAGAATGAGTTTGCATATGACGTTTCAGGTCCTTTTGATATGTAAATCTCTTTTCACACTGATGACACGTGAAAGGTTTCTCTCCAGTGTGAACCCTTATGTGAGTCTGAAGGTTTCCTTTAACTTTGAAACTCTTCTCACACTGAGGGCAGGTGAAAGGCCTCTCTCCAGTATGTACCCTTGTGTGAACCTCAAGGCTTGTTTTGTTTGAGCAATTCTTCCCACAGTGATGGCACATGAAAGGCTCCTCTCCGACATGAGTTATTACATGATGCTTAAGGTGATTCTTATCTGTGAAACTCATTCCACACTGATGACATTTAAAATTATTCTTTCTTAAGTGAATCCTCATGTGGTAATTAAGGCTTATTTTACATCTGAAACACTTTCCACACTGACCACATATGAACGGTCTCTCTCCAGTGTGAATTCTCATGTGAACCTTAAGACTCTCTTTTCGTGAAAAGCTCTTTCCACAGACTGTGCAGTGGAAAGGGTTTTTTCCAGGATGAGTTCTCATATGAGCATTAAGTGTTCCTCTATGTGTAAATCTCTTTCCACACTGCTTGCATGTGTAAGGCTTCTCTCCAGTGTGAATTCTCATGTGGTCTTTAAGGCTTCCTTTTTGAGTAAAAAATTTTTCACAGTGTTGGCAGCTGAACGGTTTATCTCCAGTGTGAAGTCTCATGTGGACTTTAAAGTTTCTATGTTGATTGAAACTCTTTCCACACTCTTGGCAGGTGAAATTACTTCTGGTTCCGGTCTTTTCAGCTTTTTTTTGTGTAGAAGTCTTCTCAGTCTGTGAGCAACTAAAATATATTTCTTCAATTGTGAAATCATGATGTTTCTCATCTTTCTCTTCCATTCCATTGAGTTCTGGACCTTCCTCTTTTAGTGAAATCAGACCTTAGATAAAAAAAAGACAAATACAAATTACTCCCAGTTAAATCTAGAAAAATTCAACAAAAGACAGTAATTTAATCATTAATCAAATAATTATTTAAAGAAGTTTTATTTGCAGTTTGACCCAGAAGAGCTGGTTAAATATAGGCTTATCTTAGACCTACCATATACATATTATAAAAGGTGAAAGTGAAATCTCATCTATGTTCAATTTAACAGAGAAACAGTATTTGTGTACAATTTCAATCAGGATTTACACCCCATCATAGCAACTGTGAAAAAGTTACAAATTACTTGCTTTTAGCAATCTCTCGCACACTGTTAGCAATTGATGTAATTTGTACAATACATTTTACAACAATACATCGTATTCATGTTTTTACTGTAAATGCAAATGCATGATGGGAAATTTACGGACAGTCCTGTAATATTATTGTAACTACACTGTAGAAGCATTATTTTACAGCCACCGCACAGCATTGTGGGATCGCCACTGTTTGAATTTTGAAATTAACAGCCAACGGTTCCAGAAGTATTTAAAAATATTGGAAGGAACATGTCTCAGGTAACTTATGTAACATAAAAATCTATTTAAGTCTATGTATATATATTACTGGTCATCTGAGTGAGTGCTGATTGTTTTGTTTGGTATATTTTTAGATTTCTCTTGAACTGACCGCGGTGAAATTAGTTCAAAATGGCTTCTTAATATTAATATTCTTAAAAAGTTGTAAAATCTTTTAATATTTTTCTTTCTTATTCTATCCGATTTAAAACTAACTTCACCGCGGTCCTAAACAGTCAACACTGAAGGAAAAGGCAAACTGAGTGGCAGCAGCTGTAACACACCGCAGGATCCTGGCTGCACACCGGTGTTGTGCCGAATTTTGCACCCCTGCGGCTGCTAACGTTAGCTGGATTATTTCAGTCAGAAACTGATTTGATGTTGATTATATCTAAACGCCATCTCCTCGGCTCACCTCTCTTGGAACCTCGACGGGAGGTGATACGGATAAAAACGTTAACGTTACCACATACAAAACCACCACAATAACGACAGCTCAAATAACATTAGCATAATTAACGTTAGCCCATAGACTATACATAAACATTAGCCTGGTCAGTTTCCTCAGCTCAGGTTATTATTGCATTGATTACACATGCTACCAGACAGGCTATTGTAAAGTTATTATGACAGTTTTGCTGTCTTTTTATCGGGGGTCTTGACGTCATTGTGGTTTGCACACTAGTTTGATTGGCAACAGTAACGAGTGGCCATTTCTGTTTTCCCTGAAGGGCCTGTTCTCTCACTTAAGTGAGTTTCCATCCTGGAGAAGATGCCAGCAGCCATTGAGCAAAGAAGCAAGGCCATAATAAGAGTACGTTGAACAACACAAGATTACAGGTGTGGGTGAAGTCTTGGATAACTATCAAGAAGAGAGGCCATCTGCATTATCATATACCTACTGCCCACTTTAATGAGAATGGCATCTTTCTTAAGGCTGATGTGAGTATAACTTGCACATACTCACACACTTACCCTGGCTCATTCTCTCTTCTAACAGTTATTTTGTAAATTGCTCATGCAATACCGTTGTGTTGGAAAAAAATACTCTCCATGCAGACGATCTATTGCAAATTATTCTGATATTCCATAGACAGTCTGAACCACTATAGGGAGTGAATAATCCGTTGACTGGTTTTATTGTTTTAGACAGTGTAGCCAGGGGCGCGGTAAGGGGGGGAAAGTTAGGACGATTCTAAAGGCCCGACGATGGGAGGGGCCCCCAAGGGAGAAACGTGATTTCTACCGAGGGGAACGCTAGAGCCCTGCATTTCAGCCCGGCCCCGACCGGGCTTCGATCGGGCCAATTTTCACATCATAGTACAGACGTGTGCCGGGCCTCGGGCCTGTTTTAGGCTTGTCCTTATGTTTATATTTTAGACATCCATCAATTAGTGATGAAAAAAATTGCCGCGCTGGTGGAAACAACACCAGACCGTGCTGCCGCGGCAGTCAAGAGCAGCTCGACTGTGTTTAGTGTCTAGCAGCAGCAGAGAGCCGTCAGCGTAGCTGAAGAGTTCTGCATTCAAATACACGCAATAAAGCTTGCCATAAAGCCCCAGCAAAAGTAATTAACATGAATGTGTCAGAGGGAAATAGTAAGGAGATATTTGAATTATTTACTAATAAACTAGTGTTTTCTGTGTCAGTGTCGCAAAGATGAATAATCAGATGAAGATCCTGACTTGCCATCTCCTCATTAGACGCGCCTTTAGAGAGAAGTGCATCTTCACGGATTATAATGAAAGAGTTTTTGTTTTCGATTTTATTTATTTCGTTAAGTAGTAATTTAAAGCTTTCTATAGATATATTTATCATGTCTGTGATAAACATGATGTATTCGCTGACTTTCGGTTCATTTTTGTGAAGTGCTCCTGTTCAAGACGAGACAGCACATCATTGTTTTCTTTATTTTATAAAATTATTTTATATATTCAGGGCTCTAGATTGCGACCAAAATGCGACCATTTTTTGAGAGTGCGCAAGTAAAAATTTGACGTGGTCGCACTTGTGCTAGTGCATGGTCTGCCTGCTCCAAAGCGCAAGCACTGCCAGCCGCAGCACATTGTAGCAGGAGAAAGATTTCACTGATCAGGCGCGAGTGCTTCAGTAAAGCCTGGTTTCACACCGCACGTGTAAAAGCAGAGCAGAGGCGGTGCGTATGCAGAGCGGGAGCAGCGCGCGCCCATTGTGCTTTCACTCGGCATGTAAGCAGAAGCGCAAAGGTGCGCGCAGCGGAGGATTTGGTTTTCAAACTAAAGTAAAAGACCGCTTCTTAATCCAGAGAAGGTGAACATGTTGGTATTCTTGTAGAGAAAACATGCAAGTCCTGTCAGCGACAAAACGTTTAGTTTTACTTTTCATTTTGAAAAGCTTATCTTTGCTGTTTACCTCATGTTACACTATGGAGGCTTTCCTTATTTTTTTTATATTATTATTATTTGATTCCTCAGTGTTTGCTAAACATTCTGTTATGTATTAGTCAGTATAATACAGCATGTGATGTGTCCTATGCCATACCTCGTCTTATTCGTTTTTGTTAATAAATGTTATGCTAGTTTGTCATTGTAAAATACTGTTTTATTGTTGTTGTGCTTTTTAATTAAGAATAACAATGAATCCATCTTTTGTTTTAGTCTTAAAAAGTGAAAGGTGTATAGATATAAGCAAAACAGACCATTTTTATTTTCTTGTAAAGCGAAAGAGGAATTCCTGTCACAAAATTTAAATCACAAATACTGATGAAAAAGAAGGGGTTGAATGTTAAAACACTTTCGTTACCATATAGCTATAAACTATGATAAAAGTTAATCAGCATGAATTGATTAATCAAATGTATCAAAAAAATAATAATAATTTGCAACCTATCTCCCGCTGGCTGCTTGGTCGTTACTTTAAGAAAAAAAAATATTTAACTAACAAAAAAAATGCTCCAAACGTTTTTCTAAATTAACTTTATAAAAAACCAAAACTAAATATTATCATTTTGCCATTACATACAAAACTGAACAATTTTAATAGCTGAAACAGTATAATCTGATTTGGGAGAAGGGGAAAAAAGACGGGCTCGGGAACGCAATCGTGATTTCTACCGAGGGGGATATCCCTCAGTATCCCCAGCCATACACCCCCCCCCCCCCCCCCCGTTTGTAATTGGTATTTGTTGGTAATACATTTTGTAATGTTTATGTGTTTTTTTTTAATCTCTTCTATTTTTTTTTTCTTTCTAGCTCTGCCACAGCTGCTGATATCCAGAAAGAGACCCTACCCAGCACACTTTGCTTAATTGTGCAAGGTATGTTCTTACCTTATTTGGATAAGGTTTATTACAGGGCTTAAGGTTTTTCAGCACTGTGTCGGAATTCTGGCACATGGCAGTTGTAGATTAAAAAAATAATTATGAGGTGAAATCAAAGTATTGAGACTGTGACTATAAAAAGCTCAAGTATTGCTGATTTAATGTTGGCCACTATTCCCTTTGAAGTAGTCTCCTTGTCCAGTGACACAGTGCTTCTGCTTCAGTTGAAACGCTACCTCAAAGATGTTATTTAAGAGGATCTAAGCATATCCAGCATGCTACAATGTGACAACACACATGCTCACAGTGCTTGGAAAAAAATAAAACTGGGGTCACCGTTTTGACATTAGAGGAGATACAAAACATCTCAGATTGTGTTGATGTGGATTTGAAATTGAATGAATGTCTTTAGGCTACTGATTTTCAATACAAACACCATATAAACCATATAGTTAGGCTACTATTTTAACATGGTAATGAGGTGCCGTACTTTTGGTTATGTATAAAATATGAGGCTGTGACAGTTTTCACAATGGTACTGTCAAATGTACATCTGCATCCCAACTCAAGCTCCTGCTACTCTGAACTCATGCTCCTGTTCTAATGTGTATTTCTAAGAGACAAAACTTGTGATATTACATGTTTCAGTGCTACCAAATCAGCTGCTGGTGCCACTGCTCTCCAATGTTAGTCTGGAGCCCTGATAATATAAATTGTACTGTAAAATGTTACTACAATTTGAAATTGTGTCTGTTTAATTGTAAATAAAATAAATAGCTTTAGTAAACCATTTTTTTTTTCTTATTTTTACTTTAGTTTTAGTATTACATTATTATACCATGCATAATTTTACCTTTTCTTTTTGTTTAAAGACGAAACCAAACCAATGTATAGTTGACATTTGAGGCTCAATGCTGAAAAGCAATAAAAGTTCAGGAAGAGTGTTTTCAGCCTTTTTTAAATATACAGGGCTCTAGAATGCGACCAATTTGGTCGCACGTGCGACCTAATTTCTCAAGGGTGCGACTAAAAAAATCTGAGGGCGCACCTGTGCGACCAGCCGTTCAAGAAAAGAAAAAAAGTATCCGCGACTCTGAGTCTCCCTGTGCTTCAACAGCAGACACACATTAGGCTCAGATCGTGGTCTAAACCAATCAGAGATAGTGAAGGGCGGACCCCAAACTTTTGTCTATGATGCATTTTTGCTATTCCCAAATCAGAAGCGAGATTGCTCACGTGGAGGAGTTTCAGCACACGTAACATGAAAGCCCTGTTTATGATAGAAGAGAGAACTAACATGCTTACACTTTAGGCCTGTGGATGTTATATTAAACTAAGTTTATTTAATGGGTTTTTATTTTATTTTTGGCTTCTAAGGATTATAGCCGCGTTTCTTCTAGCACAACTTCCTTCCCTTCACAGCGGTGCGCATTCGTTTCTCCCTGACCAAACCTGAACATCAGAATCAGATCAATCGTCTGTCGATTGTTGTAAAATGCCGTCTTTACAGTTACTAAATTGCTGGACATGTTTGATAATAAAATGTTGAAAGTACAATCCGCACGAGAGACGCTGTTCCCCGGGCTGAAGTATGTGCGTGTGTGTGTTTGCGCGTGCGTGTGTGTGTGTGTTTGCGCGCACGCGTGTGTGTGTGTGTGCGCGCTCTAAAACTGACAAGCAAAGTACACTTTGAGCTTCGGGTGCATCCAAACGATCAAATACACACAAAGCATGTAAAAACGGCCGGCTTGGAGAGTATTCACTTTAACACAGTTTATGTCTTAACCCTCATTCTGTCCCTGGGGTCTATATGACCCCAATCGACTTTTTCTTAATAAATAAAAATGGTTACCTTCATCTCAGTGGAATAAAATTTTGTGACTTTTTCTACATTATCTAGCTATACACACACAAAAAAACTGGGCTTGATTCGGTTGTTCTGAATGTAAAAAAAACATTTTACACTTATGGTCTTCGGGGTCAATATGACCCCACATTGAAAATGAATGGAAAATGTGATTTTTCATCTTTTTTTTTAATTTATTTGTCAAAAAATATCAATAGATCTGGCATAAATCTAACAATTTTCACACAGAAATGAAGGCCTGGGACTAGGGCATAAATGTGATGTAGAAAAAACATGCTCACTCACACACACACAAACACACACACAAACAAGCACACCCATGTATGACTGCCACAGAGCATTTTTATAGAATTTGGCAAAGAAATTCAGTCACAAATGCAGAACAAAGATATAAAAGGGCAATACCTAATGCATGCACACACACACACACACACACACACACACACACACACACACACACACACACACACACACACACACACACACACAGACACAGACACAGACACATGCACTGCCTCTCACTCTCTCTCTCTCTCACACACACACACACACACACACACACTGGTATGACTGCCACAGACAGCATTTAAATAGAATTTGGTAAATAAAATCAGCCATAAATGCAGAACAAAAATATGAAGGAGTGATACCTATAGCACGCACACACGCGTATGACTGCCACAGAGATCATTTGTATCAAATTTGGCTAATGAAATCAGCCACACACTCAGAACACGTGTGAGTGAGACCTAATGCATGCACATGCACACTCACATGCAGAGTGAGCAAGAGAGATGAAACAGAGATAAAAGACGACTGACCTTTTCCACTTTAGAAAGTTTACGTTGAGATGTAAGAGCTGGATTGGTGTTTTGAAAACAAAGAAATTGTTCCCACGCAAAAGCTATAAAAGAGGGTCTTTGGTGTCCTGCACACAGTTCATTCTGTGCTGGCAGTATGGCAAAGAGGTACACTCTTCTCGAGACACTGGACTATGTGCTGGATTCCAGCGAAACTGAATCATGCCTGGAAGAATCTGAAGCAGAGGACTCTGAGACAGAGGACTGCAATCCCCCTGAAGACAACACAGGGTTGGAAGAGGAGTACCAGGCATCGGAGGAGGACTGTGAGGAGGCAGATGAAGGCCAAACCTTCAGTTCTAAAAATGGGCAAATAACCTGGTCTACTACTCCACCTCCACAGGGACCAGGGAGAGCTTCAGCTGCACGAGTTACAAAGCTCACACCTGGACCAACCAGGTACGCATGTTCTCGTGTAGAGGACATAAAGTCATCTTTTCTATTATTTTTTCCATCAAGGATCCAAAACATCTTAGTGGAGATGACAAATTTGGAAGGAAAGCGTGTTTATGGTGCTGACTGGAGGGATGTGGACTGGACAGATATGGAGGCATTTATTGGTCTGCTCATTCTTGCGGGAGTTTATCATTCCAACAATGAGGCCCTGCCCAGTTTGTGGGAGGCTGAAACTGGGCGTGCAATTTTTGGTGCTGTCATGCCACTGAAAAGATTCCAAATTTTGTCAAGAGTCATCCGATTTGATGACAGGGCCACAAGACCTGCTCGCCGTGATAATGACAAGCTGGCACCAATTCGGGATTTGTGGAATGTATGGGTTGAGCGTCTCCCACTAATGTTCAACCCTGGTCCAGACATTACAGTGGATGAGTGCCTGGTGCCATTTCGAGGTCGATGCTCATTTAAGCAGTACATGCCTAGTAAGCCGGCGAAATATGGAGTGAAAATCTGGGCAGCATGTGACGCTAGGACGAGCTATGCATGGAACATGCAAGTGTACACCGGCAAGCCTCGAGATGGACAACCAGAGAAAAATCAGGGCATGCGTGTGGTCCTTGATTTGACCACTGGTCTCCAGGGACACACAGTTATGTGTAATAATTTCTTCACCTCGTATGCCCTTGGCCAGGAGCTCCTGAAAAAGAAGTTGACCATGGTTGGTACAGTTCGCAAAAATAAACCTGAACTCCCACCTGCCCTTCTGACGACGAGAGACAGAGCTGCGTTATCGTCTATTTTTGCTTTCACGGAGACACACAGTCTTGTGTCATATTGCCCCAAAAGGCATAAAAATGTGCTGCTCATGAGCACATGTCACAAGGATGCCAAAATCAGTGACAGGGAGGACAAGAAGCCAGAGGTGATCTTGGACTACAATCGCTGCAAAGGCGGAGTTGACAACCTTGACAAGGTATTTACAAATTTTATTATTTGATGCATTATTTAGCTAATTTTCAAAGTTGGTGAGATAGTGATTGGTATTTCTTTTTCCAGCAGATATACTAATTTTTGTGTGTGTGTGTGTGTGTGTGTGTGTGTGTGTGTGTGTGTGTGTGTGTGTGTGTGTGTGTGTGTGTGTGTGTGTGTGTGTGAAATATTGCAGATGGTTGCAAGCTACAGCTGCAAGCGCAAGACAAATCGTTGGCCAATGGATGTCTTTTCTACAATCCTTGATGTTTCGGCCATAAATGCCTTTGTGGTTTGGAGAGAAGTCAATCCATCATGGGAGAGAGGGAAGAATTACAAAAGGAGGCTCTTTCTAGGAGAGCTGGGGAAAGCTCTGGTGTCCCCTCACATGGAGCGACGACAACATGTGCCTCGTACACCAGCCTCTGCAGCAATCCTGAAGAGACAACAGGATTCGTCCAACAATCCAGGGCCCTCCACTGAACCTCCAGCATCAAAGCGGAAAAGGTGTCAGGTTTGTCCACGGGCCAAGGATTCGAAAACTGACAAGCAGTGCGCAAACTGCAAAAGAGCCATGTGTGCTGCTCACACAGTGTTCTTGTGCCAGATGTGCGTGGACTGATTATTGTTTTACCATGCGCTTTACATATCATTTTTTGTAACTTGTTATTGCTTTTATGTTCAGTGTTTGGAATGTGTTTGTAAAAAATGGTATTGTTATTTGATGTTCACTCTTCAATCCTGTTCATTTTTGCATATTGCTGTTGGTTTTATTTACATATTATTTAATTTATTTTGCATTCTGAAGTTAATTATGATTTTTTTTACACATTAAAATCAATAATATGAAACTACAATCTGACTCCAAGTCTTGTCCTTTAGGTGCGCCTTATGTGGCATTTTTCTGTCAAATTTCTGTGGCATTTTGTCAAAAAAAGGCATTTCAAAATGCATCAAAAACTACAAAAATTATTATTTGAAAGAATATTTATTTTTAATGTCTTTTCTAATGTTTATATATATATATAAATTCACAAAATGTATCACAAAAGTTGTGATAGAGCAGTTGGCCACATCTAGTAAAATGAATGGCTCTCTATTGCCTCTGCTGGTCAAAACTATTTATTTCTTAAACTGCAATCCTGTGAGGTTTATCTCTAACCAGCAGATGGCACACTTCTACACCTAACACTCAGTTCAATATCCAGAAACAACTTAAATTAAATTTAGATCATAATTTAAATGATTTTTTCATAAAAATTTAATATTTCACATGCAAGCTAAATGTGTAGTTGAGGAATTTTGCAGTAAATAGGTACAAAAGTACTTCATATCTCCCAAAACACAGCATTAATGTATAGATGAGAAGTAAACAAAAAAAATGATATATTATTTGTATTATTAAAAATGTATACATTTTTTACAATTACTCTATAAATTGTTGGGGTCATATTGACCCCAAAGACCATAAGTGTAAACAGGTAACGAAGACCATAAGAGGGTTAAATTGAGAAAATTGTGTGTGTCAATATTTTGTTTTAGTGACAGACTGGTGCTTCATTAATGTTAATCAAAGAACAAAATACAAAGAGAAAACAACTCACAGCTCTTAATCTGAATAAAGTTATAGCTTTAAGCATTAATCTATCAATACATAGTGAAAACTATGCAGTGTTCATTTACATTTGATCACTTTCAGATTTATTTTGTAGCTATTACTTACCTGAACATTAATGTTAGTAGACATTCATGGAAAAATTAAATCACAGTTTTTTTTTCATTTCATTTTTACATTTGTTTTATGGTATGACAAATAGTATATTTGTCAGTTTGTTTAACTTTGTTTCTTTGTTCATGTTCTTACTGTATCTTATCTTATGTATATAAAACAATAAAAATGCCTGCACACTGGTGCATTTACAAATTGATGTTTTATATTTATTTAATTAAATATTTATTTAACATTTCAGAAAATAAAGCAATGTTAATTAAGCTGCTAATCTATCATATAAATATAGATGTATATATATATATATGTGTGTGTGTGTGTGCCTGTGTGTGTATATATATATATTTAAAAAAGTACAGATAAGAATACCGTTAAAGTACCGGATCGATAAGAGGAGTAATACCGTTAACCTTAACAATCCCCATCTCTAATTAAAATACAGTATAAGCACAGACAGACCAGGTGTTTTTTTTCCTCTTTAAATACTTTTGTTTTCATGTTTAGTGAAATTATTTGGTAGTCTGAGGTGGGATGGGGTGCCGGATTTTTTTATAGGTTAAAGGGGGGGTTGAGAAGCACTGCACTAGAGCATCCCTTCATTCAGACACAGTGGAAGATCTGATAAGAATCAGTGTAGAGGGGCCGAGTCTGGAAGATTTTGATGCTAGAGAGAGTGTGGTCAGCGTGTTTAGCCGAGGCCAAAGATCAAGAAAGACAAACTACAGGAGTTGGCCATCCGAGGGGCATGTGACTGCAATGGAGGATAGTCCATTAGACATTGAGCCATGAGCTGTTCAGTTTGACATCCTTCAAACACTTAATTTAGATTTTATTTTTATTTCATTTATCTTGAGATGTTGTAACTTTAAGCACTTTAAGCACCAACACTTTTTCAGTAAGTTACCTTTCTTGTAGAATTGTGCTTCAAATAAAGCACTTTATGTTGACCAGATTGTTAGTTAATCGTTTACTAGTCAATATTGCCTATACGAACATTTGGGTGCACCTAACTTTTGTGCTGGTGCACCTAAGAAAAAAAGTTAGGCGCACCAGTGCAACCAGTGAAAAAAGTTAGTCTAGAGCCCTGATATATATTTGATATGGCATGCAGTTTCAAACAATGGCATAAATCTGTTCAAAATAATCGTTATTAACAATCGCAATTACAATCTCTAGGGAATAATCGACAATTATGATTTTCGTGCAGCCCTAAATATAGTACATGCATACAATAACATATATTTAAGAAAAACAATGTAAAAGCCAATTAAATTTTTAATGTTAAGTTGACACATTTGTTAATGTTAAATACATCAAGGTCATTTTATTCTACGACTAAGTAGGAATATGTTACTTTTTGTGTTTTTTACACAGTATTCATCATTAACAGATATGACTTTTTTCACTCTCTCTGTTTTCAGAGCTTTTTGTGGAGACAACTCCCAGACAGGGAGCAAAGCAGAGAAGAGACATGGTTCAACGCACCTGAATGCACCATCTTAAGAAAACTCCTGGACTTTGAGTTGATGGGTATTGATGCCCCCCCCCAAAAGAAAAGATAAAATAAAGTTTGTTATATGTGGTGTTGCATAGCGTGTTAATAAAAAAAAGAAAGAAAGTTGCAATTGTTTTGGTTTTAATTGTGGAAGATGGAAAATTACATTATTTTATTGTAACATTTACAAATAACAGGATATATACCGTATATTGAATTACAATATTGTAATTCTCTCCTGTAAAATTACAGGAAATTCCTGGCAACTGAGTTGCAGTACATTTTCAGTAAATTATACTAAATTACAGCATTGTACTGTAAAAATGCTACTATAATAACAGTAGCACTGCTGTATAAATACAATACTTTATTGAATTAAAAAAACTGTACATTTCTTGAATATTACTTGCTGTAAATTTACGGCAATTAGCTGCCAGGAATTTCCTGTAAAATTACAATACATTTTTAACAGTGCAGCTACATTTCTCTTCAAGCGCTATTAGATCTTTTGAGAACATAACTCACTACATTCTCCTAGATATCTTTAGAATTGCATTGGAAATTTCATTAGCATGGTTTAGTTTCCACGTATCGGACCTCTATCACTTAGTTTTTGCAAATGACAAAATAATATAGAGACCTGGGGCTATATGTATAAAACTTCTCAGAAATGCTCTTATGAATAGACTTAAGCTTTGACTTAAGTGTCAAACAATTCTTAGTAAAAAGTAGGATTTTATAAGAGTAGGAGACTTTTATAAAGTAGCTAAAAGCAACTTTCGGTAAAGTCTAAGACTGATTCTTAAGTGTTGACTGAGGTGACACTTAAGTGTTAGGACTATAATGATGTCAACACAAAATGTCTGACCTCGAAATCTGAAACACCCAATAGTGAGCCTGCTCATGTGAAGTCCCCCTTAAGGCTCATGTGAAAGGCCCCCCTTAAGAAAATGTGCTACTCACTGCCCCTAAAATGTATAATTGCAGAAAAAATATATAAGTTGTATTGAACATTAATGGAGCCACGTTTTGTGTGAAAAATCATTCAAGTTGTTTATTTAGTTTAAAAATCTTATAAATTAATGAGGTGGCAAGAGGGGCCTTTTACCCCACACACAGGGTAAAAGGCCCACTAGCATGGGGTAAAAGGCCCACGGTATTGATACAAATACTTCAGCAAAAATAATGTTTTGTTTAAATAAGTTAATACTTGTTCAAAACAACCACTTTAGCAAAGTTTGTACAATTTTTTGATACGATTCGATACAGGAGTATATCGATCAATATATCGATATTGTATTATATACCTATTTTAAACAACCGTCTACATTTGTATTACATTTATGCATTTAGGAGACGCTTTTATCCAAAGCGACTTACAATTGCATTCAGGTTATACATTTTCATTAGTACATGTGTTCCCTGGGAATCGAACCCACAACCTTTCGCTCAGCTGACGCAATGTTCTACCACTGAGCCACACAGGAACACTCACAGTATTAACTCACAGATGTAACCAAAACTATATAACAGGAACATAAATCTAAAAATGCTGCTATGGGCTCAGTGCTAAACATATTTTCTACAGATAACCAAATTACAAGCAATAGCAGAAAATAAATACAATACAACAAAAACACAAGTTCAGTAAACAGTGCTTTTTAGCTCAGTCTAAAATACATTTTCAGGTACGCTAAAGAAATGTAATAATCAAATGTAAAATAACCGCGTAGTCTTTACTGTATAAACTAAATAGCCTATAAATGAATTATTTTTAATATTATAAAGGTTATTTAGTCAGGAGCAGTGAACACTTGTATTTTTCTTTGACAGCATTCGATTTATTATTAGTTTGCTTTCACTTTAAGAATGAAAGCAAAGATTTAATATACTGATACACATGCCTTTTTTCTCCACAGTTCACATTAAGACATATGCTTTTCTTAACCTACTGTTTACAAGGATATTAGCCAAAACATGCATTTTGATGTAGTTTTGTCTGTATTTATTCATCCATGCACAAAAAAGTGGAGGAAAGCTCAGTATTTGCGCAGAGTTGACGCGGCTGTCTGTGTGCGTGCGCAGGAAACTTCTTACACAGCGCTCGACTGTTACTCCAACAATCCTGACTCTCCTGAGCGTCTTTTATTTTCACCTTGTGCCTTCGGGCAGTCCTTATATCAAGTCCCTGATACGTGAGATTGAACAAGAATGCACACGTTGGCGGTAATGCATAGACGGACATTAAGTGAAAATGTGGACAGTGCCAAAATAAAGGTACCTTTTTATACTACAAATATTGATATTTTACGCGTGGCATCGATGCATCGTATCGATATATTGATCCATATCGATGAATCGTTACACCCTTAAGAGATATACATGTGCATCTTGAAAAGCGGATGTTTTAAAAAGTGTTACCATACATTTTTGTATATTCATAAGCCTCGAGAATGGAAACCAACCTATTTGTTCTTCAGTATCTTCTTGTTTCACTTTGAATGCCCCTTCAATTTTAATGTCTTCACTCTCCTCCTTAATGAATGCCATCTTTAGTACATCACGTGGATCTCACTTGCGTCACCAGAGATTTTTCTGTTTGGGGGAAAAAAAATTGTTTGAAAAAACATAAACAATCACTATGAACAACAAGCAGTAAATCAGTTTTACTTTTCAGATTCAAGTTAGAATAATCTACCTCTTTAGTTATGACCAGCCTTGAATATTTATTTTTTCAATCACTTTTTTTAAGACCACTCTAAGAAGTTCATGCAACTGGTCAAAAAAAGGAAACACAAATCCATAATTATCATCATATAATAAATACAACAAATCGCACTTTTACAGTACAAATTGTTTGTAAAATGTGCCATTGCACATTTTGTGTTCTCGTTGCATTGTGACCAGCAGGTGATTGGAGCCCTTTCAATCCAAATAGATTAAGAAAAACTACAGTATTTTACGACTCACGAGAAATTACAGGCACTTTTTTAAATGTTACACTCTGAAATGCGGTCACCGAGATTCAATTTAACGTTACTGCGTGAATCATTTTGGGAAGCACTGACTCGGAGTTTCGAAAAGTTTCGTTTCTTCATCACTACTTACCTGTATCAAAATTCGTTTTTAAAATAAACCGATTCATGAAATAAGGAGTGCAATAAGACGCACCCTTTACTCATGTGGTGGTGCGAAATAGCCACAAAAATAACGCTCATTAACGTTAGATAACGTAGTTCAGTTTCACATTTAGTAATTTATAAATTCATTACAGTCATTTTAACATTTAGTTGCCAAATTTCCATAGCGGTTTACAATAATTTAAATGCTTAAAAACACAAACCTGTGTGCAGCCGAATTACATTTAAAGTGTTTTGCTCACACACACGCAGGAGCACGGCGCAGACGTATGACGTCACGTCACCAGACCAAATTAAAAGTACTTTTCAGTTCACTACATAAAAAAAGTAACATCTCTGATTCGCAGCCTACCTTTTTACATTCCTTAATTTAAGTTACATTCATTAAATATCTGATAATAAAGACACGTATAATGTTACAAAGTATTTCTATTTCAGATAAATGTTGTTCTTCTGACCTTTCTATTCATCAAAGAAACCTGCACAAAATTCTCCTCAGCTGTTTTCATCATCATAATAATAAATGTTTTTTTGAGCAGCAAATCAGAATGATTTCGAAAGGATGATGTGACTGGAATAATGATGCTAAAAAATAGCTTTGAAATCACAATAAATTACATTTATATATAAAATATATCCAAATAGAAAACAGTTATTTTAAATATTTCAAAATAGTACTTTTTTGCTGGACTTTGGATCAAATAAATGCAGGCTTGGTGAACAGAAGGGACTTCTTTAAAAAACATTAATCTTACTGTTCAAACACTTTTGAATGTATAGGCAACTTAAATTTTACTTTTATTTCTAGCTTATAATTGGCTTAGAAATCAGATATACTGCTGGGCAATAACCAATAATGTGATTTGTTTAAATACTACAAACACTTGTTTATCATATAAAGCATAATATTTTCTATACTGTAATAAATGCTATGTCAATTAGCACTGCATTGTTCATATAGCCTACTTTATTTATTACCTGGAGAAACAAAACTTAAACCATATATTGTCGCAATCCAGCATGTTTAATGTCTTCATGTTCTCTTTCATAGGTAACTCTACACTGCGTAGCTTTTACGCTTTGGGAACGCCCACTGCGTGACCGAGTCTGAACCCTATAGAATCACGCCAATTCATTGGCTGATGGCGCGACGCCATCTCTGACGCAATGACGTCGTCAGGTCATACTGGCGAATGCGCCATCCACTCCTCAGATTTCTCTGCCTTCACGAAGCGGTCACATTGCCCTTCGTTGTTGCGATTTCTGACCCAACTACTACTTTGCGATTATCCATTTGCACTTCGGCGACTGCCTCAGTGGAACTTTGTTCTCCTCGCGGTGAAGTGCCATGGAGTTTCGCCGCTGTCAACCGCCGTGCGAGCGTTTCATCGCTCGCGAAGACCCACACAGTAAGTGCATTAAGTGCTTGGGGTTTTCGCATGCACGTGAAGCAGTTTATGGGACCTCGAAATGCAAAATTTGCGACGATTTCCGTCTCATAACCCTCCGCTCTCGGCTTGAGGATTATGAACGGGAATCCTCCATTGTTCCCCGGCGCGCATCGAGCACCTCCGCGGCTCCTCGTGCGATCGCGGACTCTCGTAGAGCCGCGAGCTGGGGTTCGGATGTCGAGCTCGAGGAGATGGAGAGTGAGCAGACAGGCCTCGCCTTTTCTCTCCCTCCCTCTCCCGAGCGCGCACGTGCGAATTCGCCAGTTGAATTTTTGCATGATTTTCTGTTTCCTAGCCCGAAGGCACATGAATTTGTTTCCTTCGGGCTAGATGATGTTCTGCATACGGCAGCCTCCGACTCCGAGGATTTCGGGCCTGCTTTAGCAGATGCGCTCCCGCCTATCGGCCAGGAGGCGCGGCCTTCAGCGGCCTATTCTGAGCTCGTGGACGTGCTTTCGCGCGCCACCGAAAAGCTCGCGCTAGATTGGCCCGATGAGCCCCGCGAGTCTCGAGCTTCGAAGCTCGACGAGCGCTTCCTCATCGGCGCACATTCTAAGCTTGAAAGGAGGAAGCTGCCATTTTTCAGCGATCTGCATCGTGAAATCTCCAGTTCCTGGAAGCAGCCATTTTCCTCCCGTCTTACTAACGCGGCGGCCGCTGACTTCACCAACCTTGTGGGTTCTGTGGAGCAAGGTTACACCGCCATGCCGGTGATTGAGGATACTTTAGCCTCACATCTTTCACCATCTTTGGCTCCTTCTTGGAAGTCCCGCCCCCTCCTTCCTTCCAAGCCATGTAGGACCACTTCCGCTCTTATCGGAAAGTCCTACATCGCGGCCGTTCAGGCAGGTATGGCCCTTCACACAATGGCCATCCTTCAGGCCTACCAGGCGGACGTCCTGAAGGAGATGGATGAAGGGACCGGCTTGACTCCTGAAGCCGTGAAGGAGCTACAAAGAGCCACTGACTTGGCTCTGAGAGCCACTAAGCACACCGCACGTGCCGTGGGGCACTCTATGGCAGCTTCGGTGGCCGCAGAACGCCATCTGTGGCTCAACCTGACAGATTCGTGAGAAGGAAAAGGTGTTTTTGATGGACGCACCCATCTCACAATCCGGGTTATTCGGGGAGGCTGTTAGCGCTGTAGTGGACAAATTCCGCTCAGCCAAAACTCAGTCGGCTGCTCTCAAGCAATTCATGCCAAGGAGAGCAAGGGACTATTCAACTCCCTCCTCCTCTGTGTCAAGGGAGCAGCCGCTCCCCAGAAGGGAGCCCCCTAGCGGCGGAACCCAGGCCACGCGCCCTTCCCCCACTACGGTTTGGGGAGCCCGTGGCCGGTCTTCTTCCCGCTAACAACCACGCAAGCGGGTTAACCTGAAGCGGCCCAACAAGCCTGCCGCTTCGGCTAATCCGGGTCGTTCCTGACCTCCGGGTCGGAATGAGGAGAGATGTTTCACCGTTACGGGACGAGGCCAGACCGCGGAAGCGTTTCTGCCCGCCCTGAACGCGCTCTCCTCACTTAAGTCTGTCACAGCCACCCTTCAAGGCTTGGTGTGCAGATCCAGTTTACCCTCATTTTTACTCGGGCTGGCAGTTGGGGGACGCGTTCGTCTTTCCCCCTTTGCAGCCCGTCCATTCGCCGCCGGCGAGCCGCATGTTAGGAGACACAGCTGTTTCTCTCCTGCAGTGTACGGAACCCGTGCCGGCCACCCGTCAGCCCAGCACTTCTCTCTCCATCATCCCGAGCAAGGACGCCGAGGGCTCTCCTTCACGGTGGAGGGTGCCGCTGCTTCCAGGCCTTCTCGACACCCCATCTCAGGTATGTCTTCCCTTACACGACACTCTGATTCCTCTGTCGCACTTCCTTCACGAATGGGAGCGTCTACCCGGGGTATCGCTGTGGGTTCTCCGCACAATTCGAACCGGTTACACTCTTCAGTTTGGGAAAAATCCCCCCCGTTTCGACGGGGTTCACCTGACAGTAGTAAACAGCGCCGCCAAGGCTTCTGTTCTACAACAGGAACTTTCCTCCCTCCTGCAGAAAGGAGCAATAGAGGAAGTACCACAGTCGGAAGTCGAACGAGGTTTCTTCAGCCGCTACTTCCTCGTTCCAAAGAGGGACGGCGGCTTGAGGCCTATTCTGGATCTACGGCGTTTGCATTTTTCCCTCTACAAAGGTAAGTTCAAGATGCTGATGATGAGAACCATCATGTCTCAGGTCCAGGAGGGAGACTGGTTTGTCACCATCGCCCTGAAGGATGCGTATTTTCACATCCAGGTCGTTCAAAGACACAGGAGATTCCTTCGGTTCGCCTTTGGAGGGAAGGCTTACCAATACAAGGTCCTGCCCTTCGGCCTGGCATTGGCTCCGAGGACATTTACCAAATGCATGGATGCTGCACTGGCCCCTTTGAGGCTCCAGGGCATTCGTGTACTGAACTATCTGGACGACTGGCTCATTCTGGCTCACTCCAGGGAGCTAGTGAGTCGTCACAGGGATATCGTTCTCGGCCACATCCATTCTCTTGGCCTCAGGATGAACGCCAAGAAGAGTGTGCTCCTCCCATCTCAACGAACTGTGTTTCTAGGAGTTCGTCTGGATTCCGTTCAGATGCAGGCACGTTTGGCTCCTGCCCGGATACCAGTTCTTACAGCATGTCTGGCCCGCTTCAAGCTAGGCCATCATGTCTCTGTAGGTACCTGCCGCAGGCTGTTGGGCCTCATGGCAGCAGCCTCCCCTGTGTTGCCCCTAGGGCTGCTTCACATGAGGCCATTCCTTTGGTGGATGAAGGAGCTGAGGTTACACCCCACTGTACCAGCTACTCGCCTTATCAGGGTGTCGCGCAGTTGCTCTCGACACCTGTTAATGTGGCGAGACCCCGTCTTTCTCCAGACCGGGGTGAGAATGGGTGTGATTCACCGTCGCCATATGATCACGACGGACGCATCTATGACAGGCTGGGGCGCGGTCTTCGAAGGAAGGCCCGCGAGCGGGGAGTGGAAGGAAGAGTTCCTCTTTTGGCACATAAACTGCCTGGAACTCAGGGCTGTCTTCCTGGCTTTGAAGTATTTTCTCCCTGTTCTCGGAGGGTATTATATCATAGTCAGAACGGACAATATGGCGGTTGTGTCCCACATAAACCGCCAAGGAGGTTCAAAGTCGCGCACCCTGGACAGGCTTGCGCGCCATCTTCTCCTTTGGTCCCAAGACAAGTTCCTCTCTCTGAGGGCGGTTCACGTTCCGGGAGTACTGAACCTGGCGGCCGATTTTCTGTCGAGACAGAAGCTCCAGCCGGGGGAATGGATGTTGAACCGTCAGACGGTATCCCAGATCTGGGATCTGTTTGGCAAAGCGGAGGTGGACCTCTTTGCTTCTCAAGAGTCATCCCAGTGCCCGCTCTGGTTCTCCCTGAGTTTCCCGACGACTCTGGGCATAGATGCGTTCGCCCACCCATGGCCGAATGTCAGTCTGTACGCGTTTCCGCCAATAAAGCTGATTCCGGCAGTACTATGCAGAGTGAAGGTGAGCGGTGCCCGTCTCCTTCTCATAGCCCCATTCTGGCCCTCCCAGACCTGGTTCTCGGAGTTAACTCTCCTCTTGTATCGGCCTCCTTGGAAGATTCCGATCAGGCGAGACTTATTGTCCCAGCTTCAGGGCAAGATCTGGCATCCTCAGCCGGAGCTCTGGAAGTTGTGGGTATGGCCCATACAGGGCCAAGGGCTGTGATTGATGGTTTGCCTGCCGAAGTTCAGGAAATCATAGCCAGTGCCAGAGCCCCCGCTACTAGGAAGCTGTACTCTTCCAAGTGGGGCGTCTTTGAATCCTGGTGTTTGACTCGTGCAATCGACCCAGTTAACTGCCCTGTTGGTCCAGTGCTGGAGTTTCTGCAAGAAAGGCTGACATCGGGGGCGGCTGCTACCACCCTTAGGGTTTATGTAGCGGCCATTGCAGCTCGGAGAGAGCTGGATGAGATCCCCTTGGGGAGACATCGGTTGGTCTCCGCTTTTCATGCGTGGGGCCAGACGCCTTAGGCCTGTTCGCCCCACGGCAGTTCCTTCTTGGGACTTGTCAGTCGTCCTCGAAGGGCTAGTGACGGCCCCTTTTGAGCCCTTAGAATCAGCTTCGGATCGAATACTGACACTTAAGGTTGTTCTTTTGCTGGCGCTTACGTCACTGAAAAGAGTTGGAGATCTGCAGGCTTTCTCTGTCAGTGAGACGTGTATGGACTTTGCCCCGGGTCTAGTCAAAGTTACCCTGCGGCCTAGGCCGGGTTACATTCCCAAGGTCTTGTCCACGTCGTTCCGATCTCAGGTGGTCATGCTTCACTCTTTCCATCCCCCTCCCTTTGCTTCAAGTGAGGATGAGAGACTCCACTTGCTCTGCCCGTTCAGGGCATTGAAGCTGTATGTGGATCGCTCCAAGGTTTGGAGAAAATCTCCCCAGTTATTGATCTGTTTTGGTGCTGGTCGCCGCGGGCTTGCCGCGTCAAAGCAGAGGATTTCTCACTGGGTGAGAGACGCCATTTCGCTGGCTTACGAGGCGCGGAAACTCCCTTCACCTCTTAGTCTTCGGGCGCATTCTACTAGGGGCGTAGCCTCCTCTCAAGCTCTTTTTAGAGGGGTACCCCTGGAGGATATTTGTGTTGCGGCAGGATGGTCCTCTCCGCACACCTTTGTCAGGTTTTACAACCTTGACGTTGATACGGCTCCAGGTCCCCAGATTTTGTCTGTTTGAACTGACCGTATGTTGTTGGTTCATTATTGGGCCAGATAGGCAGCGTTTTTCAGCTTGGCGTGTTTGGTATATCGTTCCCAAAGCGTAAAAGCTACGCAGTGTAGAGTTACCTATGAAAGAGAACGTCTCGGGTTACTCGCGTAACCCTTGTTCTCTGAATAGGGAACGAGACACTGCGTTCGCTGCCAAGCTCCTCACGCTGCCGACAGGGTTCTTTTCGGCAGAGAAATCTGAGGACTGGATGGCGTGTTCGCCAGTATGACCTGACGACGTCATTGCGTCAGAGATGGCGTTGCACCATCAGCCAATGAATTGGCGTGATTCTATAGGGTTCAGACTCGGTCACGCAGTGGGCGTTCCCAAAGCGTAAAAGCTACGCAGTGTCTCGTTCCCTATTCAGAGAACAAGGGTTACGCGAGTAACCCGAGACGTTTCCAAATGTTTCTGTTTTTCTGTGAAAACAACTGTTTTCAAACAGCGATAGCTGGAGCTTCTGTCCATATTAGGAATTTCCTTTTCTGCACGAGAGCGCCCTCCAGCTTCGTGCATGAATGAACACACAATCTCACCGCGATGTTTATCTCGTCTTATTCTGGGTATGAATAAAACATCAGGTCATGAACAGACTATTCTGTCTCTTTGAATTAAAAAATATATTTATTCACACCAGCTCTTGAAAACTTCTATGCGAACACACTTGCCCGAGAAAAAATGGGGGGGACACTTTATAGAGTTTGCTTTAATTATGTCAAAATACACTTTTTTGTTTCATAAAAATGTATGTCAGTGTTCTTAAATTGTATTCATTTTATTCTCAGAAGCAGCCATCAACATCTAAATGTGGGCGCATGTTTAGTGGTTTTAGGTTAATATTTTTGTAAGGCTTGTTTAATGTTATTGTGAGATTGTGTCGTTGTATAGTTTTCCATGAAACTCCATGTCCCACTTAATAAGTCTAGAGTTAGTGCCCCTTTCAAAGTGGAACATAAATGATTGTTCAATGAGTGTATTTATTTTAATAATTTTTACACTTGTCCAATTAAATGACATGCCACCATGAAACATATGAACCTGCTATGAAATGCCCCAAATATATGCAGCAAGTAAGCATTTCATTTTCTCTAATAGTTTTAATAGATTAGAACTTCCAGAATGATGCTTTAGAGATTTGCCCAATTTGTCTCAATACGTCTACTCCGTTGAGCAGCACTTGCTTGTGACACACACTGTGAAAAAAAGAAGCTGCTCCTGGCAATCCAATCTAAAAACGTGAACTGCAACAAGATGACTAACCATCACATCAAAAGCCAATACAGGTCAGAAAGAGGGCTTGATAGCCTGTAAACATTAAAGATTCTGAAGGCTGCTCTCAGGACTTCCCTTCCAGAAGAGCCAGTGGCCTCCATCCTGGATCTATAAGAGGCTGGAGAGCAAAGAGAAGCCAGGTGCATAGCATTCCAAACTTTTCCATCTGAAAGGAGATATGTTGCCAAGCCTTTCTGAGCCACAACCTTAAAAGGCTGAGTAAACTTGGAATGTCCTTTCTTGGTGATTCCAGGCTTCCTAATATGCACAAATGTCCCAACTTGAATCTTTGGAGATTCACGCCGGTCCGTGTACTCTTTAATTTTGTTTTGAGAGTATTGAATGATTTGTTTCAGATTTTGTTGATCCTTTGGTGGGGCCACGCATGGAAGACCACTCACATGTAGTTTTGTCTTAATTTGTCGTCCATGCAAAAGCTCAGCAGGAGACAGTTTTGTCACAGCATGTGAATTGGTCTCAAACCAATTTATGAGAAACAACTTAATTGATGTTCAACAAATGAAAAATGTATATAACACAGATAAACACATGATAAAGCTTGGCTTATTGAATATCAGGTCCCCTTCTTTGAAAGCACTTTTTGCAAATGATATGATCACTGATCATAAACTAGATGTGCTCTCTTTGACAAAAACCTGGCTAAAACCAGATGAATATATTATTTTAAACGAGTTTACCCCCCAAGATTACTGTTATAAAAACAAGCTGTGTCCAAAAAGTAAAGGGGGAGGTGTTGCTACAATTTATAGCAATATTCTCAGTATAACTAATTTGAAGTAATGGTGCTTCATATTACATTATCTAGAATTTTTTTTTAAAATGATAAATCCCCCATGATATTTGTACTGGCTACTGTATACAGGCCACCAGGGCACCATACAGACTTTATTCAATAATTTGGTAGTTAGTGCTGGCTGCAGATAAAGTCTTAATTGCTGGTGATTTTAATATCCACGTTGATCATGAAAAAGATGCATTAGGATCAGCATTCATAGATATTCTGAACTCTATTGGGGTTAAACAACACGTGTCAGGACCTACTCGTTGCAGAATCATTCTCTAGATTTAATACGTTCACATTAAATTTATGTTTATGGTGTTTAAATTCAGCAGCAAAGCGATAATATATCAGATCATTATCTAGTCTTGTGTAAACTCCATATAGCTAAAGCTGTAAATTCAACTCCTTGTTACAAGTATCGTAGAACCATCGCTTCTACCACAAAAGACTGCTTTGTAAGTAATCTTCCTGATTTATCTCAATTCCTCAGCATATCCAACAGTGCAGAAAAATGATGTAACAGAATGTAACAGAAACTATGCATTCTCTCTTTTCTAGCACTTTAGACACGGTTGCTCCTTTACGCTTACAGTTACCGACATCATAGTTCCGTTCTGCTGGGCTCAGACGGTGCAAGAAGCATACTCATGGGTGCACCTTCCCATCAAGGGGGAATCGCTGAGAGAGGACCGCCCCAACCCCGAACTCAGACCTCCACAATAAACTGCAGATCAGGGTCTGCAGAGACGGCCCTTACCTTAGCAGGATCTACCTTAACCCCCACAGCTGAGATTATCTGTCCCAGGAACAGAACTGAGTCTGTGTGGAATATACACTTCTCTGCCTTGACATACACCTGGTTCAAGGTTCAAGGTTTCTTTATTTGTCACATAATAAATTATACAAGGTATAATCAGAAGTGAAATGTAAATCAAATCAGGTCCGCTCAGTGGACAGTGCAAAAGAATAAAAAATGATATAAAAGTAACACAACACAAGAGCATATATATGGTAAAAAAAGAGAAATAAGAATAAAATGTGCAATGGAATAAAAAATGCCAAACAATGAGATGAGCAAAACAATAGATGTGCAAAAAAAATACAGTGTACTGGGACTTAATAAACAGTAATATGAATAAGAGGGATGTGCAGACGGGTTGTTCAGGGTATGTACACAAAGCAGCAATACGGGTGATGAGAATATAAGTTTTACAGTTAACAATCTTGTAAGTGTTTATGAGACCGGGTTTGTGTTTGGTTCTCAAGTAACCTCTGCAGCATCTGATGGACATGCTGAGTGTGTACCTGCAATGGCGAAGAAAAAATTAGAATGTCATCAAGGTACACAAAGACAAATCAATTGATTATGTCTCTAAGAACATCGTTAATCAAGGCCTGGAAGACAGCTGGGGCATTAGTAAGCCCAAAGGGCATCACCCAATATTCAAAGTGCCCAGTAGGGGTGTTAAAAGCTGTCTTCCACTCATCCCCTTCCCTTATCCGAACCAAGTGGTAGGCATTGCGGAGGTCCAACTTTGTGAAGATTTGCGCACCCTGCAGCAGCTCGGGAGCTGAGGACAATGGCAGGGGGTACCGATTCTTTACAGTGATGTCATTCAGCCAACAATAATCGATGCAGGGGCGCAAGGAACCATCTTTCTTATTCACAAAGAAGAACCCTGCACCTGCAGGAGAAGAGGAAGAACAGATGAGGCCAGCTGCCAATGACTCCTGGATATACTTATCCATAGCCTCTCTCTCTGGGGCTGAGAGAGAGTAAAGGCGACCACGAGGTGGAAAAGTGCCTGGGAGAAGGTTGATGGCACAGTCATAGGGTCTGTGAAGAGGGAGAGATGCCGACTTGCTAAAGACCCTCCGAAGATCGAGGTACTCAGCAGGAACACCGGTCAGTCTGCTCCTCCTGAAACAAAGAGCAAGAAAAGACAGCAGACGAGGCGACACCTAGGCAAAACTTATGTCAAAATGAGCTCCATACCCAACCAATGTGAGGGCTGTGTCTCACCAACCACGGGTGTCCCAGCACAATAGGTGTGCTGGGAGACTCGAGGAGGTAAAACGAAATCTCCTCACAATGGTTGATATGAGTAACTTGGGTGAGGATGGTGCCGTTGAGAGCCCTGGCAATGAGTTTCTTCTTGAGAGGGGTGGTGGGAATGCCTCACCGAGCCACCAGAGTAGCATCAATGAAATTACCCTCAGTCCCAGAATTCACCAAGGCTGATCATGGACTTGAAAAAGGTCCCCACTTGACAATGGCAGGTAGCTGGGTACGAAATACAGGGGAATCGGTTACAGGTGTGGCACTCACCAATACTACCCTATCTACTGGCGAGCTCTGGCTTTTAAAGGACATGCTGCAGAAAAATATCCAGATTTTCCACAGTAGAAGCAAAGTCGTTGGTTGAGACGTCGCTGCTTCTCCTCCACTGCCAGACGAGTTCGCCCCACCTGCATGGGCTCCACTTCAGGATGTAGCTCAGGGTTAACAGTAGTGGCTTCAGAAGCAGAACGAAGAGGGATTGGCCAAGAAGGGTGAGCCATGACTCGTTGACGGCATAGATTGATACGAGTCTCAACACAAAGTGCCAGATCCACCAGGTCATCAAATGAAGCCGGCAGGTCATGGATTGCAATCTTGTCCTGGATCTCAGGATTGAGCCCCTCTTTGAACACATCGCATAAAGCTGCTTCATTCCAACCACAAAGCACAGCCAGTGTCCGGAACTGAATGGAGAATTCAGTGACTGACGAATCGCCCTGCCTCAGTCTCAGTAGCTGACTGGCTGCCTCCTTGCCAGAGACCGATCGATCAAACACCTTGATCATTTCCTGACGAAAAAGCTCAAATGTGGTACAGAAAGGCTTTTGCTTCTCCCAGACTGTAGTTTACTACTCTCGGGCCCTCCCAGTGAGTAGGCTCATAACAAATGCCACCCTTGCTGCTTCGGTAGCAAAGGTTATGGGCTGCAGGGTAAACGTGATGGTACACCGGGACAAGAACGGGCGACAAGCCCTAAGATCCCCACCATAAAGCGGCGGAGTTGGCACTCTTTTGGTTCTGGAGCTACCCAGGCAAGAACAGGAGCTGAAGCAGAGGCAGCTGCAGCAGTCCGAAGGCTGTCCTGGTCCCGCATCAACTCCCTGACTTGGTTACTAAGTTCACCAACTTGAGAGGAAATGACCTCTACGTCTCTGGTAGTTTCTGTGAGTCGTGTGGTATGTTGACCCAGCAGCACCCCCTCTGGCTGGCCAGATTGAACTGTCAGGGGTGGTAAGGAAGAGGAATCAGTTACAGGGATAACATATGTTTATTAAGTTTCAAACACAAAACAGGAACTAGCCACTGTCTGAGAGGGTAACCAGGAGAGATACCAGCCAGGTCCGTGGAAGAGAATGTCAGCTTAGCAGGAGGCCTCTAGGAAAGGGGTTTCAGATTGAATGACAGAGAGCAACAGTCCCAGAGCAACAAGACAGACAAGCTCGCCAATGAACTTCAGGGCAGAGGGGATGGCGACGGTGAGAGAGAGAGAGGGTGAGTGGACTTCTGGGAGGTGCCATGTGAGAGCAAAATATGTGCAAAGGCAGCTCCATAATTTTCCATCAATATGTGAAGCAAACTTAACATTAACATTTAATTCACGTTAAGTTCAGAATACCCACTCAAGATGCCAAACAAACCGAAAAAAAATCTTGAACAAGCGACCGAAACCCCAAGAAACATTCAAGATGACTGTGGTGGCGAGGCCAGCATAGTGGCTAACAAGGAAGTGCTAGAGGGGATAGCTGCTCTTCAATCCAATTTTCAGTTATTCAAGTTGGAGATAGTTGAGATTATTGACAAGATACTAGACCAGTTCTCGACCTTCATAAAAGCCAACTTCAAAAATTAACTGCTTTCAAAAAAGAGACTGATGTCACTATCTAGCACGATGGACGACCAAGCTAAAACAATGGCCGAGCTCGAACGTAGCACAACATTTACTTCGGATACGGTCTCCTCCCAGCCACAAAAAGATGTTGAAAAACTAACAAGCAGTGTCTCACAGCTCACTGAGAACTGTACGGACCTGGAAAGTCATAGTAGAAGGCAAAATCTGCGCATTCTAAACAGTAAAGTGGACGAGGAGACTGGGCGCAAGACAACGGACTTTATTGCACACCTGCTAAAGAACGTGCTCTCTTTGGAAACCTTACCTTTGATCGACCGCGCTCACAGATCTTTGAGAAAACGTTCTGACAACACGTCATATCCCTGGGCCTTCATTGTTAAGATGCACTACTTTCTCGATTGGCAGGACATCATCCGAAAAGCGGCTCAGCTCAAGTCCATCATTTACAACGGAGAGAGACTTCTGATATTCCCTGACCTCCCAGCTGCCATACTGAAACAGCATGCCCGTTTTAACAAAGCTAAAGACCTACTTCGAGATCGTACAGGGGTCCGTTTCAGATTTCTGTACCCAGCGAAGTTACGGGTCTCACACAACTGTAGTGCCTCATATGCGGCACTATTTTCCTATTTTATCCAGAAAAATAGATTACATACAGAGAAACAACGTTTGTTTGTGATACAGTATTCTTGTTTGTTTTCAAAACTGCGTTTTGAATGAAAGACAGTGCAACGAGAGTTGTTGTTAAGAAGAAATTAACTGCAGTAAATTAATATTTGTCTATTAAGGCCAGAAGTAAGTCGCTCTAAAAGCGCAGGAGAGACAATGAGCGGATAACCTCATTTCTCTCTTTAAAAGGCCTTCGCAGTGTGATTGGTTTGTGCGCGTTCCACTTCCAAACTCACCTATATTAAAAATCTCCCGGATTGAGAACTTTAACTTAGCTAATTAATTGATTCTCGGCCACTTTTGATTCACCACACGAGTGAACTCAAGACAAGACGCGTGGCGCTCAGAGGAGTGGACAAAAGCGGTCTGTGGGGAGTATTATGAGATCGATCAAGTTAAATTATTTTCTTTGTGTGTTGGTTGTCTAAACAGGCAAATATCAGCATAAGGTCCACTGAGGCCTCAAGAATTTATAATAATTAATCCGTAGATTAATTTATCTCGCCCTAAACGAGTGAGATTGTCGGTGCTATAAACGATAAGAATCTGAATCTGAAAGCTTGCATGGAAGCTATGCAAGGCTATTAGCATTGAAGGCTAGCGATTAGCACGCAGCATTTAGAGAGTTTTGAATGTGGGTTGAATGCACTGTGTTGTGAAATGTAAGTGACTGAACCAGTTACTTTTTAACTTTGACTCACACGGAGACTTGCTTATGCATTTCTTTCCTTGTTTCACCCTTTTTCAGGATTCTTCTCTCTCTCTATATCTTCTCCCATTTAAAAGGACTCTAACAAATGTAATGTTAATAAACTGGCTTGATTATAACTAATCATCAGTGTCTAACAAACTCACGGGTGGTTTTAACAAACATTTGTTTAAGGTCAGTTTAATAGCTGGTGGTTTATTAGAAAATAATTTGGTACTACCTCATTACCTTGATAATACGGTGATTAATTCAATTATAACTGCTCTCCTGATTTTAAAGACATTAGTGGATAAGTGCTATTGTTAGGAATTTGAAATTGTTACTGTAATGTCATAATTAATTACAAATTAATAAAATAACATAAAATAATTCCAGTTCCTGCTTCCACATAGCAACAGCCACTGATTAATCATAAGTGCTCTTATAATTTGACAACATTAAAATCTTAATCGGTATCAAGAGGGCCAGAAATTTTAATTTCATTCACAAGTAATGAGGGTGGAACAGATTAATTTGGTTTGATGTTAATGACACAAGGAGGAATGAGTAACTTGTGATGCTAGGGATCCGAAATTAGTGATTTGGAGGCTGTAATTTAATTTCATGATTAATTACAAATAAAATAAAAAAATTCTAATTACATTTAATAATTAATTACACTTCCCGTTTATATATTGCAACCATATTGGTTTATCAACTCTCAGCAATTGTAAATTGCTCTTGTAATTCTAATCCTAATCGATCCTATCAATTTTAATGATAACATCATTCAATTTTAATTAGAAACCACAATTTCTAATTTTTTATTTTAATTTCAGTCACTCATTACAGTCTGGCTCTACCTGTTAGGCCTTACTTCATCTCCTTAGGTGATCTGATTAACTCAGCAACATTTTTATAAGGTCCCCTTTACTTAGGCCTGAGAGTAGATAGTGCTCCCCCTAGTGCTGGGTTGGGGAAGTTGCATTGCCTCCATCGTGGGTCACAGCGAGCGGAGTCACCTGTTCCAGCATAACCTGGTGCGGGCTGAGGGGAAAACCGAATACCTCTGTTCTAGTATTGCAAAGTGAAGGCACGCAGCAGGCCTAGCAATCGGGTATCGGAGGAGGAGTCAACAGGCAGACTGGGCGAAGGTGCGGATATACCACCCTGGGTAACTATTGACAAGGTATGTCGGACTTCAGGTCCGTGCAAACGGATAGCCCTGGGATTTAGCCCCGCCCCTCTTTAGGCCAGCAGTCATTGACGTGCCTCACCCGAGTCCCAGCCTGGTTGTGCCAAAGCCATGGCTGTTTGAGAGGCTCACTGCAATAAGGTGGGGACAGAGTGTTCGGCAAGACCCTTACAGGAGCTCACCTGGTGCGCTCGGATGGGGGGGGACCTTGCTGCTGGGCACCATAGAGGTCATTTCTCACCAAGCTTTGGGTATAAGGATGTTAACCTTAAAATTAGAAAAACCCCAAAAGGAAATTAAGGTTTCCTCAAAACTTAGGTCAGTTTGTTTTACCCTGTAAAATAGCAAAACCAACCCCCTAGCGATATCGACTCAACAACGCCACCACGCTGCCACCCTTATTATTAGTCCTAACCTTTGGAGCAAACACTCACTTTTCCTCTCCTCTTCTCTCTTCTCCCTGCTGCTACCTTCTAATTTGACTACTGCTACTGTTTGCTTAGATTTTGCCTGTGGGAAGATCATGAGCAGAGAACTTTCGCAATTGAACAGGTATTTGTGAAACTTGAGAACTATGTTCCAAAACTGTTTTCTATTTACCTTCCACTATTGAGAAATCCTACCCCTCCAAGTTAAAGCAGGTCAATGAAAAGATAGGCATCGGCAAAATTTTAAGCATGCACGAGAGACACGCTAACCAGCGTTGTGGTGCAAATTTAGCCATTACAGTGACCAGTACTGTCATTGCTATTGTTTTCCTCCATCCAGGAGAAAATTTTGAATAGCAATCAAAGTCCTATTACAAAAGAGGAAACTCGTTTACAATCCTCTGACTAGAAGCGTCCTTCTAAATCAGACTGAAAAAAGAGCAACAAGAGGAAAATCTGTTACCAGAAAGAGATATTTTGTTATTGTCCCTCACCTTCATATTAAACTGACCTCCTTCCTCAAAAACAAGGAGACTTTCTCTTACATGAAAAGGTGAAGCATCCAATTATTACTTGTTTCTTATTCTGTTAGTGTCCTTTTCTTTCTCTGTTTCCCAGCTGTGCTAACTTTGTGTGCTCAATCATTTCTCCACAGAGACTACAAATTAGAAGCACCCCACTAGAGGATCACAGACGCAGAGAATCACACTCAACACTAGCATACACTATACTTTGCACATTTACACCCCTGTTTTGCTTTGTTTTGTTTTGTTTTGCTTTGTTTCCCATTCAAGGTCTGTGTCAGTTCGGTTCGAGATCTCCCACACCCTGCCAGAACATGTCTCACAAAACAGAATATCCTCCACTGGGAGGATCTGGAAACATGGCTAAGTGTTGCGACAGACAGCCTCCTCCCTAAGGCTGCTGAAACACTCAAACATCAGACACAGGTCCAGCTGGATGACAACACAACATAAGCCTCATGGGACAAAACCCAAGGCAAAGCTACAGTCACATAGAATTAGCCAAAATCACCACCTCCTTAAGTCACATACTCATCGCCACCCTCAAGCTGAGCGACAAGCATGCTGCACAACCCCAGCAGGAGCTGACAAGCGCACAACGACGCATAGAGCAGCTGGAACTCGAAGCTCAGGAATGACAGGAAGGGACTGATGAGGTGGAACAAGGCGCTGAGGAGGAGATCAACAGGCTAAAAGAGACCCTAGCAGCTACTAGCCACGAAATGGAGCAAATCAAAGAAGACTACGCTGATCATGCTGACAAGCTACAGTATGCAGAGCAGCTACTGGAGAAGGCAAAGGCTGACTTCAGGGACAAAAACAGCAGAATCAAAGCCCTTGAAGCTCACTTGAATGAGTCAAGAAATAAGATCAGCTGCCTAACACGACAGCTCGACTATTTCAAAGAGGAATATGAAAGTTTCCAAGAGGAACTCAAGCACGCTTATGAATTGCGCCATGAGCTGTCAAATACTTTACATGCACTGACCTCACCCCTGCCAAGCAGGACCAGGTCACCTGTTCCTGGACTGACACGTGAGCAAAAGATGGAGGGGGTGGTGTTGAAACATTCACCAGCGCCCTCTGAAGAACTTTACCTCACGAAAAAGCCAAAAGAATCTGCTGCAGCCAGCCGCAGATCGCCGCACAGCTTGGACCTAAAATACCTCGACAAGCTTGCCAGGAACATTGGCAACTTCAACCCCAGCGTGCCACATAGCCAAAATGTCCAAGCTTATCTTCAAGATATCGATTTCCATCTGGAAATGCGACCTAACATTACGGACAAAGATAAACTCTATTTACTCCGAACAACATCCAGTCCTGAAGTTCGCAGCTTCCTTGACCGGCAGCCTGCTAATACAAAGATTGATTATCAACTAATTCAAAAGGCCCTCATTAAAGAGTTCGCCGATCCTGAGTCCGATCAAGGCTTAGTGACTGCCCTGGAGACGAGACAAGGACGTCACAAACCTCCTTAAGCCTACTACAGTCGACTCAGACGAGCATACTTTGGAACTCGCAACGAACCTGATATGGAGGATGAACTGAACTTTAAAACTCTCTTCCTGAGGAACCCTCATCCCAGCATAAGCCACCATCTTGGCGTTCTTGCATGTCCACGAACAATGAACACTCAGCAGTTGCGAGACTTGGTGCAGAAATCCTACAGCAAACAAAAGATGGCCTCAGAAACGAACGCCAAAACCCCAGCAGTTTTTGACTTCAAGACTCAAAGTCACGGACTGGCTCTAGATGGCACCCAACACCAAGACAGCGCCAAGCCGCGACACAGAGAGTGGAATGCACCCCCGTCCAACAAAGAACAAGACTCACATGCTGGCACCCGACCTAAACAGAGGTATGACCGCTGGGATGGACCGCGTGGACGTCAACGCTCACCTGGATGACACTGGAATAAGTCATGGGACCAAGCAAGGCCTCATGAGAGTCAATGGGAGAGATCGTGGAACCAGCCAAGCTCGTTTGGAAACTCAAGAGAGAAAAGCTCATGGGAATTCAATGGAAACTCCAAGGGAAAACGACAAACTCACCTTGGAGCAATCAGCCCAAGGAATCGACGAAAGAATTCACAAAGATTCCAAGCTGACCGAGCTCAAACCAAATCCACACGAGAACAAAAGACACCACCATACTTCGACTCACAAAAGCTGATGGAAATGATGATGAAAGAGTTCTTCCAATGAAAAGAGGAGGATCGGAAGTGGGAAAAGAAAGAGAAATCAGATTCAGCCTGACTAGTAGTCGGACGAGAAGGCAGCGACAAACTGACCCAATCAGCCACAGAGAAAAGCACTCCTTCACCTCACTCTCAAAGAACAGTAAACACCCTAACTTCAGATGGACCCGAAACCCCACCTGAAAACCCGCACACAGAGTTAGACACTAACTCAATACCCAATGCTCCAGATCACAGCAGTGTCCAACAAATAAATGCTGACGAAACCCCTCAAGTTCCTGAAAGTGCAGTCTTGGTCGTCTGCCACTCCTCCGAAGAACACCAGATCAGCTCTGACATCCTAAACGTTTCCTCCCAAACTCCAGTCCCTCAACTAATAGGCGATCTCATTGAAAAAGGTACAGCAAGAAATTTTTACCTCTCCATCATCATCGAACAACACATCAGAGTCGAAGCCCTTCTCGATGCGGGAGCCGACATTACCCTAATGTCTACAGAACTTCTCAAAGAAGTCCAAGAAAGAACGAAGAGGACTAACGGAACCCTCAAGCTCCAAAGATGTGAACTAAATCTCCAAGCATACTCCCATATGGGCCTACAACTAAAACATGTGGCCCCAATTCATCTAACAGTGGGACCCATGGACCTCGTCCATCCAGTATACGTGTCAACACTCAACACGTATCCACTCTTCATTGGGAAAGATCTGCTTAATCGCTTCGAACCTCTAATAGACTTCAAGCACCTAAAGATTTGGACACAAGTCCGTGAGCCTCTGCCCTGCCAGTCATTAGACTCCAACGAGTCGCAGTGTCAAGTCACAGACACTGCCCCTAATTCACTGATCGATGATGCAGTAGAAAAGCCAGGATCTGGACCGAGCACAAACAACAAGGACCCTTTCCTCTGCTCACTGCAGGAGCCTGAATCAAACACAGGACCCCTTCAAATCATGACTGTAATAGATTTTCAAGGCACATCAGTATCCGACACGGCACTAGCCCTGTAGGCAGAGAACTCAGCAGAACACTGAAGCAAAGACATCAGAGTCTACCACATGTCGATAAGCACAGCCGCTTCCCTCTCAGTCCCAAGTCGACAACCATGACAACCTCCAAGATCATCTGCGCTCTGGACATACGATGGAATAACAGACATCTGAGTCACTACTTCCTCGTCGTCCCAGACCTGCCTCATGACATCTACATTGGAGCGGATATCATGGTCCGGCTCAATGCTTGCATTGACACCGTAAACGACATCATATGGGCTCCCCTGTCACACCAACTGACCACGTCAGTCAACCTCAAGAACCTCCAATCCGGTCAAACCATGACAGACGTATGCGCTATGATCACGGAGCAAGAAGCCACAATACCTGCCTACAGCAAGAGTGCCAGCGTCCGCCTCAACATGCAACCTGGCCAAACTCTCAACTGTAAGCTAAGCTTCTTCCAACCTTCCAGGACCTGCCTAAAACTCGGACTGACCCTGGAAGCCACACCTCTCATTGAAGTGTAATCTCGTGCTGTGTATGTGTTGTTCAAAAACTGTATGGCCCAAGACATCCACGTTCCCAAAGCCAGTCACCTGGGATGGCTCATCAACCAGGCGTTCCATGACTTTGAACTAACGGTACCTGTCATAGGCCCCATACCAGTCAAACTAACGTCAGACGAATACAATTACACCATAACATTCACAAAACCTCATGAAATCATTGCCATCACCTCAATTCTGCCAGTATTCAGAGAAAGCATCTGCCGTTCAGAACTAACAGATGACACTCACCTCACTGTCTCAACAAAGCCTGTGACAGAATCACCTACACAGGTGACCATCGGAGCCCAAAGCCCCTCAAATTACTTAACTGTAGAAGAACCCTACGCTGGGTTCAATGCACAAATGGCGCTTTTCCACTGCGTGGTACGACTCGGTTCGGCACGGCTCATTACGGCACGGCACAGTTCGGGTCGGTTTGCATTTCCACTGCAATTTAGTACCGCTTTAGAATGGGCGGGATTATTCACGTGTCGTTATAGTTGCGCTGCCTCTATTGCGGTGACATCATCGTGAACTCGCCACAAACAAACAGACAACAAAGGAGCATATAGACGGAATGGTGTTCTTCAGTCTCAGCATGTGGATGGTTTTAACAGCAATGGACATGCCTATGAAAATGCTTGAGATTTACCCCCAGCACCAGAGACTGTGATGGCAGTGCCACAGGCTGTAGAGGAGGAGGGCAGGGATGTTCGTGCCGGTGTGTTGCGTGCGTTACTTAAATAGTGAACTATTCTTGTAGAATGTTCTGTGAATTATCAATAAACTTTTGAATAATATTTAAAAATGTTCAGCATATCCCTTGTTTTTTATTTATGTGTTGGTTTGTATCATCATGACATTAATAATTTGTCTTTTTCAAGAGGTTCATTATGTTCTCTTACAATAATACATTTTTAATATAGTCTGGAGGTACACTTATTCAATCAGATTGTTTTTAATTGAAGCAAAACAAAGATACAAAGGTAAAAATGTAAACAGAAAACATACTCGAAAAATATACAAAGTGTAAAAAGTATATACATAAGACTTTTTCATTCCGCGTCGCTCAATCAAGCTCTCGCTGGATCCGCTCCTCGGCTATCAACGAGAGGAACGTCTCCTCAACAGACAATGAAACAGCTATTTTTGGTTGATGCAAAAAGGTGCGTTTGTTTAAACAGAAGTTGCGTCCGATCCTTCGCTGGCTGTGCTGATTTAAATCTAGCGGGTTGGGCTGTAGAGGAGGGTCTCGTGTTGCAAGTTCAGTGACGCAGTAATGACAATTTTCTATTGTCAATCAGTGATCAGTAGAGTTTATACGTCGCGTTTTGGTAACGGTACAGATCGCTTGGAACCTCGGCCAAGGTGGTACTAAAAAAGTACCAGGTACCAGGTACAGTACCCAATGGAAAACCCCCCAAAAGTGAACCGTACTGAACCGTACCGTGCCGTACCATGCAGTGGAAAAGTGCCAAAATTCAACAGATCTTGAGTGAGGCGGATGCCCTCCACAATGAAGTGGATCGCCAAGAACTCAAAGAGGTTCTGCACAAGTAAAGGACTCCTTCGCATAGGATTTCCTGGATTGTGGACTGACCAACATCCACACGGTGTGCATACCAACAAACCCAAATGCGCCACCCACATTTGTGCGACATTACAAATGTAATGCCACATTTGTGCTTCTTCTCTGGCACTCAACGGAGGCGGTCGCATTTTTCACTCCCCGTCCTCCCTTATTTTCCCTGCTTGCTCTCCAGTATTGTCTGATCTATTGAGAGACTCTCTCTGCACTGCTCTTCAAACTGAGAAATGATGGATTTTATCAACTGGTCTCTCAACGCTATTGACACCATCTTTTCGACAAGAAAATTGGGTTCTGGGGAACCTGTCTGCCCTGACGGAACGTTCGCAGCTGGGTATACGATGGACGCGCGGGAGAGGTGGCGAATCGTATGTCTTGCGGCTCTTTCCGTGGAGGACATTGAAGATATCTACCTATTCGGAACCATGATAACAGGTCTTCTGCTGATTGGATTAGGCTTTGCCCTGGGTTATCGAAAAATTCAGAAAACGGAAACAGCTGTCCAAAGCCTCACAAGGCTGCCCGTCATGACTGAAGCAGTGGGAAGAGCGGTCAGCATTGAGACTGAGACTATTAACCGCAATATGGATTCTATCATGGAGAAGCTCACGGCTCTGCAAAAGAAAATTGATGATATTCGAGATCAGAATGGACAAAGAGAATAGCTGGGGAATTGGAATGCAGCTACTCGCCTAAACAATCGCAATCTTATCTTTTTTGGCTCCCCCGTACCAGCACTGGCCCGGCAAGGTCACTGTTGGAAATTTATCCCTGGGAAAGAAAACTGCAGTGAGACGCTCTTGCTTCCTCCCCCATTCTACATACATTGATTATAAACTACTACACACACACAAACATATGCACTCACTTCCCCTCCCCCCATCCCTCGCCTCCGTTGCTTTGAACCCGCCAGCCTGACGGGCGGGTCTGTGGCCAGCGCCGAGAATGGCTGCGGGTCCGGATGGCTGCCTGCTGGAGCTGGATTACTTCCCCTGTTGCAAAGTGTGTCTATGGTCTATGTGCTTTTGCTGAGGTGTTTTTCCTGTTCTCACACTGTACTCCCCAAGGAGCATAGTCTGGGGGTTATTTTTTTCTCCTCACTTTCCTCCTGTTATGCTGTAATTTTCTTAAATTCCCTGTCTTCCTGTCCTGTCTACCCCCTTGTCATATATGTATGTTATGTATGGGCAGGTTGATGGCTTATTTCACTGGTACTTGTGACTAAGTTACAATAAAGGGCTACTACTACTACATTACAAGATTCCAATAGCGTCATATGAGCCAGTGCAAGAAATTGTTGACTCCATGCTGGAAAAGGGGGTCATCCGGCCCTTTAACAGCACATACTCTGCCCCGTTATGGCCAGTCCTAAAACCGAACGGCAAATGGCGGCCCACCATCGACTATCGTAAGTTGAATCAGCAAGTACCATTGACACGATGGCCTATTTCTTAATGAAAAGCTCAAGTGTGGAAGACCACCTCAAGGAAATCCATCACACCCTAAACCAGCTGAAAACAGCAGGGGCTAAAATCTCCCTTCACAAAGGACAATGGTGCAAAACCAAGGTTAACTATGTCGGGCTGCTTGTCGGAAGAAACGGCATCGAGCCACAATCTAACCGTGCCCAAGCAATCCAAAGCATAAAGACACCAACTAACGTCTCTGAACTGCGAAGCTTTCTGGGAGTGTGCAATTACTCAAGACAGTTCATCGAAAACTATGCTGACATCGCATGACCACTAACTTCCCTCCTGAAAAATAATGAACCCTTAATTTGCACTAAAGTATTCAAATTGCAAAAAGCTTTGCTTTGCACTGTGGGCCATCCAGCGTTTGTCTAATTACATCGGTGCACAGAAAGTCATCATCGAGACGAATGAGAGATGGTGTGGTGACTAACGCACGCATAGCTACCTGGCTAATGACACTCCAAGGACAGGACGTTGAGGCAAGATATGCCCAAAACTACAAATCCTCATTTGTAGAAACGGGCTTACGGCCTGCCAAATCTGTTCAACGGACACGCTGCACACTTCAGCAGAACCGAAAGAACTGACACAACCGCAAATTACAAATCACAGGTACTTCGAAGAGAATGTGTGTGAAGGAATGCCCACAGCATATGTCGATGGCTGCTCCTACAATCGCAAGGGCAATTTACAAGCTGGAACGGGTGTGGTCTGGCTCAAAAACGACCCATGCCCACCGCAACAACTCAAATTAGGCCATCAATCGTCGCAATATGCAGAAATAGCAGCTATCCTCATCACCCTACAACTGGCTGCATCCCACAACATCAAATAACTCCTCATCTGTACCGATTCGAACTATGCCTGTCTAAGCTTCACATGCCATTTAACTGGGTGGAAAAGGAATGGATTCAAGACAGCTAACAACAAGCCTGTCAAGCACCAGGAACTCTTCCAAGCAAGCGACGCCATCGTCACTGAACATGACATGATAGTTTATTGGAAAAAAGTCAGAGGTCATTCACGTCAACCAGGACAGGACAAAGGAACTCTTCCAAGCAAGCGACGCCATCGTCACTGAACATGACATGATAGTTTATTGGAAAAAAGTCAGAGGTCATTCACGTCAACCAGGACAGGACAAAGACTTAAATGACCAAACCGATGCCCTCGCCAAAGCAGGTGCATTACATGGAGAGTTCTGGACATTTCATGCCCTCTCACCCAACCCTTCAGTGGCAGCAGTAACCCGCCGCCAGCACGCCACTGGCGCGCACACCCCTGCGCGCCAACTATGGCAACTCATATTTCCGACCCATTAACACATCTCATTTTCACCTGGGACGTAAACACGTCATCCGAGCTCGGCACGCTCCACTCTATCAAGCACATGCTGCATCTCACAGACAGTGTTCTCACATATGTCCCTGAGCCACTCACTGCGCCAAAGCTCATAGTACCTCACGGCCAAAGGGGGATGATGCTGACACACGCACACGATGCACCATGCGCAGGACACCACGGTGTCAAGGCCACCTATGAAACACTCAAGCAAGTAGCATACTGGCCTGGCACGCAGCAAGACGTAGCGGAATATGTTAAAGGATGCCTGGTGTGTTGCCAGTTCCAACCGGAAAATCCAAACCACCGAGCACCACCGCAAAGGAAAGGAATGACCTTCCCATGGTCAAACCTCCAAATAGACTGGGTAGGACCCCTGCCATGGTCAACACAGGGTAACAAATACTTCCTCACCGTGGTTTGCGAATTCACAAAGTGTATAGAGTGCCTCCCAGCTCCCAATGATACAGCAGAGACAACAGCCTGCCTGATAATGAACCACATCTTCTCAAGATTTAGACTGCCTTTAAGGGTCAACTCTGACCGCAGAATCCACTTCACCACCGAAATCATGCAGGAAGTGTGAAAACTCCTGGGAATACAGGCCAAGCTCCATATAAGCCATCACCCAATTTCCTCCGGTCAAGTTGAACGGGCTAACAGGACAGTGGTCAGCATGTTGAAGAAATATGTAGCCACCAATCAAAAGGATTGGGATATTAAACTTCCTCTGGTACTGATGGCCGCTCGAGCCACCCCTCACCAGTCTACTGGAGTAACCACGTTAACATTGATGACAGGGAGAAACATGACGCTACCGCTACACCTGCTGTACCAACCTGGTGACCTGAACCTTGTCACTGCCTATAACACTCACCAGTACCTGGAAGAGTTGCATCAGCACCTGAGAACGACTTTCGCCTTCGCGCAACAGCAACTACAACGAAGCATGGAAGGTCGAAAAGCCTACTACGACCGAAAGGCCTCTCACCATGAGCTCAATGTCGGAGACAAAGTGTGGTACTACAGCTTCGCCCGACCAAGGCAGAATGCTCCCCATCGCCTGTCAAAGAAGTTCCTACCTCACTGGACAGGACCCCATGAGATTGTAGACAAGCTCTCACCTGTTGCCTATCAAATCAAAATCAGACAAGAGCGCAGCGAGCCAGTCCTTCAATGGGTCCATCGAAACCAGATAAAGAGTCACCAGGGCTCCAGCCGACAGGAAAAGCCGACAAGAAGATCAAACCCACTGACACAGACCGACAACCATATGCTCTACACCACACAAACATAAGTACTGTCGTTTTAGGAAAACATATAACAATCTTGCTTAGACACAACACGTACTCTTTCCTCCGCTGCACTGCTAGGACCAATCTCTCGTATAGAGGAGTTACTCCACACATGTGACACTCGTTTGTGGCCTCACCTCATTCGGTGTCCTTGTGTCTCCTTTTTTTTTCTTTTTTATTATTATTATTATTTTTTTCATGTTTTTTTTTCCTCTCGTGTCTCATTTTGTGTTTTTCCTTTATCCTCTCTCACTATAATCTCCTTTCCCCTCTAGTCCCCTCATCAGGGAACTCCCTTAACCAATCCTTAAATCCAGGTCCTGAAATTGAGATTGACTCCCTTCAATAAAGTCATCGTAACTTGTTGTGAGAACCGTTGTCAACCGATCGAGCAACTCGCCAAATCATGACCGACATCATACGCGATGTGAGTTCCTTGATCGACAACTTAGCCATGAGTAGGATTCCACACTACGTGATACCTCTTAGCCTTGTCCAAACGTTCTAACTTCGGCCACTGCGGGCCCCGCTAGTCCCATCCAAACTCATCTCGATCCTTCCCTGGTAGCGCTATTCCCATATACGCAGACCCAGAAGCAGGTGACTTGGCGTTTCCTCTCAGTTTGCCCATTATCGACGCTAATAATATTTACCGGCTTACAAAAAGACGTTGCGAATGTAGGATTTTGGCAAGGGAACACCTATGTCAAAATCCACACTCCTGAAGTCGTTGCGTATCACGATAACAACGAGCAGTTGTATTTGGCCCCAAACCTAAAGATGTGTACGCTCACTAAAGACATTCACTTCCTCTGCCCGAGTAAACCCTTCATACGCGATAATGCCGAGGGCATCTGTGGCCTAGAATCCATTAGACCCGACACTAGCTGCCCCGCCGAAGCAACACCACTTTTTTAAGTTGAGGTAACGAAATCATCTGAAACCGATGGCTGGTCAACACCCCAGCACAAACAGCTACCCTCACATATGATCAACACGACACCGCCACACGCATTATTCTGCCCAACCAAACTGTATGGATCACTGTCCCTAAGGGCTCGATGGCCTTACCTCTTCGCCCTGTTACATAAATTCCATGTAGGAGAACATTTTATTACTTGGCTCAAAATTCTATATAAAATCCCTAGGGCACGTATACTCACAAATAAGATTTTATCACCATCTTTTTCTTTATTTAGGGGTACCCGACAAGGTTGCCCACTCTCTCCCCTTCTCTTTGCCCTGGCCATTGAGCCTCTAGCGCAAACCATCCACTCTGATGAGCGAATTCATGTGATCCGCACTAAAACAACCATAAATAAAATGTCTTTATATGCGGACGACGTCTTATTATGTGTGACTAAACCCACCTCTAGTATCCCTGCAATCTTAAAAGTGATTGAACAGTATAGCTAATTTGCAGGCTATAGAATCAATTTAAACAAAAGCGAGCTCATGCCAGTTGGGCTTAAAGACCTTTCACAAATTTTCCCAGTCAAGGTTCAAGGTTCTTTATTATTTGTCACATACATAATCATACAGGGTATAATAAGTAGTGAAATGTTAGTCAGGACAGGTCCGCTCAATGGAAAGTGCAAAAAAATAAAAAATAATGATAAAAATAAAAATAACATAAAAGCAATAAAAACTATGAAACATAATACGAGAGAGTATATATATAAATATGGTGAGAATGAAATAAGAAACAAATAATGAAATAAAATAAGGAGTAAGATGTGCAATGAGATAAAGTGTGCAGTGCAAGAGAATGTGCAAATAGGTTGTACCGGGAATGTACACATAGCAGCAGTGTGGATGATGGGGAATAATGGATGTGTTACAGTTTATGATGTTGAGTCCTGTGGATGTTATGAGTTTATTAAATTGAGTCCTGTGGATGTCATGATGTTATGAGATTATGAGACTGAGTTTAGGAGCCTGATGGCCTGGGGGAAGAAACTCCTCCTCAGTCTGAGATTTCAGTCCAGTTTAAAATAGCTAAAGATAGATTTACCTACTTAGGAATCGTAACCTACTTAGAAATTGTAACTAGGAAGTTCAGCTTGCTACGAGAAGCCAACTATGCCCCCCTTTTGGAAAAATTGAAAATAAATATTCAGTTCTGGATGACTCTCCCTATTTCATTAATAGGTAGAATAAATGCCATCAAGATGGTTTTTCTCCTGCAATTACTATATCTGTTACAAAACTCCCCTTTATTTCTTTCCAAGTCTTTTTTTAAGCAACTAGATTCAATTATATTACCCTTTATTTGGAATAATAAAAACCACAGAATTAATCAACTACATCTCTCCAAACCTAGAAGTGTAGGGGGTCTTGCCTTTCCTGACTTCCACTGCTATTACTGGGCTGCTAACCTTAGAATTATATCAATAATATTAAATGATAAAAATGGACGACTCGACTAGCTCAGACTAGAACAAAATGAATGTACCCCTTACAATCTTGGTGCTTAGATTCTTTCCCCAACAAGCTGTAAAAAGGAAATGTACAGAAGCCCTGTCATTAGTAGTGTTATTTGTATTTGGAAACAAATTAGAACTCATTTTGGGGTAGAGAAGTTACCTTTACTAATTCCCATAGCTGACAAACCCTCTTTTATACCTTCCATACTAGATAAAGGTTTTCAACAATGGCGAAATGCAGGAATTCACACAGTAAGCGATCTGTTTCAAGATGATACCTTTATTCCCTTTGAATAAATTAAGGATGCTCATTATGCTCCAGTCTTTATAGCTTTTGGTGCAAGATTTTCGATGTAATTTCTAAAATCACTGGGCAACATATTGAACCGGATGAGTTTTTAATTGTGTTTAATCTGACTTTTAACGGCCAAAAAGCTTATTTTAACATTCTGGAAAAATAAACTGCCACCTCCCTTTCAGCTGTGGCTTGACAAACTTACTAATACATTACATCTGGAGCATATACGGCACTGTCTAAGGAATAAGAGACAAGTTTTCTAAAACTTGGGAACCTTATAAAAGGTATTTAGGGGAAGAAGGCAGAGGAGACTTGGAAGAGAGGGATGTTGAAGTAATTTGAGTTGGATCTAAGATCCATTCCACTTCCGGTATTTTTTTCAGTACTCCTTATGTGGCGTGTATCAGACAGACAGAGTGAAAGTGGGTAGGTGTCAAGTTGTTTTGTTTGTTTTAGGAGTTTCTGTATGTTAGGAATATGTGCATATGTAGTGTACTCTTAGATGGCATGTACAGGATTAAGTTTATCGTATTTGCAGATTTGTACACATGTATGTATAAATATATATAGATATAGTTAATAACTGCAGAAAGAATTATAATTTGTTTGTTTATTTTTGTTTGCATAAGAGCATTTGGAGGAACTCCTCATTTGACTCTATTAAGCTTATTTATGTACTCAACATATTTCCCCAATAAAATTTTTTTTGAAAAAAATAAATAAAATTGAGGGTGAGTGGTTCTAGGAGCATGGCAGTAGCCTGGCTGACTTAACTGAACTCTCCTGAGGCTGGTGGACGAGACTGATATTAGCTGAGCAGCCGGATGGATAGAACTGTAACAGCAGGAAAGCAGGTAGAGCTTGGCAGCAAGGGATGGGAGGGAGGAGGCAGGCAGAGCCGAAGGTGGAGCAAATGGGGATAAGGGAAAAAACAAAACAAGAAAAACTAAACTAAAAGGCAGCAGCTCAAAAAAACAAGGAACTAGATAACGCAGAACTAAATGCAAAAGAACAACCCTAATATCAAAAAGGTATACAATAAATGCAAATGAAACTAAGCAAGACTAGGCTTAACAACAGTAGTAACAGGATAACAGCCAACAAAGACAAGAGCCAGGTTAACCTCAGCATAGCAGAGATTCGATCTGGCACAGGACAGAAAACAAGAGGGGAATATAAAGGGTGACTAATGATCAAAAACAGGTGTTAACCCTAACAAGATAATAAGGTAACAAGAGGGGCGGGGTAACAATAGACAATAGAGCACATTGGAAACACAAATACCAACTGACAGCCACGTGCTCCAGACAGACCAGGACACAACATAAACAAACCCAGATCAGACCGGCGCCTTGACACAATCTACCTAACAATGTTCGGGAAGCAGACACACTCTGTCAGTTTAAATCTAGATTAAAGACCCATCACTTTAACCTGGCGTACACATAACACACTAATACACTTCTAATATTCAAATCTGTTAAAGGATTGTTAGGCTGCATTAATTTGGTCGACCAGACCTGGGAACACTTACCATAACACACATTGCACTTGTTACAGTGTAAGAAGATTGACATCTACGCTAATATTAGTCTGTTTCTTTCTTATTCCGAGGTCACCGTAGCCACCCCATCCGGTCCTTATCCAGCCCAGATGGTCACTGCAGTCACCAGATCCAGTCCGTATCCAGATCAGATGGTGGATCAGCATCTATATTTACATTTAGTAATTTTGCAGACGCTTTTATACAAAGTGACTTACAATTGGGGACTACATAAAGCGATTAATCTTGAAGAGGCAAACAGACAGAGGAAGTGCTCGTAACACCAAGTATCAGGCATTGCTCAAATAAGTACAAGCTAGCAAGGTAAGGCGAGAAAGATAAAGAGAAAGAAGAAGTTATTTATTTATTTATTTTGTAAACCTAGAGACCTCTTTTTTTTTTTTTTTTACCTTGAGGCAACCTCTACAGCCCCTACAACCCTGAACATCAGCAGAGTCTAGGACACCAAGATGAACCCCAGAGACAGATCCCCAGTGAGGACCCCGTCACCTAGACAGCCATCGGGAAAAGACCCCTTGAACCAGTGGACCACTTACACTATGACTTTACTGCAGTTGGAACAAACTACTTGTTCGTCTGACCAGATGAGAACTGGCCCCCCGACTGAGCCTGGTTTATCCCAAGGTTTTTTCTCCGTTTTGTCACCGATGGAGTTTTGGTTCCTTGCCACTGTCGCCTCCAGCTTGCTTAGTTGGGGACACTTCATTTCCAGCGATATCGTCGACTTGATTGCACAAATGCTATTTAAACTGAACTGAGCTGGACGATGCCATCACTGAATTCAATAATGAAATGTCTTCAACTGAAAATTGAGTGTTTAATCTTGTCATTTTACATTATTGACACTATTTTCTTATTTTGATATTGTGCAGTTTCTTTGACACAATTTGTATTATTAAAAGTGCTACATAAATAAAGATGACTTGACTTGACTATTGTGTCCAATCCAATTACCTTTTTTTTCTAAAAGATATATGAACACATTTTAACATGGTTGCTACTTGCACATTCAGTTGATCAACAGTTTCTAGCCATGCAGCCTTTCTCTCGGGTTTTATGAAAGCTGTACCTTTTATGGTTATTAGAACATTAAAACATTGCAATCTAAAATTGCTCTTCAAAGCATTAAAGCATTAAAAACAATAAATCAAAAGTTAAAATCACTGAATTAAAAAAATAATTAATATTATATATCAGACTACATCCGACTACAACTGATAAAAGGAACACACATTTAACTCATTTGAGCTAGTATGGCTGTATTAAGCTTACATTTGATTTCATAAAATCAAAAAAATACACTTATATGTTGGATTGAAATTCTACATTTAATTCTACATTTAAAAGTCGCATTTAATGTCCAACAACAAATATTTTAGCAGAATGTACATTTTACTCATAATTATTGAGCTACTACAGGTGCATTTCAATAAATTAGAATGTCATGGAAAAGTTTATTTTCAATCTGAAGTTTATTTCAGTAATTCAACTCAAATTGTGAAACTCATGTATTAAATAAATTAAATGCACATAGACTGAAGTAATTTAAGTCTTTGGTTCTTTAAATTGTGATGATTTTGGGTCACATTTAACAAAAACCCACCAATTCACTCAACAAATTAGAACATGGTGACATGCCAATCAGCTAATCAACTCAAAACACCTGCAAAGGTTTCCTGAGCCTTCAAAATGGTCTCTCAGTTTGGTTCACTAGGCTACACAATCATGGGGAAGACTGCTGATCTGACAGTTGTCCAGAAGACAATCATTGACACCCTTCACAAGGAAGGTAAGCCACAAACATTAATTGCCAATTAAGCTGGCTGTTCACAGAGTGCTGTATCCAAGCATGTTAACAGAAAGTTGAATAGAAGGAAAAAGTGTGGAAGAAAAAGATGCACTACCAACCGAGAGAACCGCAGCCTTATGAGGATTGTCAAGCAAAATCGATTCAAGAATTTGGGTGAACTTCACAAGGAATGGAGGTCAAGGCATCAAGAGCCACCACACATAGACAGTTGTCATCAGAGGAATCTTACCTGGGCTAAGGAGAATAAGAACTGGACTGTTGCCCAGTGGTCCAAAGTCCTCTTTTCAGATGAGAGCAAGTTTTGTATTTCATTTAGAAACCAGGGTCCTAGAGTCTGGAGGAAGGGTGGAGAAGCTCATAGCCCAAGTTGCTTGAAGTCCAGTGTTAAGCTTCCACAATCTGTGATGATTTGGGGTGCAATGTCATCTGCTGGTGTTGGTCCATTGTGTTTTTTGAAAACCAACGTCACTGCACCCATTTACCACACTGCAACCGTTTACCACACATTCGCGATCATCTAAACTTTAGACACGAGCAGAAAAATACTGTACATCCCCCCAAAAATGTCATATCACAAAATCAGTATTTTGTTAAAGAATTCTGAGGTGAAATGATTTTGCTCTTTTTCCACAGGCAGAGAGATAATCTTACTGAGCATTTGCAGATTAAGTTTCATCACTCTAGCTTGATTCTGATTGAAGGAATTGAGTGTGTTACAATAGTCCCCGGTCTCCCCTACTTTTTAAAATAATTTCAAATTTAAATAAAATATTAAAACAGTTGTATGTTAAGAATGTTAAACTAATATAACTTCAAAACATAAACATCCCAGAAGACATCGTATCAGACAGAGATCCACAATTCATCTCTCGAGTCTGGAAAGCCTTCTTCTCACTCCTAGGTGTGACCGTAAGCCTCTCCTCTGGGTACCATCCGCAGTCGAATGGGCAGACCGAGCGCAAGATCCAGGACGTGGGACGCTTCCTGCGAACCTTCTGCCATGGCCGCCAGAACTCTTGGAACCAGTTCCTTGGCTGGGCCGAGTACGCCCAGAATTCCCTGAGTCAGAGCTCGACTGGACTCACTCCCTTCCAGTACGTACTCGGTTTCCAGCCTCCCCTGTTTCCATGGTCAGGGGAACCATCAGACGTCCCCGCGGTCGACTACTGGTTCCGAGAGAGCGAGGGAGTCTGGGACGCAACTCACCATCAGATACAGCAGGCAGTGCGCAGACAAAGGATGGCAGCGGACGTCTGACGATCAGCCAGTCCCGAATACCAACCTGGGCAAAAGGTCTGGCTGTCCACACGAGACATCAAGCTGCGCCTGCCTTGTCGGAAGCTCAGTCCCAGATTCGTTGGCCCCTTCACCATTCTGGAACAGATTAACCCAGTCACTTATAAACTTCAGTTACCCCCACACTACAGGATTCACCCTACCTTCCATGTATCACTACTCAAACCCTTCTTTCCTTCTGTTTCCCCAGAGCCTGGCCAGACAGAAGAGCACCCTCTCCCTCTCCTCCAGGACGAAGGAGCCATCTACCGCGTAAAAGACATCCTAGAATCCCGGCGCCGTGGTGGTAAATTAGAATACCTTGTTGACTGGGAGGGGTATGGTCCCGAGGAACGTTCTTGGGTCCCCAGAGAGGACATTTTGGATCCAACACTCCTTGAGGAATTCCACTCAACTCACCCCGATCGTCCAGCTCCCCGGGGTCGAGGTAGACCACCACGATGCCGGGGTCGGCCCTCAGGAGCGGGCCGTGGAGAGGGGGGTACCGTCACGGATCGGCCAGGCTCTCCCCTCCGTCAATCACAACGATCAAATTCACCTGAATATTAATCATGCTCACCTGCACCCCATCACAGCCAGCATAAGAGCACCCGCCACAGTTCACTCCCCGTCCGATCTCGTAGACACTACATGGATTCTACTCCTGCTATTATCATAAGCTGAGTATCTACCTTGCCTTACTTACCCGTTACTCCTTACCTCCTGTGTCTTCTCCTTGTGTTCTCCTCTCCCGCCAGATCGTCTGTCTCCGTGGTCAGTGTGCTCCAGTTGTGTTTCCCCATCGCAGCTGCCCATCATATCTGTGGATAAGAAGACAGTATCCCATCGTCAGGACTATCATTGACGTTATCCACACACCTGAAGTCTCCATAGCTCATCCTGTTAAATAAACATACTAGTGCTTTTACTTACCACTGTGTCCAGCCGCATATGTTACAGTTACTATGTGTCAGCAATTATTGACAGTGAAACTGGATGAGAAATTGAATAGCTCTAAATGTAACCTTTCATTAGAGCCCAAAATTATGACTGTACATTAAAGCATTCAAGAATTACAGCATTGTATGTGTCATTGGTTACAAAGGGTCATTTGGAGTCTCCAAGTGTCCTTTTTTAGAAAGCGCCTAGACATACAATTAGATAAACATGTGTAAAACACTAATTTTCTAATATATTGTTTATCAAATGGTAGATTTGACTTGGTAAGGCTTAATTCTGTGATCCCAATGTATTTTCCAGTTTATACGTCCCAGCTATAGTCATCTGCAGGCTTCTATTTACAAAAAAAATTTTGGCGGAATTGTATTTTTTATTTTTCAGTGTGTTCAAAGTGCTATTACTCAATATCAATAAGAATTACAGTGATTCTGACTGTTGGGAAACAAACCTCAGAGTGTCACCTTTCAAAGGAGACCAACACCATGCAAATCATCCAAATGGTCCAAGAACAGCATGCAATTTACTTTGGGTATGCCTTTTTTAGGCGTTTTAGGCAAATTTTACAGGATTCTTAAAGGGTTAAGCTGCATTCACGCAGAGATCTCTTTTGAAATATAAGAAGTAATGTGGTTTGTCCTGTCTGTTTAATCCCTTAAGACATAACTGCCTGTGTTTACATTCATTTTGCGTCATAAAACCATTTTGAGATGCAAGTGCATTAAACCACTAACGCGTAGCAGGAGCAGAGCAGGAGCGGCAGTGCTGCGATCGTTTCGGCGCCGAGTCTATTTTTGCTGCACTGCTTACGCTCAATTAAAGTGACAAAGCATTGATTATGGACAAAATACACACGAAAAAGTGAATTTTTTCCCCAGAATGTAAATTAATGACATCTACTATGTTGTAAATAGAGTATAAACTTCAGTAAAATAAATAAATAATAATATATATATTACAAAAAACTAAATAAAATAAATTTTTAATAAATTATACTGTTATTTCAGCTTAAGTCACTGGTTAATTTTATTAATTATATTAGCCTATATGTGTTATAACTATATAGTAAGTTGCCGTAAGAACAGGTGTCATGTTGACATCACGATGACGGTACTAGTGCTAATGCAAAGAAGACAATCATGGACGACACTCATCTAATCGTGGAGGTTGAGAAGCATACAGTTATTTATGATCCTCATAATTTACTATATAAAGACTTGCAGGCGAAGGAAAAAGCATGGGAGGAAGTTGCATCAGCACTCGGTGCAGAAAATAAGTAACCTTTCTTACTTTTTGTTTTCAATTTTTAGCATGCCCACGTACGAACAAATTAATAGCTAATTAACTAAATACAATAGACAGAATAAGGTCACACATGCTACATACATCTATGCTGTAGACTACTGTATGTCTATTTCAGACTTAATTCTCGATAAATTGATCATTAAAAAACGTGTCTATTAAGAAGATTAAGGTTACTTATTACAGACATTTTTGGATTTTCTATGTTTTTGATGGGTAATGTATGTACATTTTCTGTTTATAAAATAGATAAAAACTACAAATGATTTTGTTAGTAATGTTTTTTTTGTAATGAAATAGGTAATTTATACCATAATTCATATATCAAAATATTAGCATTTAAATTATTCTACACATATATAAAATATGTAAAAGCAATTACTGTGCAAGGTTAATGACAACCTCAAAAGCATTGTCAATACTACAATGTAATGTTCAGCATAAAGCATTGTGTTGGCCTCAGCCATGCAAATCCAATCAGTACAGTTTCCGGACTCCAGACGTTTTTCTATGGTCTCGGACTTGTCTTGGACTCATTGGTATTTGGACTCGGACTTGTCTCGGACTTGGTTATCGGACTCGCCAAATGTTCTAGTTGGTCTCGACCGAGTCCAGCAATATATTCTTTTTTTTCTCTTTCAAAACAAAACCCATTAATCTGGCTCGCTTGTTCCGCAAATGGGCAATGTAATTGCCATTGGTTTAACTCCATCTAGAACGGGCATTGTCATTGGTCGCCTGTTGAAAACACAGCTGCATCATATGCCTGGCTCCGAGTGTGCGCGCTGCGTGGAGGCATAAATAATTTTAATTTTGGCCACAGACACGCTGTCGGCAAGTTGCATAATACAGTTTGGTTTTTACAAAGTTTGTTGGAGTTTTCCCTCTCACTTTCCTTTGATAAATAAATGCGCATTTTGCGATCGCGATTTTGAATATAAATATTACCAAACGCTATAATTAGACACTTTGGTAATAACTGTAAAGAGAAAAGAACAATCCAACGCATGTCGGCGCACATGATTAACAGCTCACTTGTGATGCTCTCTAGGTGTCATTCACACAGAGTGTGTTTTTGTGTTGACGCGGGCAGTGGAATAGAAAAAATACAAGAAGATGTGAGTTAAACATCTTTTAATAACTAGAGCGCCACGTTTTTAGAAAGCCGTTTCATGCACGAGATGCTGTAAGAGACGCGAGCGAAACAGTCAAACGCGTCCATGTCTACATAGAAAAAACAATGGAACAGCAGCGTATTCGAATACAAAACCTGTGAAGAACTACTATTATAATATCAGACATACATATTTCATGTGTGCATCAGGGTGACAGGCTGAAAACTGCTGTTTGTTGTTTTACAGAGTCTTTATAGTTAATAATAGCACTCTAGGTGTTATACCTTCAGTCATTTTGAATTTGAATTACTTGAGTTGTTTTGAGCATTTGTCTTGTATTATTTCAGAACATATCGCCTAATATGCATAATAAAAGTGTGTACAAGTTGTAGTTGTAGTTCATGCATCTTTTCTGCAAAGATATTTAGTGATTTGTTTAACATTTACATCATGAAGACAACGTCATGTGTGGTGCACTTAGAATATACTTTTCTTTAATTAGAGGGTCAATAAAGAAAAAGTTGCTTGAATCATGTTGTTATTACATTTTCAAGTTGTCTAGTTAAAATCACACAAAATCGAGAATTGGTCAAATATTAGTGAAATTACTAAACCTAAAATATCCTCCTGAGATATATAATATTTCATAAGCAAACTGATATATAATTTATTTCCCTATTCAATTATGTCTCCCAAAATGCATAATGAACATGCTTTTAGTCCTGGTGTCCTCTACAGTGGATATGAATTAAATGATGTCCCGTTTCATAACAGGAAGTCATATTTGAATTTGAAAACCCATAACATTTTCCTGAGATGTTGCTTCATGACAAACAATCTGAAAATTATTCAGATTTAAATGACAATTACAGAATATAATCATATTTCCATAAGGATATAAAATTTGTCACTAAATGAAATATAGCCATATTTAAAGACATAGGAGAGGGTTTAAAAAACATTTAGTATCTCTATAAAGCCCTGAATGAGCTATGTGCAGGACATCCAGGCTTATATCTGTGACACGTGTGGTCTCAGAGAAATACACTCAAATATAATATCACTACAGAGACACACACTCCACAGCTGGGTCTCAGGAGGAGAAATAAAATAGCCTAATTTGATCCTACAGTGTTGCTGCACATGCTTTTAGATCATAATAAACAATAATGCAAAATGATTATATTAGAATAGCAGATATGCTGTCTCTCATATCACATAAATTATCAATATTTAAGTATGTGGTTTTGAAGAAGATTATTTTTTTCTTTCTCTGTTTTGACCGTCTCATTTGGACTTGGACTTGACTTGGACTCGAACCTCTTTGGACTCGGTCTTGACTCGGACTCGAACCTCTTTGGACTCGGTCTTGACTCGGACTCAATATTCCTGGACTTGGACTTGTCTTGGACTCAACAAAGGTGGACTTGACTACAGCCCTACCTCCACATCACAAACTTCAGCTCACAGAGCCAACACTCCTACCCCCCCATACATCCCAGGATTCAAGCACTGATGACTGACAGTGAACAACCCAGACTGAAACGGAGAAGATCGTCAGTTTCACCATCTACAACCGAACAACAATTATTGGACATAATAACACAACCCACTACACCTGTGCAACCGAATGAGGAAGAAATGTACTAGTTTGCCCTTAGTTTGGTTCCAAAACTGAACAGGCTACTTCCCAGAAACCGTAGCAGGGCACAAATACAAATAATGACCTACCTGGCTGACCTCGAGGTAGAAGATGAAGGTCAGAGGCAACATGTGACAGCAGGCCACACTTTTTTCCCTAGCAGAGGTGGCTAGCACCCACAATCATCTGGGTTTAACCCTATTCACCCCACACCCACCTACCAGGAGGAACAAACTCATCACCCCCACCACATCTCACCTCCCCCAAGGTCCTCCATGCCTGAACCGCATTCCTCCCAAGTGTACCATCAACTGTAGTATTACAGTTTACGATTACCAAGCATATTTTTTATTGTAACCCCAAGTTGTAAATAGTTCAGCCGTTTCAGTTTAATTGTGCTTTAAAGGATTATTTGTGGTAATACAGTTCATATAACTATATTGTTAAACATGAATGCTTATAATAGCATAATGCATGACTTTGTTGTTATATTTAAGATTATTTAATAAACCTTTCTGTGTAGATGCACCCTAGTCAACGTTATTTCTTTACACTTTGGAACTAGTGAAAAAGGGTATAATTCAGAGGAATTTCCTTTAAAGAAAAACTATTGTATTAAACATTTACATAAATAATAACATGTTTATCTTACCTCAAAGTAACTGCAAGTTGCTGCTTGGGTTCAATGGACTGCCTGTAGGTAGTTGTTTGCCTTTTTAGATGTTCTCCAATCAGGGAAAGAATGTGTTCCATTTGCTCACAGCTCATCCTGAAGTAGGTAAGGTGCCGGTCAGGGTCAAGGGACAGTTCAGCCACAAGATGGTAATAAGCACCACATTCTCTCCTTCGTCGGTTCATAGAGTGTACCCAAAGTCTGCGTCTCATCCTTTTTCGTGGTCTTCTTAACAACATATATAGCGCGATTGCCTTCCTTATGTCAACAACTCTCACTACACGCAAACAAAGCATAAAAGAAAGTTGAAAACAAACTTATATTACGTAATTTATTAAAAAAATAAGCTTCTTGACACGTTTTCCCTCTGTAATGTATTTTAAATAGAAATAAAACAAAGCTAACTTACCCATTATTTAGAAATCTGTACAAAATCCGCGGTTCAGGTGCGCGCTGCAAACGCTGCCGGTGTGAATGCAAAATGGCTACGCGCTGCTTACGCCCTGCTTACGCTTGCAGTGTGAAACCGGCATTAGACGGAGTTGCACACAGCCGCATGCATGAGTAGTCTACTCACAAACACAGTGAGTCAGCATTTTAAATTGAAAGCAACCTTCTGTTAGTTAGGTTCACATTTTAAATATATAAGTCCCCTGCATTCCAAACCACACAAATTATGACTTTGTAGAGCATTTTTAAGGAAAATACACTTCAAATGTAACATCAAACAAAGCACGTGTCTCTCAGACTCACAGCGCATCCTGTGTAATGAAGCCTGTGAATATCCTTGTAATTTCGCTTCAACCTTTCCGAACTTTATGAAAGATTACTTTACGGAAGGTTTGAGTGGTGTATGTGTGTGAGGAATTGTAAGCAAGCAGAATACGGGTGTTTCTAAAGCAAACTCCGCATCATCGCACATCTGGTTAAACACTAAGCTGAGAATTGATCCAGAATTGTTGGAGAGAGAATTTGATGTATTTATTTTTTCTCCCACCCCTAGTCAGAAGCATCTTACCTGGGCTGAAGAGAAAAAGAACTGGGCTGTTGCTCAGTGGTCCAAAGTCCTCTTTTCAGATGAAAGTTAATTTTGAATTTCACTTGGAAATCAAGGTCCCAGAGTCTGGAGGAAGAGTGGAGAGGCACAGAATGCATGTTGTTTGAAGTCCAGTGTGAAGTTTCCAGTCAGTGATGATTTGGGCAGCCATGTCTGCTGGTGTTGGTCCACTGTGTTTTCTGAAGTCCACAGTCAACGCAGCCATCAACCAGGACATTTTATAGCACTTCATTCTTCCTTCTGCTGACAAGCTTTATGGAGATGCTGATTTAATTTTCCAGCAGGACTTGGCACCTGCCCACACTGCCAAAGGTACCAAAAGCTGGTTCAATGACCAAGGTTTTACTGAGCTTGATTGGCCAGCAAACTCGCCTGACCTGAACCCCATAGAGAATCTATGGAATATTGTCAAGAGGAAGATGAGAGACACCAGACCCAACAATGCAGATTACCTGAAGACCGCCATCAAAGCAACCTGGGCTTCCATTACACCTGAGCAGTGCCACAGGTTGATTGCCTCCATTGATGCAGTAATTCATGCAAAAGGAGGCCCAACTAAGTATTGAGTGCATAGAAATGAACATACTTTACAGAAGCCTGACATTTCTGTTTAAAATATCTTTTTTTATTGATCTGATGTAATAGTCTAATTTTCAAAGACACTGATTGTTGGGTTCTCATTATCTGTAAGCCATAATCATAAAAATTTCAAGAAATAAAGGCTTGAAATATTTTACTCTGTGTAATGAATCTATATAATACAGGTACTGAATTGGTCTTTCTTTAATTAGAATATCATCAAAAAGTTGATTTATTTCACTAATTCCATTCAAAAAGTGAAACTTAATGTATACATTCCAGCTGAAATTTTACCCCATAGAAAATCTATGGGGTATTGTGAAGAGGAAGATGCGATATGCCAGACCCAACAATGCAGAAGAGCTGAAGGCCACTATCAGAGCAACCTGGGCTCTCATAACACCTGAGCAGTGCCACAGACTGATCGACTACATGCCACGCCGCATTGCTGCAGTAATTCAGGCAAAAGGAGCCGCAACTAAGTATTGAGTGCTGTACATGCTCATACTTTTCATGTTCATACTTTTCAGTTGGTCAAGATTTCTAAAAATCCTTTCTTTGAATTGGTCTTAAGTAATATTCTAATTTTCTGAGATACTGAATTTGGTGTTTTCATTAGTTGTCAGTTATAATCATCAAAATTAAAAGAAATAAACACTTGAAATATATCAGTCTGTGTGGAATGAATGTATACATTATACAAGTTTCACTTTTTGAATGAAATTAGTGAAATAAATCAACTTTTTAATGATATTCTAATTATATGACCAGCACCTGTAAATGGGTTTCACTGTCTGAAATGAGTGACAAAAAATATATTGTTTCATGATACACTGCCCTCCATAATTATTGGCACCCCTGGTTAAGATGTGTTAAAAGCCTTAAAATAAATTCAATTTTTATTGCAGAAGCATACTCTCACACTGAAAATTGTAGAAAAATGTAACCTTCAACTCAAGTGAATTTTAAGAAAAAATAAATAAAATAGATCCCTGACTATGAAATAATTATTTTTCATAGAATCACCTGTTCCACAATTATTGGCACCCCTAACAATTCCTAGGAAATAAATGTAATTGAAGTATTTCTGTCATTTCTACAGTAGTTTACAAAGTTTATCAGAGTATCTAGGAACATTTAATTAGTAATTCATCACTTCCTGTTTCCCTGGGGTATAAATATGCCATGACACAGAGGCCATTTCTCTTATCCACTCTTCAACATGGGAAAGACAAAGGAACACACCATTCAAGTAAGGCAGATGTGTGTCGACCTTCACAAGTCAGGCAATGGCTACAAGAAAATAGCCACTCGCCTGCACCTGCCCATATCTACTGTCAGAGGAATCATTAAGAAGTTTAAAACAACTGGAACAGTGGTAAACAAGCCTGGACGAGGACGCAAGTTTATTTTGCCTCCACACACAGTGAGGAGGATGGTAAGAGAAATAAAAAGTTCTCCAAAGCTCACTGTGAAAGAATTTCAACAAATGGTAGCATCTTGGGGTCACAAAGTCTCCAAAAGCAACCATTAGGCGCTATCTACATGCCAACAAGCTGTTTGGGAGGCATGCACGGAAAAAACCTTTTCTCACTCACAATCATAAACGCAAACGTCTGGAGTTCGCTAAGCGGTACTGGGGCTTTGGTCAGATGAGACCAAGATAGAGTTTTTTGGCAGCAAACACTCTAAGTGGGTCTGGCGGAACACAAAAGATGAGTATGCAGAAAAGCATGCCCTCATGCCCACTGTGAAGTATGGGGGAGGATCGGTGATGCTGTGAGCCTGTTTCTCTTCCAGAGGCCCTGGGAACCTTGTTAGGGTGCATGGCATCATGAATGCTTTGAAATACCAGGAAATTTTAAAGCAAAATCTGGTGGCCTCTGCCCGAAAGCTGAAGATGGGTCGTCACTGGGTCTTTCAGCAAGATAATGACCATAAACATGTGGACAAATCTACACAGAAATGGTTCACCAGACACAGAATCAAGCTCCTCCCATGGCCATCTCAGTCCCCAGACCTCAACCCCATTGAAAATCTGTGGAGTGAGCTGAAGAGGAGAGTGCAGAGGAGAGGACCCAGGTTGCTGGATGTTTTAGAGAGATTGTGCAAAGAGGAATGGTCGAAGATCCCTCTTTCTGTATTCTCCCATCTTGTGAAACATTATGGGAGAAGATTAGGTGCTGTTTTGTTGGCAAAAGGAGGTTGTACAAAGTATTAACATCAGGGGTGCTAATAATTGTGGCACACATGATTTGAAGGTAAAATTCAATTCATTGTGGTCCTGTATTATTTAGAACAAAACTGAATTTATTAGAAGCTAAAGAACACATCTTAACCAGGGGTGCCAATAATTATGGAGGGCAGTGTATTCAAATTTTTTGAGATGTACCTGTATGTGTTATAAAAAGTTTGAAAGCACTGCACCCCTTATTGGTCAAAATATATTAAAAAAATTGACATTTCTGCTCATAACTTCTGACCAGTTTGGCCAAAAACCATAAGATTGGTCTTGTAGATTTGGAACGGCATTCTGAATTAACGATAACTAATTTTCCTATGTTAACCTTTTTGGTTATCAGCCATTTTGAGTTTAAATTCTGTATCAATAAATGTCTTTAACAGCGGTCTCCAACTGTGAGATTACAAATTTTATCACTTCCTGACTAACAAAGTGTCAGGCAAATTCAGGTGTTTGAGATCGTTTCCTGACCATTTGAGCTTGAGACAACTGTGCCTTTTGTCTCTATGATAATGGTAAGATCAATGAGACAGACTACTGAGGCTTTCAACGTTTGTTCTGCAAATGGCTTTGTTCTGGCCAGACGTTGATTCGTTTAGGTTGATTGAATTAGTGTCTATGCATTTGGTTATGTTGATGAGATTTGATTACGGGAAGTCTGGTAACAAAACCAACATGTGTTTGCTTTGTTTGATGTTTGTCTCCACCTCCAAAAAAGTCCCTCCTCCAATTCTGCCTATAAGATACATGTAAGATTGCTTAAGAGTGAGATCTTCGATGACTGCAGTTACCATCAGCTGAGGTTTTTCATTAAAGAATCCTACGATCGAATCCGAAGTCTCCTGGTCTTTCTCTTCTGAGTTTTCTACACTTTAGAAGAACGGAGTTCACAACAGATGGTGCCGTCACCCGGATAGAGTTCCAGCTTCCTCACCTGAAAAACTTCAAGCTCAAACAAAGATCTGCATCTTTTGGAATCCAGCGAAACTTCAAGCTGAAAAGATTCCCAGACTGAATTTTTCTCTCAACCAAGGGCGGTGGTGAGTGGCTGTCTCTAATCCAAAAGAACCTAAGACCAGTGTATCCTCTGTGCCGTCAGAGAAGAGTTAACATACATCTGTAGGGTTTGTTTTAACTAAGTTTATCCTCTGTTAGGCAGGGAAGTTTATCCTCTGTACAGGCAGGGAAGAGTTTACCCTCTAAAGTTTTTTATTTTAGAGATGAAAGTATCCTCTGTGTTTTCAGGCAGGGAAGATTTTTGGCATTACGTGCTAAAAATGAGTTACCCTCTGTTTCAGGCAGGGAAGGTTAGCATTTCGTGCTAATAATTTAGTTTTATCCTCTGTTTTTTGTAGGCAGGGAAGTTAAGTGTGAAGTGTTGATAATTTGGAAATTTAACAATAGTTAAGTTTTTCTTTTTTACAAGTGTACCCTCTGTTGATCAGAGAAGTGTTTGTTTTGTTTGTGTGGTACCGAAGAAACTTACAAAATGGTTAGAATGAATGCTAGACTGATTCCAACCACAGAAAAGACTGGTCTTGCGACTCCTTTGTGGTCAGATAGTGAATTCAAAACGCTGTTAGGGGAACAAATGGACCTAATAGTCACTGAAAAAGTTAGACAAGAACTAACGCAGAAATATGAGATTCATCCAGACAAGACTTGGTCAGTAGATGAGTGTAAAAAGGTACTAGGAGCAAGTATTCGTAAGAACAATGTGAAAGGCATTCTCTGTTGTCACAGGGAATTCAGTGTAACGCTAGCGACACAACAGTCTCAGCGTAACGCAGAGCTAGAGAAACAGAACAATGAACTCCGTGCTAGAGTATCCACTTTGACTAAGAAATTGAACCTCAAGAAAATTGCAGCAAAAACTGATGTGGAAGTAAGTCAGCCTGATAACATTTACCCTGATTTACAAGCGTTCTTTGAAACAGATGTAGCTCTCCAATCAGTAACTGATGTGCCTGTAAATTCCGTCCATGTGTGTGGGGCTAGAAGAAGATCTCAGGGGATTGAGGACACTGATGGTGTTCCTCTCAATTCTTCTGTTGTGCAAATACAAACTGCTGCCAAAGCTTTATGTCCTAAAGATATAGAGAGACTATCTCAGAGTTTACCGTCAGCACGCACACATTTTTCTGAATTTAGAAGAACATTGATCAGTAAAATGCGTCTTTATGACATGTCGTTGGCAGAAGTCACGCAGCTGATGTCACAAACACTAACTGAATCTGAATTCAACAGTTTTGAATCTGCTGTCACTTCTGAACTACGAAATGCCAGTAAGGGTGATTTAAGAGAAGGTATTTTGAAAATCCTAAAGAATATCTTAGGACCCACAATAGATTGGTCTAGAATTACTACCTGTGTGCAAAGGAAAGAAGAAACTGTGAGTGAATATACTGAGAGATTTTGTCAGTCAGCTGTAATCTACAGTGGAATTGTTGATGACCCTGAAAGTGTGCTAGATGACAAGGGACCCTTGGTTCGTATCTGGTCAGATGGCCTTGTAGCCGAATACAGAAAAGCTTTACCATTCTTAGATCTAACTTGGTCTAACAGAACTCTCAGAAGTAACCTAGACAGGTTAGCTACATGGGAAAGAGATGCTGATGTCAAGGCAAAAGTAAGAGTAGCAGCAGCTACGTTTAACACAACGAAACAAGACAATAGATGGTCTAAAAGAGAAAGCAAATGCAAATACTGTGAAAAATTAGGACATTGGGAGAAAGTGTGTAGGAAGAAGTTACAAGATAGTAAAAGAAATGCTATGCATAATTCTGCTCATTCTCAGCCTGCACACAACCCTGAAGTAGTTCCGCCAGTGACCACTGAAACTGTGGTACAGATAGTTCAGGCTCTTCTAAGAGCACAACAAGACCAGGAAAAAAACTAATTATTGGGGCTGTGAGTAGCTACCTTTCCCCTGTAATCCAACACAATGACCAAAGAATTTTTGTGAAAGGTAGCATAAAAGAGAAGTTAGCAACTCTCACAGCCCCGAATATTGTTATACAGCGTGCACCAGTCACGAACCCATCCTCCTGTATGATGTCTGCAATGACTGAATTTGTGTTAGAGGATGAAGGCGAAATGACTCATGATTGTGTTACGCTTACATATGCAGCGACAAGTGAAATAGCAGAAACTCCTATAGAGAACGCAGAATTGGAGTTGTTTGTTGATGGATCAGCTCAAGTTATTGAAGGTAACAGATGAGCAGGATATGCAGTAACGTCCACCACTGAAGTAGTTGCTTCAGGTCGTCTTCCAGATAATTTTTCAGCTCAAGCTGCAGAACTAGTAGCCTTAACTAGAGCATGCACGCTAGCTTCAGGATCGGTTGCAAATATCTACACAGATTGCATTGACTCAGATCAAGGTACCCACTTCACAGGACAGGTAGTCAAGGAAGTGTCTAGAATTGTTCCTCCCCCTGCAGGGATAGGATAGGACAGACACAAGAACCAGTGAGGAGCCCAGGGAAGAACCGAAAGCAACAGGCTTCGGGGGCCAACCCTGCGGTGAAGATTTCCTCATAGGCCTTTCCCCTCCATTAGTCCATCCTTTCCTCACTGTTCTTTAGGTGTCGCAGGAATTGAGAAATAGGGAAAGAAGGAACAACAATAGCAGACTATATTTGAACAGAGGATACAACCCTAATGTTAGCAGACTCTACAACAAATACTGCTCTGTGCCGTTGTTCTCTCTTGTTTGTGTTTCTTTCTTCCTCTGTGCAGATACCACCTGATGGCTGTCCTGAGATCCATATGCACCACCCTTTTCACCTGCGGATGAAGCCACAACCTCTAGAAAACAACTAGACCCATTGCCGAGCCAACTATTACACAAGAAAGAGAAAAGAAAGAAGAAGAAGAAAAAAAAATAAAGAAATAAAGAAAAAAATACACAACGCAGAGACTCACATACGGGAACTTCAGTCATCCATCAACATGATCAAGATTTTCGTACTATTAACCATCATGGACATCACGCAAAGTGTAGACCCCAGAAACAACATATTCGTAGAGCTGATGAATATGTCAAGAAATGCCTTGTTTGCTGGAAAGAACGTTTGCATGCCGCACGCACCTTCAGTAGGAGCAGGAATCCCATGGGTGGCACACCCTATCTGCAAATGTGATACGTGTACCTTATTCGATCATCATACCAGTGGATTATACAACAAGGATACATGTCACAACGTAACAATTCCTCCAGCTTCTTCGTGTTGCATTCCTGGACTACCATCCTGCAACCTAACTTCAGCTACTCCCATCATGACAGATCTACTCATGCCAAGGATGTTCTATTGGTGCATGGAAAATCATGCTCCAGCATCGACTACACTGGGTGAAATTCCTCGTGAACGTTGCAGCTTTGTGATTGAAAGAAGAACCGAATTCGATGTGTACGTTACTACATCAGATAAGAAAGAGGAGAATGATTTTAAAAGAGTGTCTCTACGGGAACCCATCCCCCAACAGAGAACTTGAACAAAATCCAACAAGACATTCTTGGTCTTTCAGCAAAATTACACCAGATGACTGAAGATAATTCTTCATGGTTCGGAAACTTGTTAGGTAAACCCTGGCTGTGGATCAAGGAAATAGCAATTCTGCTGTTGTTTCTCCTACTTGCGTACTATCTATGCATCCACAGTATCAAGTGTTTCTTACAGCAAATGACTCCCGCCTCTCACGAGGAAATGACAGTTCCAACCAGAAGAGATTATTACCCGTAAGAACTTCACGGACCCTAATTGCATGTTTTGTTTCTGTGTCAGCATGCAATTACATATAAGCAACACAGAACATGTACTATGTGCCTGTAACGATTACAAGTTACAAGAATTAACTTTTAAGTGTCTAAATTTGTATTTTGTGAGAGTTATTAGAACTCTCAAAGGGGGAATTGTGAGATTACAAATTTTATCACTTCCTGACTAACAAAGTGTCAGGCAAATTCAGGTGTTTGAGATCGTTTCCTGACCATTTGAGCTTGAGACAACTGTGCCTTTTGTCTCTATGATAATGGTAAGATCAATGAGACAGACTACTGAGGCTTTCAACGTTTGTTCTGCAAATGGCTTTGTTCTGGCCAGACGTTGATTCGTTTAGGTTGATTGAATTAGTGTCTATGCATTTGGTTATGTTGATGAGATTTGATTACGGGAAGTCTGGTAACAAAACCAACATGTGTTTGCTTTGTTTGATGTTTGTTTCCACCTCCAAAAAAGTCCCTCCTCCAATTCTGCCTATAAGATACATGTAAGATTGCTTAAGAGTGAGATCTTCGAGGACTACAGATAACAAGACATGTCATAGAATAAAGAAATTCTGCTGACGATCCAATCCGAAGTCTCCTGGTCTTTTCTTCTGAGTTTTCTACACTTTAGAAGAACAGAGTTCACAACACAACCCTGCTTATGGAGAGCTACCACACTGTAGAGTTCAGCTTCAAACCTAATCCAACACACTTGGACCAGCTAATTCAGGGCTGCTTGATTACTAATAGGTGTGTTAAAGCAGGGTTGGAACTTAAGTCTGCAGGAAGGTTGCTCTTCAGGAGCAGGGTTGGAGAACCCTTGTCTTTACTGAGTGATTAAAAACAGGTCCTTAGATCTTCACTTTACCTCTGTTGTGCTTGGCCCCTTAATGTCACGATCAGGCACCCCTCTCTGACTTACTCCTGCCACTAACAGCTACATGTGGTGGGTTGTTTACGTCCTGTCACCGGCTACCGCACGTGGGGGAGCAATCAGTGCTGATTCACAGCACTGTGCGCTCCATCAGCCTTGCACCTGTTACTCATTTCCCTTTCCTATTTATTCAGGCCTATGCCTTCTTTCTGTGTCGGTGTGTCATTTGTGGTTTGTCTTACCTGTTGTTGAAGACCTCCTCTCTTCCACTTGCGTTCTGTGTCCAGGATCCCCAGGCGAGGAGTAGTTGATCCGCTGGATAGCGTGTCCGGCTTGGGAGCGCGTGACGGCACCCCCGTCCACCTGTTCCTCTTAATCAGCTTTCTGTTTTGTTTTGGATGTTGTCATCCGAAGTTTGCTAATAAACTTCACTCCTCTGTTTTTGCTCAGCACTTGAGTCCTCCGTTCTTTTCCCAGTTGCCAGCCTGACACTTAATTGATATTTGCAGCTACATTTTATAATTTCTGTTGCTTTGTGCCATTAAACTTGGGTTAACTTTTATGTATTCTTTTCACCTTAGCCGTGATGCTGCTTACAGAGGAAAATAAAATGGAAGAAGATCAGTATGAGAAACATGATTCTACTACTGGAGAATAATCTTTTAGTTGCTCACTGACTGAAAAGACCTTACTTAAAATAAATCAAAATACAGGAATGAGAAGTTCTTTCATTTGCCAACAGTGTGAAAAATTTGCAGTCGAAAAGGAAGCCTTAAAATCCACCAGCAAATTCACACTGGAGAGAGTCCTTTCACCTGCCCACAGTGTAGCAATAGTTTCACTCAAAAAGGAAGCCTTAAAATTAATTTGCGAATTCACACTGGAGAGAGCCCTTATGCTTGCATAGAGTGTGGATTTATCAATATATAAAAAAGGAGCAATTTCCAAAATCACTTGCACATTCACTCTGGAGGAAGGCGAATTAATTGTGATCAGTGTAATAACATTTGTATTTTGCCATCACACTTAAAGATACACCTAAAAAGTCATGCAGATGTGTGGAAAGAGTTTTAAATGGCTCAACAATTTAAAATGGCACCAGAAAATCTGTGTGAAATTAAGGTTACAATAACACTGCAGCTGATTTTCCACCTTCCTGATAATTTGCATTATTCACCTCTGTATACTAGAAGAGACTTGGAAAGGATTTTTATTTTCATGTCATATGTACATATGAGTCGTTGTAGTAGGCGCCCTCAAATTCAAATTGTATGGTGGCATTGGTTCATTAAATATATTGAAAACTCATAATTAAAGTTAAAGTGGTCATCAGATGCCCATTTTCCACAAGTTGATATGATTCTTTAGGGTCTTAATGAAAAGTCTATAACATACTTTGGTTAAAATTTCTCGATGGTTGTGTAAAACAACACCCCTTTTACCCGGTCAAAAAGAGCTTTGTTCACATCAAGCCGTTATAGAGCATTTCCCTTTAAATGCAAATGAGCTATGCTCACCCTGTCCCTCTCTTCTGTGCGGTGATGCGCAGAGAGACTGTAAACTTTATTCATCATGAAACTTGTTAACTAACACATTATTAGGAAAGGCGATTTGCAAAATTTATTAAAACAACTTATACTCACTGGAGGTGAAGCTGGATTAAGAAAGGTTCGCGCGAACATATATGTATTTAGGTAGATCGCAGGATTTATTTCCTTTAAAAACAAAGCTAATCAGCGGCTCAGATGTCAGGAGTAAATGACGACTGCTCGTGTACATTATTATATCCAACAACAAAACACCTCAATCGTTTAGAATCATTCTGGTCTACATCTGCTCCAGTTTCGAAACAATGGCAGACTGTTCACAGCTCACTCAGGATGGGTCTATGGTAAAACACCAGTGTCAATCGGCAATTGTGGGAGGGGCCTTGGCCTGTATGATGTCATACAGCCAATAATCTGAGAACGGCTTGATTTGAGAAAGGGGTCATGATTTTATCAATATATACAAAAAATATACATATTTTATCATTATAGGGTGGTTGTGTATACACACTACCAACACTCATTTCAGTTCAAACAACTTGTAAAAGTGAATTTTGCATCCGATGACCATTTTAAATGTCAACAAAATTTTTCAATGTTTAAATGTTTCAAATGTCAGCTAATTGCCACAATGTAAATGAAAGATTGTAAATAAAAAATGTAAACTAAAGATAAATCAAATAATGCAGTGCAATGTTCAGTATTTAATTTGAGAGAATACACGGGTAAACATTTGTTATCCAACTGGACTTGAATATGGCTACAGTTAAGGTTCATCTGCAGACATCTGGAAGCGGTTTCCACGTGCAGGTTGTGTAATTGCTAAACATTCTAGCAGTTTCAACAGTAATCTGAGGTGATTAATTTGCTAATTAATTATTCAAGTCAATTTTATTTACACACATGTGCACACACACACGTTGGTTTTTATGGATTATGGGGACTCTCCATAGGCGTAATGGCTTTTATACTGTACAAACTGTATGTGCTATTGCCCTACACCTACCCTGTACCTAAACCTAGCCCTCACATGAGACTACATTTCTACTTTCCCCCTCACTCTGTATGATTTATAAGTATTTTGAATTATGGGGAAACTGAAAATGTCCTCATAAATCACCCTCTCCATGTAATACCTATGTCATACTCATGTCATTATACAAATTTGTGTCCTCATAAACCACATAAACATGCACACACACACACACACACACAAATGCTGTAAATGACAAACTATAAATCACATATGACACAACCTGTTTTTCTCTGGAACCTCACAATATAAAAAAGTAAGCACTGATTGGAAGGAATTACCTGATGCTCTCGTGTGACCAAAAAAACTCAATTAATATTTAAGCCATAAATCATTACAGAGTAAAGATTGATTTTTGTTGATTTTGAAAAAAAAAAATATTGGTAGCAGTCTACGCTATTGTGATTGATTAAAGCAGGGGTCTCTAAACTCGGTCCTGGAGCTAAACTCTCAGTCCTGCAGAGTTTAGCTCCAGCTTGCCTCAAAACACCTACCTGAAAGTCTCTAGCATGCCTAGTAAGAGCTTGATTAGCTGGTTCAGGTGTGTTTAATTAGGATTGCAATTAAACTGCAGGGCACTGCCCCTCCAGGAACAAGTTTGGAGACCTTTGGATTAAAGTAACTGTTTAAAGCGGAAATCAGATGCCCATTTTCCACAAGTTGGTATTATTCTTTAGGGTCTTCATGAAATTTCTGTAACATGCTTTGGTTTAATTTTCTCAATGGTCCTGTAAAACAACACCCTTTTTACCTTGTCAAAAACCACTCTGTTCACAGTGACCCATTTTGGTACATGTCTCTTTAAATGATATTCAGTTGTGCCACTGTGGCACAGTGGCACTGTGGATTCAATTAATCCACTGTGTCCTCAGTGGCTCTGATGTCAGGAGAAAGTTAAGACTCTTATGTTCACATTTACGTCCAGCAACAATACACCTGCATTGCTTACGAGACATTGTCACTACAGCGGCTCAAGCGCAGAGAAAATGGCAGACAGCGTACAACTGGCTGAGGGCAGAAATATGCTAATACTTATTATTAATATTAATAATAATATTAATAGCCTACTAATAATTATTAACAAAAATTGTTTATTAATAAAGCCGTTCATCGCTCGTGAACCTGCTGAGAGCATCCTTACATCGGCCAGTTCTTCTGTAATTTGCTGCTGGCTGAAATCCCATAACAGCTGAAAGAATACTACTGGGGTCCTCAACTCGACCTCGAGATCCACTTTCCTGCAGAGTTTAGCTTGAATCCTAATAAAACACCTGAACAAGCTAATCAAAGTGTTCAGTATTACTATAAAGTTGCAAGTAGGTGTGTTTATCTCTGCAGGAAAGTGGATATTGCGGACCCTGTCTTTATCAGTAGCAGGTAATCACACTTGCTTAATTTATCTCTCTCTCATAATACTCTACTTATAACAGTAAGCTTTCAACTTCAATGAAGCAACTCAGCATTCATTTGTTACTAGTTTGTGTGACATTTTCAAATTAGTAACAGAGGCTTAGGCTAATCTGTTTAGGCTGTGGCACACCAAGCCAACGGGCGGCCGTCGACCAACATTGGGCCATTGGTGTCAGGCTGGCAACTGGGAAAAGAATGGAGGACTCAAGTGCTGAGCAAAACAGAGGAGTGAAGTTTATTAGTAAACTCCGGATGACAACATCCAAAACAAACAGAAAGCTGATTAAGAGGAACAGGTGGACGGGGGTGCCGTCACGCGCTCCCAAGCCGGACACGCTATCCAGCGGACTAACTACTCCTCGCCTGGGGATCCTGGACACAGAATGCAGATGAGAGAGAGGAGGTCTTCAACAACAGGTAAGACAAACCACAAATGACACACCGACACAGAAAGAGGGCATAGGCCTGAATAAATAGGAAAAGGGAGATGAGTAACAGGTGCAAGGCTGATGGAGCGCACAGTGCTGTGAATCAGCACTGATTGCTCCCCCATGTGCGGCAGCCGGTGACAGGACGTAAACAACCCACCACATGTAGCTGTTAGTGGCAGGAGTGAGTCAGAGAGGGGTGCCCGATCGTGACAGAATCCCTCCCCTCAGGGATGCCTCCTGGCATCTCCAGAAGACTCACCATGACGCCGATGGAACTGGGCTATGAGGGCGTGATCCAGTATATCGCGGGCCGGAATCCAGCATCTCTCCTCCGGACCGAAACCCTCCCAGTCTACCAGATATTGGTGACCCCTACCCCTGCGCCTCACATCAAGGAGTTGGGGTTGGGGTTGGAGAGGAGAGCGAATAACGGGCTTGACTCTAGATACGTGAAATACCGGATGGATTCTTTTAAGCAGAGGGGGTAGTTTGAGCCGAACCGTCACCGGGTTAAGCACTTTGGTCACGACGTACGGTCCAATGAATTTAGGTCCCAGTTTACGTGCGGGCAGCTTGAGAGGGATGTCTCGGGTCGACAACCAAACCTTCTGACCACACACGTAAAGTGGGGGCTTAGAACGGTGACGGTCCGCCAACGCCTTGTTCCTTTCGCCAGTCCGGATAAGGGCTTGTCTGGCGAGCCTCCATGTCCGGAGGCATCTTCGAATGAACGCATGCGCGGATGGAACAATGGCGTCGGGTTCTTGTGAGGGAAATAAGGGGGGCTGGTAGCCTAAGCAGCACTGGAAGGGTGACAAACCCGTAGACGAGACCGGGAGGGAGTTATATGCATACTCGACCATGGCTAATTTGGAACTCCAAGTCAAAGGCTCTGCTGACGCCACGCAACGCAGGACTCTCTCCAAGTCCTGATTGGCCCGCTCTGACTGACCGTTAGTCTGCGGATGGTAACCGGAGGAAAGGCTCGCTGTCGCCCCCAGTAATCTACAGAACTCAGTCCAAAATCTGGATGAGAATTGGGGACCCCTGTCAGAAACCACATCATCCGGGAGGCCATGGATGCGGAAGAGGTGATCAAGGACAATGACAGCCGTCTCCCTCGCTGAGGGTAGTTTGGGGAGGGGAATAAAATGAACCGCCTTTGAGAACCTGTCCACCACGGTGAGGACCACGGTATTGCCACTAGACGGGTGTAGGCCTGTGACAAAGTCCATGGCGATGTGGGACCAGGGTCTCGAAGGGATAGACAGCGGTCGGAGAAGCCCAACTGGGGGTCGATTAGAGCCCTTCCCCACCGCGCACACCGGGCAGGCCAACACGAACTCCCGAGCATCCCGCGCTACCGACAGCCACCAGAACGGCTGCTTAATCAGCGCAAGTGTCCGAGCCACTCCTGGGTAGCAAGCTAGCCCAGAGGAATGGCCCCACTGAAGGATGCTGGTCCGAACCGACTCCGGTCCAAATAACAGACCCTCTGGGCACCTCGCGGGGATGGTGACGCCGTCAAGTGCCTCACGGACCCTGGATTCCACCTCCCAAGTGACCATCGCAATCACCCGGCTGGGTGGCACGATGGGCACCGGAGAAGGGAATCCAGGTTCCACTTCAAAAATCCGCGAGAGTGCGTCCGGCTTACCGTTCTTACTCCCTGGGCGATAGGAGATGGTGAAGTTAAAACGCCCAAAGAATAGAGCCCAGCGGGCCTGCCGAGAATTTATTCGTTTGGCGGAACGGATGTACTCGAGATTTTTATGGTCGGTCCAAACCAGAAAAGGAACCCCCGCACCCTCCAGCCAGTGACGCCACTCCTCCAAGGCCAACTTGACCGCCAGCAACTCCTTATTCCCAATATCGTAGTTCCGTTCCGAGGGGGTCAGACGATGGGAAAAAAAAGCGCAGGGGTGTACCTTGTTGTCGGAAGGTGATCTCTGAGACAAAATAGCTCCAACTCCCACCTCCGACGCATCTACCTCCACAATGAATTGGCGAGACGGGTCTGGGTTAATTAGGATCGGGGCCGAAACGAAGCGGCTCTTAAGCTTCTCAAAGGCCTCCAGGGCCTGTTCAGACCAACAGAATCGCCGTCGTGTGGAGGTAAGATTAGTCAGAGGCAGGGCGATCTGGCTAAAACCTCAAATGAACCGCCTGTAAAAATTGGCAAACCCCAGAATTCGCTGGACCGCTTTACGATCCTCTGGGGTGGGCCAATTAGCAACTGCTTCTACCTTGGCCGGGTCCATCCGAATGCCTTCCGGCGACAAAATAAACCCCAGGAACGGAACTGATTGTGCGTGAAACTCACACTTCTCCAGCTTGGCGAATAAGCGATTCTCTAGAAGCCGCTGTAACACTAGCCTGACGTGCTGGATGTGGTCACGCTCGTTCTGGGAGAAGATCAGGATGTCGTCGAGGTATACAAACACGAAACGGTTGACCACGTCTCGGAGCACGTCGTTTACGAGTGTCTGGAAGACTGCGGGGGAGTTAGAGAGTCCAAAAGGCATTACCAAATACTCAAAGTGGCCTGTAGGGGTGTTAAAAGCAGTCTTCCATTCGTCCCCCTTCCTAATCCGAACCAGGTGGTAAGCATTGCGTAGGTCTAACTTGGTAAAAATGGTCGCCCCCTGCAAGAGTTCGAACGCTGAAGACATTAACGGCAAGGGATGGCTATTCTTGACCGTAATGTCATTCAGCCCCCGATAATCGATGCAGGGACGGAGCGATCCATCCTTCTTCTCCACAAAGAAAAACCCCGCCCCAGCCGGAGAGGAAGAAGGGCGTATAAACCCGGCTAATAGAGATTCATTGATGTATTTCTCCATGGCCTCCCTCTCAGGACCGGAGAGCGAATAATGGCGCCCCTTCGGGGGAGAAGTGCCAGGTAGTAATTCAATCGCACAATCATACGGGCGGTGCGGAGGAAGAGATGAAGCCCGGGACTTACTGAACACTGCCCTCAGGTCATGGTAAGCCTCTGGAACATTAGCCAGGTCGACTGGCTCCCCCTGTAACACAGAGACAGACATGACAGGGGATGACGCAGACACCAAACATTGAGACAAACAAAAAGGACTCCACTCTAATACAGTGTGGTGAGCCCAATCAATGCAAGGGTTGTGCTTAATAAGCCAGGAGTGCCCCAAAACTACTGGAGCGGAGGGAGAGTGGATCAGGAGGAATCGAATCTCCTCAGTGTGATTGCCCGATATGGTCAGGTGAACGAGTCCCGTGACGGCTGTGATCTTGGTGAGGGGGGTGCCACACAGGGTCTTGGCAGAGATGGGTTCGGCTAGAGGAGAAACGGGGATGCCCCACTCCCTAGCTAGCTCAATGTCCATGAAATCCCCCTCCGCTCCCGAGTCAATGAGTGCTGCCACCATGTGGGTGATCCCCTCAGATTGGAGTACTGCCGGGAGGGTGGTTGGGCCACCAGAGGGCAGAAGAGCGGCAGTCACGCCTACCGTGCACGGTCTCTCACCCGAAGAAGATTGCCTCTTGTGGGGACAGACGGTGATCATATGGCCCGCCTCTCCGCAGTAGAGACACAACCCGTGGGCAATCCGATGCCGCCGTTCCCGGGCCGTGAGATGAGCGCGGCCGATCTGCATAGGCTCCTCTTCAGCGAACCCAAACCGTGGTGATGTGGCGCTTCTAGCGCTGGACGGCGGATCAAAGCTCTCACGCCTGTGCGGATAGCGGTGTTGTGACCTGAGCGCCAAGCGAAGATCCACCCGAGTGGCGAGTTCGACCAATCCATCGAGTGAGGGGGGCAGCTCCTGGGAGTAGATCTCGTCCTTTATCTGCTCCGCCAGTCCGTGGAGAAAGTGGTCCCACAACGCCCTGCTGTTCCAGCCGCTCGATGCGGCGAGCGTGCGGAACTCAATGGCGTAATCAGACACCGTTCTGGTTCCCTGTCGCAGTAGCGATAGCGCCCGTGCTGCCTCATTGCCTAGAGCTGATCGGTCGAAGACCTTACGTAGCTCCTGGGAGAAGTTGGAGTAGGAGCTGCAGCACTCATGTCTGTTGTCCTACATCGCTGTACCCCACTCTCTCGCGCTACCGGCCAGGTGCATTATCACGAACGCCACCTTGCACTCCTCGGTGGGGAAACAGGAGGGCTGCAGTGAGAAAGTCAGGGAGCATTGGGATAAAAACGAACGACAGGATGTGGGTTCACCTGAATAAGGAGCCGGTGGATTCAGGCGGGGTTCCGATCGACGCAGAGGGGATGTCTCCTCAACAGCGGGTGCCGCTACGGCAGGATCCACCGATGGACCAACCTGGATCTGATCGAGTCGTTGGGTTATGACGGTGAGTTGTTGAGATAGCCTGGTCAGGGCTTGATGAGAAGCCTGTATCTCATCTTGTTGACGTCCGAGGAGGATCCCCTGTTGTGCGAGGGCGTGGCGGATCTCATGGTCTCCAGCTGAGTCCATATCTGGTCGGTGTGTTCTGTCAGGCTGGCAACTGGGAAAAGAATGGAGGACTCAAGTGCTGAGCAAAACAGAGGAGTGAAGTTTATTAGTAAACTCCGGATGACAACATCCAAAACAAACAGAAAGCTGATTAAGAGGAACAGGTGGACGGGGGTGCCGTCACGCGCTCCCAAGCCGGACACGCTATCCAGCGGACTAACTACTCCTCGCCTGGGGATCCTGGACACAGAATGCAGATGAGAGAGAGGAGGTCTTCAACAACAGGTAAGACAAACCACAAATGACACACCGACACAGAAAGAGGGCATAGGCCTGAATAAATAGGAAAAGGGAGATGAGTAACAGGTGCAAGGCTGATGGAGCGCACAGTGCTGTGAATCAGCACTGATTGCTCCCCCACGTGCGGCAGCCGGTGACAGGACGTAAACAACCCACCACATGTAGCTGTTAGTGGCAGGAGTGAGTCAGAGAGGGGTGCCCGATTGTGACAATTGGTGAGTGTCTGTCGAGCTATTTTGTTTGGTGTGTTCTTCATGTCAGCACTCAACGGGCTCATGTTGGCAGCCGTTTGCCTGATTCAACATGTTGAATCAGCATTGGGGCCTTTGGCGAGAGTGAGAACTCTGATTGAATGCTCAGTTTAACAAACAAGTCGGGGCCCGAGATTTAAAGTGGAAGTGATGAAACGAGCAAGTAAATAAAGGGGGCACAGACCAAAGGCTGTTCTAATGTTATGTGATCTTACCCAAGCATTACAATATGCAAATATTTTAATAACAACATGAGCAGCTTAAATCGGAGGCAGAAGGAAGCAGTTCCGCACACAACGTTTATTTTTATTTTTTATTACTACATAGTTGTCTCTTTATTTACATACTTGTGCCATTGAACTGTTGTTTAAACGCAATAGCACACGCATAGCCATGCTATATGGCTCCGGTTCAGAAGCGCTACATGTCTACATGTGAGATATTGCTCATTCTTTTTTATTAAAAATAACACAGACACATTTGACCCTCTATCAATTGCATATTTATTCTCTAACTGCTAGCTTTTCTTGTAAAACTAACACTAAGTTTCTTTTTTCTATATTCTATATACTCGCTTTCTTAAAAAAAAAATATCCTACGTGTACTGCGTTAGGCTAACCAGGACTTGTAATAGAACTTGCATGTTGTTGCTCTTTTGTTTTTGATCGCTTCTATAATGTCCTCATTTGTAAGTCGCTTTGGATAAAAGCGTCTGCTAAATGACTAAATAAAATAAATAAATATGTGACCCTGGCCCACAAAACTAGTCTTAAGTAGCATGGCTATATTTTGTAGCAATAGCCAACAATACATTATCTATTTCTTTTATGCCAAAAATCATTAGGATATTATGTTAAACTCGGGTTCCATGAAGATATAAAAATTTTTGAATACATTTTTTTGCACTCTCAGATTCCAGATTTTCAAATAGTTGTGTATCGGCCAAATATTGTCCTATCCTAACAAACCATACATCAATGGAACGGCTTATTTATTCAGCTTTCAGATTATGCATAAATGTCAATAAATAAATTTTACCCTTATGACTGGTTTTGTGGTCCAGGGTCACACATATTATATTATTTAGCTATGTCTTGAATCCACATTCAAGTGGTTAATTCGGGAAACAACAACAGCTATTGGATTCAGGAAACAATAATCATTTAAATTGAAGAGTTTGAATTGATGTTAATGGCAGCACTTGCAACCATAGTTGGCTATTTATGGTTTTGGGGAACACTGACCAGACTAGTACAGTAAGTAAGACGATTGTTTTTATCTACGCTACCAGTGTTACAGTTTAGGAATAGATGCACTACCTCTGAGATAATGTGTTCTTCTCCTGCAATACTATACCCTTTGTTCACAAAAAAAATAAAAAAAATAACAAAATATTTTTTTCTTTGCTAAGCAGGTTTATTCAAGTATAGTCTGTGATATTGTTTTCCAATATAACTCCTTGAACAAAGAAAGACAGACAGTTTAGTTATTTAATTACATGTGTCTTCAATTTGTCATATTGATCCAACACTGTAGAAGAATTTAGTTTTGTATATAATGTTTTGAAAACACTTCCTCTATAACACTGAAACAACAAAAGTATACAAATTACAGAGATTTCTATTTTGCAGTGCATTAATTAATGCACAGGCAATACATAAATTAATTTGTTGTGCCTTGGTTAGATTTAGTAGCTTTTCTTAGGTCCTTTTTGATGAGTGATATTTTTATTTAATTGTCAACAATATCATTGTTTCACATGTAGATCTTTAAAGACAAGGAAGTGCTTTTAAAACATTACAATTTCTGTATCATTCGCACAGAGTATTTAGATAGAAAAGCAGGATCTTAATAAAGGATTTTTTTGTCAAAGTTGCTGAGCTTTCTTAAAGACCCATGGTGATCGCCGCAGAGTGTTGGAAGTCCAAAGATCTGTGTCTTCTACGTCTATGTCCAACCTCACATGACTGAAGATGACAGACAAGAAAGCACATTTATCATTAAATACATGTTTCTACAATGCAAAGGCTGCGGTATGCATTTTCTTTTAGAAAGATCTGTCATAAAAAAGTTTGGTCCCTCTTTATCTATCCTTAGCTACTATGTACTTGCATCAAAATAAGTACAATGTACTTATTGTGTTCAAATTTTATTGTAAAACACCTTTGCTGCCATTGAGGTGGGCTATGGGTAAGTTTAGGGACAGGTTTGATGGTATGGGTAGGTTTAAGGGTGGGTTAAGGTGTAAGGGATGGGTCAACAGTTTAATTATAAAATGAATTACAGATGTAATTACAAGCAGGTATTTTAATAAATATAAGTACAATATAAAATATGTATGTACACAAGAAGTGCATTGTATCAAACGATTAATTTAAATGGAAGTACATAGTAGTTAAGGGTAAGGGTACCTTTTATAAACTGGGACCAAAAGTTCATTCTTTACTTGAAGGTTACTTTCAAAGCAATGAGTGGTCCACTCAAATTTACTGTCCAAACAAACCTGTGCACATCTGCCATTCTTTACAAGGCAGAGATGGACTTGACAGTGCAGGAAGATGCGGTCAGAGATTCCTGAGAAGGTGAACATCCTGAAGGAGAAATGGCTTGTTGTACCATTACCATTCTGAAGGACCTCCACTGTGCCATCTTGAGGGTTGGGGCATCTAGGAAGGGAAGAGAGTATTAGAAAGGAAGGCAATAGAGGGAAAATTGTTGCATGAGATGATCAAGCATATGGTACAATAGTTTTGCTGAGTCAATTAACCATGAAAACATCAAGCCCACTCACTCTCTAATTATTAGACTCCAACGAATATCATGGTCAATGTCATTAACAGGTGTTGCCCAGCAGTTGTCAAGAACTGTTGCGATTTGATTTACATCCACTCCTTCTACCTCAACAGCCACATACATCTGCTGGTTCACTTGTATTTCCACTTCCCCTTCATATGGGCTAGTAAACTGTGCATCATGGTAGGGAATCATGCGGATCTCGTATATGCCCTGGCCAGGAATCTCCTGACTTATCACACTGTGGGCAAAAATGTAAAATATCATCAACCATGAGATACATAATTGGTTATGTGATAGTTGATAGCTTTCATTGATAGCTAATGGCTCATGCCTTACTAGACTCATTCCACCAACTTTTCACTTACCAGCCTTGAGCCTTAGGCACTGTCACAACAGAAAATAAACTGAATAGCAGACTTACTATAACCACTGTATCCTTAATCAAAACCCTAAACTCATGTTGCATCTGATGAAAATTCTGTCAAGTCCAAAATTAAATAACTGATTTTATTATTTCGAGTATGTAATAAGTATCATTTGTCATGTTCTAAAGGATGCTAAATGTTGGAAATTGAATGTCATTCCAAACAGTTAAAAACATGAAGATTTACCAGAATCGCAGTATTACTTTGTCTCAATCACTTCAATTAGAAAACTATTCACTGTTTAAATACTACACACTTGTATTCAGAAGGTACTGAGTGGCCTTACCCGCCTTCAGCTCGGATACCCATGGGCATAGATAGGGTCTGGATCAGAGGATATGCACAAGAAAATGTAATATTCATCCATCTTGCTCTTGAAATGATGCTCTGATCATGGCTTCTCAAATTAGACTGAATGGCGTTTTGGTAGATGAAGTGAGTCCTATTGTTCTATGAGGACATGAACAAATCTCAAGATACAGGTCTACTTACATCTATACAGCTCTAGGGATGAAACATTGAAAGATAATTACTGTCAGAGTGGTACCACATATGTTGTCTTCGTTGTCAAAATAAAACACAAGTCTGCCATCCTCAAGGGTGCCTCTGCAGCTTGGGTCATTTAGGTGAAGGGTCTCAGGAGAAAAACCAGATTCGAAGAGCTGGCAGCGGGATAGAATTAAGGAGCCAGTGCTGTTAGCACAGTACTCCTCAGCATCTAAACAAATATAATAAAAAATGAAAAAATATTAATTATTAATACGATTTTTTTGGGGACACTTTTGCTTTTATTTCTGTAGGACAATGGGTAGTTGGGCAACCCTTAAACCATGCTAAACATCAAAGTGCTGCCCATGGGGCTATCAGCTCTAAGATCTGATTAAACTTTGTGGATAATATTTTCTCATCTATAAGACACATGAAGACACATCTTCTCTGGAAGCGTTATAGAATGCTAATAACATGCTTTATACTATTGTGCTAACAGAGCACACTGACACTCTTTTAGAAAAGTCTCATTTAAAGCACCACCTCTATACAGCCAGTAAAAACAGTGCAATTCAATGATTTTTAGGATAAAACTTTAGAGGGTAGACCCCATATTATCCCATTTATAACTCAGGAGGCTGTTCAAAACCTGGCTGTGCCTCAGAGCACCACTCACATAGTTTTACATTAGGTGACATTAGTTTTGTGCCAAATCATTCTTAATGTGCATAATGACTATACCCTAGACCGGAAGATAGAATATTTTGCATTTATTAGCACAAAGTTTGTTTTACTGTGGCTTTAATAAAGTCTGTATACTTCATACAGTGAGCTATAATAATACAGATCACATTTTCTCTTTACGGTTGCTCTGTTTTTTCAAACTCATCAACACCATTTGTTTTTATTTTTGCTGCAGTTTTATTGACTTTGTTCACCATTGTTAAGGCTTGTATGATTAGTGCCTAAGTGTGCTTAAGCCTATAAGTCATTTTTAGCGAATCAGCGTGCTGTATTCAGGTCAGGTGACAAGGCTGCTAGTCACTTTGAAAAGACGCACTAGCTGAGGAGTTTTGTCAAAGCTGGCTAAAAGTGATTGATGATTCATCATTTCGACGAACATGATGGACCTGAACCTATGATATCTTCTTCAGGGTGTAAAAGCATAAAGAAAGGCTGAAACTTTTTCACAGGAACTTGCTAGAGCAGCACGTTACAGTGGTCAGGGAAAATCTTTGTGTATTGTGTGTGTAATCACAAAAAAAAAAAATTGTCAGGCGTCAACATTATCAGCTGATGAGATTACAAAGAGTGTTTTTGTTTAACTCTGAAACATCTAATGGGGAGTTATATGCTGTTGCTAGAAAACAAACTTTTAATATATAAAAAACATACTTTCAATGAACTTTTGTAAGTTACATGTATTTGTTTGAGGTATTATTACTTAATCAAAACAACCAAACTGCAGTTTGATTGACAAACTGATTGGAATGCACAATAAAAAAAAAACATGATTTATGAAAAGTTATCTGTTTTTGGAAATTAACTCTTCACTTACCAAAGATTTCAGGATTTGGCCTCTGTCCATCCAAGCAAACACAGCCATAAATACCACCTCTTTCCTGACAAGCCTCATTTTCAGTGCAAGTATCACAAACTAAAACAGAAAAGACGACAATTGCGCAAAGAACAAAAACATGAAAGCTTGGGATCTTGACCAAAACATATGAGTTAATGAAAGAGAGTACATCAGAATGGATGAACATTATAACCATTATATTTACAAAATGAAAATAATAAGTTTAAACAGAGAAAACAGTTTACAGCTTACAGTTTAGCGAACCATCAACACGGAAAGACCAGCGACCGTTCACGTCGATATTACTGCTGGATGAGAGTTCTGGGGCACTAGCTGCTGGAATTGTGAAAGAATTGAGGGAGTCCACTGTGTCATAACCAGCCTGTAAATGTAAAAAAGAGTATTTAAAGCCTCAATCAAATCCTATTGCAAAGATAAACAATCTCTTACTTATAAATAAGGTATGTCCTTGTTATTAATTTATGCTATTTGTAAATTGTGTAAGGATCTTCACTCCACTCACCAGCCAAGCTTGCGAGGTTTCTGCAATATCACCATAGTTGATCAGGATGAAAGAGCGGTCACTATTGGAGACTAAAACCACTTGGAAAGTTACCACCTTCAAAAAACAAAACAATAATAACAAAAAAAAAATGATTGACAACATTTAGAACCGAACACAAAAAGAGAGCATTCATAAAAAAAAATAAAAGATGAGGTCTTACCCCTCCACCAGTGATGTACGGCACACTGTCCCAGGTGGCCACAAAGGCTGATGTAGCGGTAAAAGGCACGTTAGGGAAATATTGGTTAACAGCTTGAGTGACTTGTGCCAGTACAGCACTGCTTGTATCCTCTCTATAGGAGATATGGCCACCGTCGACATTGAAAAGGTCGGTCCACAGAGGAGCAATGATGTCTATTTCAGCGTTCAGATAAGAAACGTAGGCAGACAGGGGTTGAGTAAACGTCAGGTGACCATTGTTGTTCACCTAAAATTCAGAACAAATTGCTGTAGAATTATCCACTACACCACTCAAGTGTCATTCATTTTGGAAAGAGGTTTCAAAAAAATAAAAATACTCCAGCTGTACATTTTAAGATGAGAAAACTCTATTAATTGAAGAAGAATGCTGAATCATAATTAACTGATGATGTAATCAAAAGAAAAATATCTTTAACCAAAAAAAGTAAATCACTTACATAGATCTGATTGTATGTGCGTCCAAAATATTTGAAAGGCTGCTGTAAGTAAATGGTTTCAGAGCTTCCATCGTCTGAAATGGGATTGACTATGTCTCCATCACCAAATGGCAGGAAATTAACTGGGACTAGAATACAAAGAATCATCAATTACTTATTTAGATCCTCCAACAAAACATAAGCCCTTAAATTGCACTGGTTAAAAGTTTCAGAATTAATTTGCAGAGAAACAGGTAACTCTTTAGCTTACAGTTTAGCGAACCATCAACACGGAAAGACCAGCGACCATTCACGTCGATATTACTGCTGGATGAGAGTTCTGGGGCACTAGCTGCTGGAATTGTGAAAGAATTGAGGGAGTCCACTGTGTCATAACCAGCCTGTAAACGTAAAAAAGGGTATTTAAAGCCTCAATCAAATCCTATTGCAAAGTTAAACAATCTCTTACTTATAAGTAAGGTATGTCCTTGTTATTAATTTATGCTATTTGTAAATTGTGTAAGGATCTTCACTCCACTCACCAGCCAAGCTTGCGAGGTTTCTGCAATATCACCATAGTTGATCAGGATGAAAGAGCAGTCACCATTGGAGACTAAAACCACTTGGAAAGTAACCACCTTCAAAAAACAAAACAATAATAACAAAAAAAACAATTGACAACATTTAGAACCGAACACAAAAAGAGAGCATTCATAAAAAAAAATAAAAGATGAGGTCTTACCCCTCCACCAGTGATGTACGGCACACTGTCCCAGGTGGCCACAAAGGCTGATGTAGCGGTAAAAGGCACGTTAGGGAAATATTGGTTAACAGCTTGAGTGACTTGTGCCAGTACAGCACTGCTTGTATCCTCTCTATAGGAGATATGGCCACCGTCGACATTGAAAAGGTCGGTCCACAGAGGAGCAATGATGTCTATTTCAGCGTTCAGATATGGAACGTAGGCAGACAGGGGTTGAGTAAACGTCAGGTGACCATTGTTGTTCACCTAAAATTCAGAACAAATTGCTGTAGAATTATCCACTATACCACTCAAGTGTCATTCATTTTGGAAAGAGGTTTTAAAAAAATAAAAATACTCCAGCTGTACATTTTAAGGTGAGAAAACACTATTAATTGAAGAAGAATGCTGAATCATAATTAACCGATGATGTAATCAAAAGAAAAATATCTTTAACCAAAAAAAGTAAATCACTTACATAGATCTGATTGTATGTGCGTCCAAAATATTTGAAAGGCTGCTGTAAGTAAATGGTTTCAGAGCTTCCATCGTCTGAAATGGGATTGACTATGTCTCCATCACCAAATGGCAGGAAATTAACTGGGACTAGAATACAAAGAATCATCAATTACTTATTTAGATCCTCCAACAAAACATAAGCCCTTAAATTGCACTGGTTAAAAGTTTCAGAATTAATTTGCAGAGAAACAGGTAACTCTTTAGCTTACAGTTTAGCGAACCATCAACACGGAAAGACCAGCGACCATTCACGTCGATATTACTGCTGGATGAGAGTTCTGGGGCACTAGCTGCTGGAATTGTGAAAGAATTGAGGGAGTCCACTGTGTCATAACCAGCCTGTAAACGTAAAAAAGGGTATTTAAAGCCTCAATCAAATCCTATTGCAAAGTTAAACAATCTCTTACTTATAAGTAAGGTATGTCCTTGTTATTAATTTATGCTATTTGTAAATTGTGTAAGGATCTTCACTCCACTCACCAGCCAAGCTTGCGAGGTTTCTGCAATATCACCATAGTTGATCAGGATGAAAGAGCAGTCACCATTGGAGACTAAAACCACTTGGAAAGTAACCACCTTCAAAAAACAAAACAATAATAACAAAAAAAACGATTGACAACATTTAGAACCGAACACAAAAAGAGAGCATTCATAAAAAAAAATAAAAGATGAGGTCTTACCCCTCCACCAGTGATGTACGGCACACTGTCCCAGGTGGCCACAAAGGCTGATGTAGCGGTAAAAGGCACGTTAGGGAAATATTGGTTAACAGCTTGAGTGACTTGTGCCAGTACAGCACTGCTTGTATCCTCTCTATAAGAGATATGGCCACCGTCGACATTGAAAAGGTCGGTCCACAGAGGAGCAATGATGTCTATTTCAGCGTTCAGATATGGAACGTAGGCAGACAGGGGTTGAGTAAACGTCAGGTGACCATTGTTGTTCACCTAAAATTCAGAACAAATTGCTGTAGAATTATCCACTATACCACTCAAGTGTCATTCATTTTGGAAAGAGGTTTTAAAAAAATAAAAATACTCCAGCTGTACATTTTAAGATGAGAAAACACTATTAATTGAAGAAGAATGCTGAATCATAATTAACCGATGATGTGATCAAAAGAAAAATATCTTTAACCAAAAAAAGTAAATCACTTACATAGATCTGATTGTATGTGCGTCCAAAATATTTGAAAGGCTGCTGTAAGTAAATGGTTTCAGAGCTTCCATCGTCTGAAATGGGATTGACTATGTCTCCATCACCAAATGGCAGGAAATTAACTGGCACTAGAATACAAAGAAGCATCAATTACTTATTTAGATCCTCAAACAAAACATAAGCCCTTAAATTGCACTGGTTAAAAGTTTCAGAATTAATTTGCAGAGAAACAGGTAACTCTTTAGCTTACAGTTTAGCGAACCATCAACACGGAAAGACCAGCGACCGTTCACGTCGATATTACTGCTGGATGAGAGTTCTGGGGCACTAGCTGCTGGAATTGTGAAAGAATTGAGGGAGTCCACTGTGTCATAACCAGCCTGTAAATGTAAAAAAGAGTATTTAAAGCCTCAATCAAATCCTATTGCAAAGTTAAACAATCTCTTACTTATAAATAAGGTATGTCCTTGTAATTAATTTCTGCTATTTGTAAATAGTGTAAGGATCTTCATTCCACTCACCAACCAAGCTTGCGAGGTTTCTGCAATATCACCATAGTTGATCAGGATGAAAGAGCGGTCACCATTGGAGACTAAAACCACTTGGAAAGTAACCACCTTCAAAAAACAAAACAATAATAACAAAAAAAACGATTGACAACATTTAGAACCGAACACAAAAAGAGAGCATTCATAAAAAAAAATAAAAGATGAGGTCTTACCCCTCCACCAGTGATGTACGGCACACTGTCCCAGGTGGCCACAAAGGCTGATGTAGCGGTAAAAGGCACGTTAGGGAAATATTGGTTAACAGCTTGAGTGACTTGTGCCAGTACAGCACTGCTTGTATCCTCTCTATAGGAGATATGGCCACCGTCGACATTGAAAAGGTCGGTCCACAGAGGAGCAATGATGTCTATTTCAGCGTTCAGATATGGAACGTAGGCAGACAGGGGTTGAGTAAACGTCAGGTGACCATTGTTGTTCACCTAAAATTCAGAACAAATTGCTGTAGAATTATCCACTATACCACTCAAGTGTCATTCATTTTGGAAAGAGGTTTTAAAAAAATAAAAATACTCCAGCTGTACATTTTAAGATGAGAAAACACTATTAATTGAAGAAGAATGCTGAATCATAATTAACCGATGATGTGATCAAAAGAAAAATATCTTTAACCAAAAAAAGTAAATCACTTACATAGATCTGATTGTATGTGCGTCCAAAATATTTGAAAGGCTGCTGTAAGTAAATGGTTTCAGAGCTTCCATCGTCTGAAATGGGATTGACTATGTCTCCATCACCAAATGGCAGGAAATTAACTGGCACTAGAATACAAAGAAGCATCAATTACTTATTTAGATCCTCAAACAAAACATAAGCCCTTAAATTGCACTGGTTAAAAGTTTCAGAATTAATTTGCAGAGAAACAGGTAACTCTTTAGCTTACAGTTTAGCGAACCATCAACACGGAAAGACCAGCGACCGTTCACGTCGATATTACTGCTGGATGAGAGTTCTGGGGCACTAGCTGCTGGAATTGTGAAAGAATTGAGGGAGTCCACTGTGTCATAACCAGCCTGTAAATGTAAAAAAGAGTATTTAAAGCCTCAATCAAATCCTATTGCAAAGTTAAACAATCTCTTACTTATAAATAAGGTATGTCCTTGTAATTAATTTCTGCTATTTGTAAATAGTGTAAGGATCTTCATTCCACTCACCAACCAAGCTTGCGAGGTTTCTGCAATATCACCATAGTTGATCAGGATGAAAGAGCGGTCACCATTGGAGACTAAAACCACTTGGAAAGTAACCACCTTCAAAAAACAAAACAATAATAACAAAAAAAATGATTGACAACATTTAGAACCGAACACAAAAAGAGAGCATTCATAAAAAAAAATAAAAGATGAGGTCTTACCCCTCCACCAGTGATGTACGGCACACTGTCCCAGGTGGCCACAAAGGCTGATGTAGCGGTAAAAGGCACGTTAGGGAAATATTGGTTAACAGCTTGAGTGACTTGTGCCAGTACAGCACTGCTTGTATCCTCTCTATAGGAGATATGTCCACCGTCGACATTGAAAAGGTCGGTCCACAGAGGAGCAATGATGTCTATTTCAGCATTCAGATATGGAACGTAGGCAGACAGGGGTTGAGTAAACGTCAGGTGACCATTGTTGTTCACCTAAAATTCAGAACAAATTGCTGTAGAATTATCCACTACACCACTCAAGTGTCATTCATTTTGGAAAGAGGTTTTAAAAAAATAAAAATACTCCAGCTGTACATTTTAAGATGAGAAAACACTATTAATTGAAGAAGAATGCTGAATCATAATTAACCGATGATGTGATCAAAAGAAAAATATCTTTAACCAAAAAAAGTAAATCACTTACATAGATCTGATTGTATGTGCGTCCAAAATATTTGAAAGGCTGCTGTAAGTAAATGGTTTCAGAGCTTCCATCGTCTGAAATGGGATTGACTATGTCTCCATCACCAAATGGCAGGAAATTAACTGGCACTAGAATACAAAGAAGCATCAATTACTTATTTAGATCCTCAAACAAAACATAAGCCCTTAAATTGCACTGGTTAAAAGTTTCAGAATTAATTTGCAGAGAAACAGGTAACTCTTTAGCTTACAGTTTAGCGAACCATCAACACGGAAAGACCAGCGACCGTTCACGTCGATATTACTGCTGGATGAGAGTTCTGGGGCACTAGCTGCTGGAATTGTGAAAGAATTGAGGGAGTCCACTGTGTCATAACCAGCCTGTAAATGTAAAAAAGAGTATTTAAAGCCTCAATCAAATCCTATTGCAAAGTTAAACAATCTCTTACTTATAAATAAGGTATGTCCTTGTAATTAATTTCTGCTATTTGTAAATAGTGTAAGGATCTTCATTCCACTCACCAACCAAGCTTGCGAGGTTTCTGCAATATCACCATAGTTGATCAGGATGAAAGAGCGGTCACCATTGGAGACTAAAACCACTTGGAAAGTAACCACCTTCAAAAAACAAAACAATAATAACAAAAAAAATGATTGACAACATTTAGAACCGAACACAAAAAGAGAGCATTCATAAAAAAAAATAAAAGATGAGGTCTTACCCCTCCACCAGTGATGTACGGCACACTGTCCCAGGTGGCCACAAAGGCTGATGTAGCGGTAAAAGGCACGTTAGGGAAATATTGGTTAACAGCTTGAGTGACTTGTGCCAGTACAGGACTGCTTGTATCCTCTCTATAGGAGATATGGCCACCGTCGACATTGAAAAGGTCGGTCCACAGAGGAGCAATGATGTCTATTTCAGCGTTCAGATAAGGAACGTAGGCAGACAGGGGTTGAGTAAACGTCAGGTGACCATTGTTGTTCACCTAAAATTCAGAACAAATTGCTGTAGAATTATCCACTACACCACTCAAGTGTCATTCATTTTGGAAAGAGGTTTCAAAAAAATAAAAATACTCCAGCTGTACATTTTAAGATGAGAAAACTCTATTAATTGAAGAAGAATGCTGAATCATAATTAACTGATGATGTAATCAAAAGAAAAATATCTTTAACCAAAAAAAGTAAATCACTTACATAGATCTGATTGTATGTGCGTCCAAAATATTTGAAAGGCTGCTGTAAGTAAATGGTTTCAGAGCTTCCATCGTCTGAAATGGGATTGACTATGTCTCCATCACCAAATGGCAGGAAATTAACTGGGACTAGAATACAAAGAATCATCAATTACTTATTTAGATCCTCCAACAAAACATAAGCCCTTAAATTGCACTGGTTAAAAGTTTCAGAATTAATTTGCAGAGAAACAGGTAACTCTTTAGCTTACAGTTTAGCGAACCATCAACACGGAAAGACCAGCGACCATTCACGTCGATATTACTGCTGGATGAGAGTTCTGGGGCACTAGCTGCTGGAATTGTGAAAGAATTGAGGGAGTCCACTGTGTCATAACCAGCCTGTAAACGTAAAAAAGGGTATTTAAAGCCTCAATCAAATCCTATTGCAAAGTTAAACAATCTCTTACTTATAAGTAAGGTATGTCCTTGTTATTAATTTATGCTATTTGTAAATTGTGTAAGGATCTTCACTCCACTCACCAGCCAAGCTTGCGAGGTTTCTGCAATATCACCATAGTTGATCAGGATGAAAGAGCAGTCACCATTGGAGACTAAAACCACTTGGAAAGTAACCACCTTCAAAAAACAAAACAATAATAACAAAAAAAACGATTGACAACATTTAGAACCGAACACAAAAAGAGAGCATTCATAAAAATAAATAAAAGATGAGGTCTTACCCCTCCACCAGTGATGTACGGCACACTGTCCCAGGTGGCCACAAAGGCTGATGTAGCGGTAAAAGGCACGTTAGGGAAATATTGGTTAACAGCTTGAGTGACTTGTGCCAGTACAGCACTGCTTGTATCCTCTCTATAGGAGATATGGCCACCGTCGACATTGAAAAGGTCGGTCCACAGAGGAGCAATGATGTCTATTTCAGCGTTCAGATATGGAACGTAGGCAGACAGGGGTTGAGTAAACGTCAGGTGACCATTGTTGTTCACCTAAAATTCAGAACAAATTGCTGTAGAATTATCCACTATACCACTCAAGTGTCATTCATTTTGGAAAGAGGTTTTAAAAAAATAAAAATACTCCAGCTGTACATTTTAAGATGAGAAAGCACTATTAATTGAAGAAGAATGCTGAATCATAATTAACCGATGATGTGATCAAAAGAAAAATATCTTTAACCAAAAAAAGTAAATCACTTACATAGATCTGATTGTATGTGCGTCCAAAATATTTGAAAGGCTGCTGTAAGTAAATGGTTTCAGAGCTTCCATCGTCTGAAATGGGATTGACTATGTCTCCATCACCAAATGGCAGGAAATTAACTGGCACTAGAATACAAAGAAGCATCAATTACTTATTTAGATCCTCAAACAAAACATAAGCCCTTAAATTGCACTGGTTAAAAGTTTCAGAATTAATTTGCAGAGAAACAGGTAACTCTTTAGCTTACAGTTTAGCGAACCATCAACACGGAAAGACCAGCGACCGTTCACGTCGATATTACTGCTGGATGAGAGTTCTGGGGCACTAGCTGCTGGAATTGTGAAAGAATTGAGGGAGTCCACTGTGTCATAACCAGCCTGTAAATGTAAAAAAGAGTATTTAAAGCCTCAATCAAATCCTATTGCAAAGTTAAACAATCTCTTACTTATAAATAAGGTATGTCCTTGTAATTAATTTCTGCTATTTGTAAATAGTGTAAGGATCTTCATTCCACTCACCAACCAAGCTTGCGAGGTTTCTGCAATATCACCATAGTTGATCAGGATGAAAGAGCGGTCACCATTGGAGACTAAAACCACTTGGAAAGTAACCACCTTCAAAAAACAAAACAATAATAACAAAAAAAATGATTGACAACATTTAGAACCGAACACAAAAAGAGAGCATTCATAAAAAAAAATAAAAGATGAGGTCTTACCCCTCCACCAGTGATGTACGGCACACTGTCCCAGGTGGCCACAAAGGCTGATGTAGCGGTAAAAGGCACGTTAGGGAAATATTGGTTAACAGCTTGAGTGACTTGTGCCAGTACAGCACTGCTTGTATCCTCTCTATAGGAGATATGCCCACCGTCGACATTGAAAAGGTCGGTCCACAGAGGAGCAATGATGTCTATTTCAGCGTTCAGATATGGAACGTAGGCAGACAGGGGTTGAGTAAACGTCAGGTGACCATTGTTGTTCACCTAAAATTCAGAACAAATTGCTGTAGAATTATCCACTATACCACTCAAGTGTCATTCATTTTGGAAAGAGGTTTTAAAAAAATAAAAATACTCCAGCTGTACATTTTAAGATGAGAAAGCACTATTAATTGAAGAAGAATGCTGAATCATAATTAACCGATGATGTGATCAAAAGAAAAATATCTTTAACCAAAAAAAGTAAATCACTTACATAGATCTGATTGTATGTGCGTCCAAAATATTTGAAAGGCTGCTGTAAGTAAATGGTTTCAGAGCTTCCATCGTCTGAAATGGGATTGACTATGTCTCCATCACCAAATGGCAGGAAATTAACTGGCACTAGAATACAAAGAAGCATCAATTACTTATTTAGATCCTCAAACAAAACATAAGCCCTTAAATTGCACTGGTTAAAAGTTTCAGAATTAATTTGCAGAGAAACAGGTAACTCTTTAGCTTACAGTTTAGCGAACCATCAACACGGAAAGACCAGCGACCGTTCACGTCGATATTACTGCTGGATGAGAGTTCTGGGGCACTAGCTGCTGGAATTGTGAAAGAATTGAGGGAGTCCACTGTGTCATAACCAGCCTGTAAATGTAAAAAAGAGTATTTAAAGCCTCAATCAAATCCTATTGCAAAGTTAAACAATCTCTTACTTATAAATAAGGTATGTCCTTGTAATTAATTTCTGCTATTTGTAAATAGTGTAAGGATCTTCATTCCACTCACCAACCAAGCTTGCGAGGTTTCTGCAATATCACCATAGTTGATCAGGATGAAAGAGCGGTCACCATTGGAGACTAAAACCACTTGGAAAGTAACCACCTTCAAAAAACAAAACAATAATAACAAAAAAAATGATTGACAACATTTAGAACCGAACACAAAAAGAGAGCATTCATAAAAAAAAATAAAAGATGAGGTCTTACCCCTCCACCAGTGATGTACGGCACACTGTCCCAGGTGGCCACAAAGGCTGATGTAGCGGTAAAAGGCACGTTAGGGAAATATTGGTTAACAGCTTGAGTGACTTGTGCCAGTACAGCACTGCTTGTATCCTCTCTATAGGAGATATGCCCACCGTCGACATTGAAAAGGTCGGTCCACAGAGGAGCAATGATGTCTATTTCAGCGTTCAGATATGGAACGTAGGCAGACAGGGGTTGAGTAAACGTCAGGTGACCATTGTTGTTCACCTAAAATTCAGAACAAATTGCTGTAGAATTATCCACTATACCACTCAAGTGTCATTCATTTTGGAAAGAGGTTTTAAAAAAATAAAAATACTCCAGCTGTACATTTTAAGATGAGAAAGCACTATTAATTGAAGAAGAATGCTGAATCATAATTAACCGATGATGTGATCAAAAGAAAAATATCTTTAACCAAAAAAAGTAAATCACTTACATAGATCTGATTGTATGTGCGTCCAAAATATTTGAAAGGCTGCTGTAAGTAAATGGTTTCAGAGCTTCCATCGTCTGAAATGGGATTGACTATGTCTCCATCACCAAATGGCAGGAAATTAACTGGCACTAGAATACAAAGAAGCATCAATTACTTATTTAGATCCTCAAACAAAACATAAGCCCTTAAATTGCACTGGTTAAAAGTTTCAGAATTAATTTGCAGAGAAACAGGTAACTCTTTAGCTTACAGTTTAGCGAACCATCAACACGGAAAGACCAGCGACCGTTCACGTCGATATTACTGCTGGATGAGAGTTCTGGGGCACTAGCTGCTGGAATTGTGAAAGAATTGAGGGAGTCCACTGTGTCATAACCAGCCTGTAAATGTAAAAAAGAGTATTTAAAGCCTCAATCAAATCCTATTGCAAAGTTAAACAATCTCTTACTTATAAATAAGGTATGTCCTTGTAATTAATTTCTGCTATTTGTAAATAGTGTAAGGATCTTCATTCCACTCACCAACCAAGCTTGCGAGGTTTCTGCAATATCACCATAGTTGATCAGGATGAAAGAGCGGTCACCATTGGAGACTAAAACCACTTGGAAAGTAACCACCTTCAAAAAACAAAACAATAATAACAAAAAAAATGATTGACAACATTTAGAACCGAACACAAAAAGAGAGCATTCATAAAAAAAAATAAAAGATGAGGTCTTACCCCTCCACCAGTGATGTACGGCACACTGTCCCAGGTGGCCACAAAGGCTGATGTAGCGGTAAAAGGCACGTTAGGGAAATATTGGTTAACAGCTTGAGTGACTTGTGCCAGTACAGCACTGCTTGTATCCTCTCTATAGGAGATATGCCCACCGTCGACATTGAAAAGGTCGGTCCACAGAGGAGCAATGATGTCTATTTCAGCGTTCAGATAAGGAACGTAGGCAGACAGGGGTTGAGTAAACGTCAGGTGACCATTGTTGTTCACCTAAAATTCAGAACAAATTGCTGTAGAATTATCCACTACACCACTCAAGTGTCATTCATTTTGGAAAGAGGTTTCAAAAAAATAAAAATACTCCAGCTGTACATTTTAAGATGAGAAAACTCTATTAATTGAAGAAGAATGCTGAATCATAATTAACTGATGATGTAATCAAAAGAAAAATATCTTTAACCAAAAAAAGTAAATCACTTACATAGATCTGATTGTATGTGCGTCCAAAATATTTGAAAGGCTGCTGTAAGTAAATGGTTTCAGAGCTTCCATCGTCTGAAATGGGATTGACTATGTCTCCATCACCAAATGGCAGGAAATTAACTGGGACTAGAATACAAAGAATCATCAATTACTTATTTAGATCCTCCAACAAAACATAAGCCCTTAAATTGCACTGGTTAAAAGTTTCAGAATTAATTTGCAGAGAAACAGGTAACTCTTTAGCTTACAGTTTAGCGAACCATCAACACGGAAAGACCAGCGACCATTCACGTCGATATTACTGCTGGATGAGAGTTCTGGGGCACTAGCTGCTGGAATTGTGAAAGAATTGAGGGAGTCCACTGTGTCATAACCAGCCTGTAAACGTAAAAAAGGGTATTTAAAGCCTCAATCAAATCCTATTGCAAAGTTAAACAATCTCTTACTTATAAGTAAGGTATGTCCTTGTTATTAATTTATGCTATTTGTAAATTGTGTAAGGATCTTCACTCCACTCACCAGCCAAGCTTGCGAGGTTTCTGCAATATCACCATAGTTGATCAGGATGAAAGAGCAGTCACTATTGGAGACTAAAACCACTTGGAAAGTAACCACCTTCAAAAAACAAAACAATAATAACAAAAAAAACGATTGACAACATTTAGAACCGAACACAAAAAGAAAGCATTCAGAAAAGAAATAAATGATGAGGTCTTACCCCTCCACCAGTGATGTACGGCACACTGTCCCAGGTGGCCACAAAGGCTGATGTAGCGGTAAAAGGCACGTTAGGGAAATATTGGTTAACAGCTTGAGTGACTTGTGCCAGTACAGCACTGCTTGTATCCTCTCTATAGGAGATATGTCCACCGTCGACATTGAAAAGGTCGGTCCACAGAGGAGCAATGATGTCTATTTCAGCGTTCAGATATGGAACGTAGGCAGACAGGGGTTGAGTAAACGTCAGGTGACCATTGTTGTTCACCTAAAATTCAGAACAAATTGCTGTAGAATTATCCACTACACCACTCAAGTGTCATTCATTTTGGAAAGAGGTTTTAAAAAAATAAAAATACTCCAGCTGTACATTTTAAGATGAGAAAACACTATTAATTGAAGAAGAATGCTGAATCATAATTAACCGATGATGTGATCAAAAGAAAAATATCTTTAACCAAAAAAAGTAAATCACTTACATAGATCTGATTGTATGTGCGTCCAAAATATTTGAAAGGCTGCTGTAAGTAAATGGTTTCAGAGCTTCCATCGTCTGAAATGGGATTGACTATGTCTCCATCACCAAATGGCAGGAAATTAACTGGCACTAGAATACAAAGAAGCATCAATTACTTATTTAGATCCTCAAACAAAACATAAGCCCTTAAATTGCACTGGTTAAAAGTTTCAGAATTAATTTGCAGAGAAACAGGTAACTCTTTAGCTTACAGTTTAGCGAACCATCAACACGGAAAGACCAGCGACCGTTCACGTCGATATTACTGCTGGATGAGAGTTCTGGGGCACTAGCTGCTGGAATTGTGAAAGAATTGAGGGAGTCCACTGTGTCATAACCAGCCTGTAAATGTAAAAAAGAGTATTTAAAGCCTCAATCAAATCCTATTGCAAAGTTAAACAATCTCTTACTTATAAATAAGGTATGTCCTTGTAATTAATTTCTGCTATTTGTAAATAGTGTAAGGATCTTCATTCCACTCACCAACCAAGCTTGCGAGGTTTCTGCAATATCACCATAGTTGATCAGGATGAAAGAGCGGTCACCATTGGAGACTAAAACCACTTGGAAAGTAACCACCTTCAAAAAACAAAACAATAATAACAAAAAAAATGATTGACAACATTTAGAACCGAACACAAAAAGAGAGCATTCATAAAAAAAAATAAAAGATGAGGTCTTACCCCTCCACCAGTGATGTACGGCACACTGTCCCAGGTGGCCACAAAGGCTGATGTAGCGGTAAAAGGCACGTTAGGGAAATATTGGTTAACAGCTTGAGTGACTTGTGCCAGTACAGCACTGCTTGTATCCTCTCTATAGGAGATATGTCCACCGTCGACATTGAAAAGGTCGGTCCACAGAGGAGCAATGATGTCTATTTCAGCGTTCAGATAAGGAACGTAGGCAGACAGGGGTTGAGTAAACGTCAGGTGACCATTGTTGTTCACCTAAAATTCAGAACAAATTGCTGTAGAATTATCCACTACACCACTCAAGTGTCATTCATTTTGGAAAGAGGTTTCAAAAAAATTAAAATACTCCAGCTGTACATTTTAAGATGAGAAAACTCTATTAATTGAAGAAGAATGCTGAATCATAATTAACTGATGATGTAATCAAAAGAAAAATATATTTAACCAAAAAAAGTAAATCACTTACATAGATCTGATTGTATGTGTGTCCAAAATATTTAAAAGGCTGCTGTAAGTAAATGGTTTCAGAGCTTCCATCGTCTGAAATGGGATTGACTATGTCTCCATTCCCAAATGGCAGGAAATTAGCCGGCACTAGGATAAAAAGGAGTCAAAGAAATTGCACGCCATATATAAACAGAAAATCGTGGTATTGATATGCATTTTCATGAGACTGGCTCTTTTTGTTTTTTAAATGCCATATCTGTTACACGTTTTTAGCAGCGCACAAATATTTTTTGTACCAAAAAACAAAGTTTATTTAATGACTCGTGTTTTATGATATTTTTCTTTGTTATTTACTTTGATTTATGGAGTAATGTGGATTTCTTAACCTGATAAATTAAAAGGATTTATGTTAAAATAACACAGAGTAATAACATATTTGTTATGTCTATGCAAATGCATATACAACATTTGTAACTAAAATAAGTATCTAATACAAAAATAGAGAGACAGTTATTTAACAATATGTTGACAAGTGGTAATGTTTAGTGCACAGTATTTCAGTTACAACTTGCCCTTTGATGGCAGCCATAATGTTTTAGTTTCCCTCAGTGAAAATGAGTTTGACACACCTGGTCTAAAGCCATTCACTCAAGAAAGAGAACTCGTATCTTTTGAGCGCAAATGGAAAAAAAAACTAACTTGGAAGTCTTTAGAATTGCGTGTAAAAACAGTATGTCCAGATATAGACAGGCTCTAAAAGCAGCCAGGTACGAGCATATTCGCAAAACTCATAGATAATAATCAAAAGAATCCAAAGTTTTTATTTAGCACAGTGGCTAGATTAACAAATAAACAGATGTCACCCGATCTAAATATTCAGAATGTATCAGAAATACAATAACAAATGTAGATTGTACAGTGTCTAGTACTTCAGCTTCATTAATCGCACCCAAAGAAAAACTGCATTGCTGTACAACTATATGACAGGATGAGTTAAATAAACTTATCACTGTATCTAAACCAACAACATGTTTATTAGATCCTGTACCCTCTAAATTATTAAAAGTGTTGTTACCTGTAGCAGAAGAACCGCTTCTCAATATTATTAACTCCTCGTTATATTTAGGTCATGTCCCAAAACCATTCAAGCTGGCGGTTTTTAAACCTCTTATTAAGAAAACTAGATTCTTGTGAACGGGCAAATTACAGGCCCATTTCAAATCTTCTGTTTATGTCAAATTTTTTTTTTTAAAGTTGTGTCTGCTCAATTGTGCTCCTTCTTGCAAAAAAATAATATCTATGAAGAATTTCAGTCAGGTTTTAGGCCCCGCGATAGCACAGAAACTGCACTTTTTGCGTCAGACCAAGGCTGCATCTCATTGCTAGTTTTACTTGATCTTAGGGCTGCGTTCGACACTATAGATCACGACATACTCATAGATTGATTACAAAGCTATACAGGTATTCAAGGGCAGACTCTAAGATGGCTTAGATCCTACCTGTCCGATCACTAACACTTTGTTTATTTAAATGAGGAGGCATCTCAATTATCACCAGTAAAGTATGGAGTACCACAAGGATCTGTCCTAGGTCCTCTGCTATTTTTAATATACATGTATAATATTGGTAATATTAGAAAATACGGGATTAGTTTCCATTGTTATGCTGATGACACTTAAGTATATATTTCAACAAGACCAGATGAAACTTCTAAACTAAGCTAACAGAGTGTGTTAAAAATGTAAAATATTGGACCAATAACTTTCTCCTATTAAATTCAGATAAGACAGAGATATTACTTATTGGACCAAAAAACAGTACACAGAATCTCTTGGATTACAATTTTCAACTAGACTGTTACTTCCTCTACAGTCAAAAATCTGGGTGTTATATTAGACAGCAACTTATCTTTTGAAATTTGCAAAAGATGATTCTAAATCATCAGTTCTCATTCTGTTGGATCTATCTGCTGCTTTTAACACTGTTAATCATCAGATCCTCCTGACCACCCTTTCATCACCGGGCATCACAGGGATTCCACTTCGCTGGTTTGAATCCTATTTCAATGGTAGGTCTTTCAAGGTGGCGTGGGAAGGGGAGGTATCCACAGAACATCAACTGGTCACTGGGGTTCCTCAGGGATCGGTTATTGGACCCCTCCTCTTATCCACATACACTACATAACTGGGTCCCATCATACAAGCACATGGTTTCTCATACCAATGCTATGCTGATGACACACAGCTCTATCTCTCATTTCGACCAGATGATCCAACGGTAGCTGCACGGATCTCAGGCTGCCTGGCGGACATCTCTGCATGGATGAAAGAACATCACCTACAGCTCAACCTGGCAAAGACTGAGATTCTTGTCTCCCCTGCCACTCCAACTCTACAGCATGATTTCACCATTCAGCAAGGTTCTTCTACAATTACCCCATCAAGTTCAGTCAGGAATCTTGGTGTAATTTTCGTTGACCAGGTGACTTTCAAAGAACACATTGCAAAAACTGCTCGATCTTGCAGGTTTGCATTGCACAACATCAGAAAGATTAGGCCCTTCCTTACACAGCATGCAGCACAACTTCTTGTCTAGGCCCTTGTCATTTATAGACTGGACTACTGCAATGCTCTTCTAACTGGACTTCCATCATTCACAATCAAACTTTTACAGATGATTCAGAATGCAGCGGCACGATTGGTCTTCTGCGAACCCAAAAGAGCCCATGTCAAACCTCTCTTTATCTCCCTGCACTGGCTCCTGGTTGCAGCTCGCATCAAGTTCAAGACACTGATGCTTGCATATAGAACAACCACAGGCTCAGCACCCGCCTACTTCCACTCCCTTATGACAATCTACATACCCTCCAGAAGTCTGAGATCTGCGAGTGAGCGACGCCTCGTGGTGCCATCACAGAGAGGAACAAAATCACTCTCCAGAACGTTTTCATTTACCGTTCCTGGCTGGTGGAATGAACTTCCCACCCTCATCCGGAATGCTGAATCCCAGAAAATTTTCAAACGACACCTGAAAACTCATCTCTTCCATCATCACTTGACTTCATCTTAAAAAAAAAGAAAAACCTTTGCTCCCTTTCCTTAACTTTGCTCTCTTTTCCTTAAGCTCTCACCGTCTGGCTAGAATTTGCTCTGAACAATGCCTAGAAATTTGTAATTTGTAAAAATGTCTGTTTGCCTCTTTATAATGTATTACTTATTGTATTCCTCAATTGTAAGTCGCTTTGGATAAAAAGCATCTGCTAAATTAATAAATGTAAATGTATTTGTTTCTCTGTTTCTGCCACGGGATAGACATCCCGTGGTAACTACGAATTACACAAGCTTCAGTCTAGATCCAACCCTTAAATGATCTGAGATGACCGAAAACCTGAGAAGAGATGATGCCAACCCCCTCAAAAGTATTGTGGGAAAAAATGCTTAGTATGTGTTTCATGGCCATATGTAAAAAAACACTTTTTGGTAACACTTTAGAATAGGGAACACTTATTCACTATTAACTACGACTTTTACCTCAATAAATTCCTAATTTGCTGCTTATTAATAGTTAGTAAGGTAGTTGTTAAGTTTAGGTATTGGCTAGGATTAGAGATGTAGAATAAGGCATTAATATGTGCTTAATTACTACTAATAAATGGCTAATATTCTAGTAATATGCATGCAAATAAGAAACTAGTCAAGAGACCCTAAAATAAAGTGTTACCACTTTTTTTTACTAAACATGTATAAAATAGATTTTCTTAAGCAGTTTGTGCTTATTACAGCATAATCAGACTTTATGTGTATTGTTACTGAAATAAACATCTCTAGATACCAGTAGGTCAAACAACTGGTCCATATCTCAATACACACATCACATATAGACCTATACTGTTTGCCGGAAGATTCCATGTTTGACTTAAGCCTAACCAAAAAGCAAAGTTGATGTGTGAAACTGAAAATCTGATGTGTGGTGTTGTCATAAAGAGACTCTTAACTCCAAATGAACTCAATTCTGGTCAAGAAAAACAGATAGATGCAGCAACTGTGAGTGAGGTGACCATAAAATGATGGTCATGCTTCAGTCAGTGGTGGCCATGGCTTCCTCATGACTCTGTCCCTTTGACGCATTGTATACATCATATTCTGTGGCATGGCTAGGAAATTGGTAGGTCACTGTCCACTCCTAATTATCTAGGAAATTTGTATCTGGAGATATGATCTCTCAGAGCCCTTGTCAATGTTAAGACAAACATCAAACATCCAATTGCTTATAAAAATCACAGCAGAATTCTCCACTATCAGCCAAAAATGTTTACATCTTGCTCATGGGTGTACAAAAAACACTGCGGGACTGGTTTGATGTCAAAATTTGTATGGAGTCCGATGAAGAAAAAGAAAGTGAGATGATAATAAATGTGATGCTTTGCTTCACAAATAAAATATTATTATATTGTCATTACCTTGTGCATCAGTCACTTTACCTGGAGAAGAACAGAAAATGTTGTTTCAGAAAATTATAATTACAGGTATCTCATTCTTTATTAACAATTCAATTTTAAAACAATAAACATAATTTTGTATATTAAATTAAATGGAGGATATTTTGTTATGAAAAATGTTATACATATTTCTCAATATCATCATCATTAATTATTTTATTGAGTAAAAATATTTACAAGTGCGAATTTGAAATAAAAATTTAGACTTTTGTTTTTTACATTTTATTTATAGGATTTATAACATATATTTTAAACTTACTGGCAAGAAGCGACAGCAGTGCTACAACATATAATGAGGCAGGTTTCCCCATTTGTTGTGTGTGTTGTCACAATGTGTTCTTTAAGGGGAAAAAAACAAACACTGTGAACAACTATGGCACCAATAGCAGTATCTTTGTTAGATAATTTTTTTTAAAGATTAATACTGAGTAAGTATAACTACACAATTCTTTTAATAGTTGGCTCTGATTTGTTATAAGAAATTGAATCTTACCAAAATATCCAACGGTAATTGAGACGGATCCAAATACAATGATCTAAATTCCGTCTTGCAGTTATTGAAACAAATGACAGATAATGTCAGTATTTATACTGATATTTAGGGGGTGGGGTTTTCACATAACATTAATTTACCATACAGTAATATCAACAGAGCAAAAATGTTTGCAGGCATTTCAACGATTGTGGTATTTTACAGATGACAGAAACCTGTCTTACTTGCTCGTCTGCTTTTACTTTTGTAACACAGTACTGATTTTTTCATACTCTGCTGAAACATAAAACAAGTTAAAAAGACTGTTAACCTTCCAAATCCACATTGATGCTGGCATAAATCTATCATATTATTAAGAATAAATTAAATATTTGGTCCTCTATTACTGAGCAAAATGTAAAATCATGTTCCTGTAAATTTCACATTTTTAACCAACAAAACGGATTCAAAAGTGAAATGTAATTTGTTAATGTAACAGTTGTCATTCTGTATTCATTCTATTATTGATGAGTAATCAGTCACTACAGCTGACCCAAAATAATGTTATAATTCAGTTTGAATCACTTTTGAAGAAGGACGTAATTCAAACATGACTAGTGATCAGATTTGAAAGGGTTATAATCAAGGATCAGATAATAAAAAAAGCTGATGCTGGTGAATTTAAGAAATTCACATTTACCATATCCACTTTAATTTAGCTATTGGGTTCAGTAAGACATCTGTGTACAAAATCTATATGGTTAGGAAATTGCAGTTGACCACGTGAATCAGACTTCACAAAATTATATTTGATTCTGTCACAGGATTTTGTCCAATAATTTAACTTCTGTCACAGGATTTTGTCCAATAATTTAACTTAAGTACAATTTCAGTCGTTTCTAAACCCTTGGACATTTAACATTGCAAATGTGTTGGCTATAGCCTATTTACTATTATTATTAATAGGGAATTTACAACATTATGTATGTAGAACTTAAGGCTGAAATAGTTTCTAGATGATCTAAACAGGTTTTGTGAATTTAAAGTATGTACTTTGCTTAAGGGGATTACTTGACTTTTTTTAAGTTCCAATTGAATGTTGGTAATGTGCATGTATGTTTATCTCTGCATTCTGGTGAAGTTTCCAACACTGTACAGAAAGTCACATGTTATTTCAAGGAAGTAATTTCAGAAATGAGAACCTGTTTGGTTTGAATTGCCTTTTATAACTTCTTTTTTTAAACAAAATATTTCACACATTGTTCTATATTAAATTGTTTTAAAAATCACAAGATGTACTAAATAACCTTTAAAAAAAAGACAAACTTCAAACGACAAACTTGTTACATAATAAATATGAGACCCCTCTAAAGTTTAAAGATAAGACTACAGTGATCCTGCATTAATTGTTGCAAGAAGAGTTCAATGTTACATTGGTCTACTATGAAAAGTCTTTTTACTTCATGTTTTGGTTATTACAATATTGAATTATTGTATATACTGACTTTGATTTATCTTTGATTTATTGTTTACATATGTCTATGAATACTTGCATGTATTTCCTGAACACTAGCTGAGAAACAGTGCCAGCCTGTCAGGTGATACAGGTGGTTGTCTGGAGCACTAATGTGTCTGGATCCTGAATGCGAGAAGATAATACATATAATTGTTTTAGTACAGTTACTGCAATTATTGAAAAACAATAATTGGCACAAAAAAAAACACATATTGCACAAACATGCAGACACTCATGGACCTCATCCTTTAACACACAAACTACTGTAATGGTGAAGAAAAATAATACTTTAAGCTGAACTAAAGTTAAGTTTTCAATCATCAAATGAAAAATAATTAACAGATAACTTCAATAACCAAGCTACAGTATAAACAGGAGCACCAAACAGTGAAACAAAAAAAGTATCTGTAATTAGCATAATTTATTAATGTTGCGTAGCATTGCTGGTATATGGAAAACTGTATTATTATTCACAGATTTCAAACCTTCCACAAACATGCCCAAGTTGTCAAACATGCACAAAATAGATCACAGAAATAATAACTCTGTGGATATTTGAGATTTTTTTCTGTTTAAATCACGTTTGGATTGCAGAACAGCCACTTCTGTTGCCAAAGGCTTGTCATGTTTTCTCAAGAATAATCTGGACATGACAGTCAACATAAAGATGCAAAAATGTTGGCAATTCATCTGTACATTAACTAAAATAACCTGTCTGCTAAATATCTGCTTTCTTGGAGGTATATGTATATATACACACACACACATCGCCACGTACCAAGATCTGTGTGAAAGTGCATCATATCTTATGAAGAAAGAAGAAGACTTATATGGAACATCAAGAAGAAACCCTACACCTTGACAACAGATCATCTCGTCCAGTTGCAAAAAGACATTCATACAATATCATATGTGGATGTCACAGAACCAAAGTATGGCGGAGTGCTGCATTGATCATATAGACACTTCCATTAGTAGTTGTGCATTATCTCAACTGCCTGGTCAAGGAATGACTAAACTATTGAATTTAAATGATTGTTTTGATGAAATTGTAGAACAACATGTCACTAGGACTAAAATGCTAGCAGAGCCATCCGCTGTATCTCATAAACACCTCATTGGTTGAATACCAGAGAATGTTAGCAGACTATAAGGAGCTAAAAAAACAACATCAACCGTTTATCTTGCACCTGACATCATGGTCTCAGTCAGGATCATCACAATCTTGCAGAGTCATTAGTTCAAGATCCACGGGGAACACATAAGAGACACTGTATCTGGCATAAGATATAACAATGTTTGTAAGAAAATAGATCAAGGCATTAAGTAAGGTCCTCCTGTCTCATCTAGGAGAAAGCAACAGCACTCTACATTTCCTGAAACGTATTTCTATCATGACGACTCTCGGAGGGATTAACATGGTAATATACATTACAATGTTAATGTGATTGGTTTTGGCAGAACAGATCTGCAATGCCGCTGCTTTGGCAGAGCAAGTACCGAGACTTGCTACTGCCAATACATCCACAACATGCTGCTGTGAACATGTAAGAGATACTGCTGCTGCACAAATAACCTATGAAATAACCCCATATAGCATACATAAATCACCAAATAGCAAATCTATACATGTAGATCTGGGGAAGGTGGAGGGTTTCTAAAGCACGCTGCAACTGCTACAGCAAGCACTAGCCAAGTATCTGAATGTTGAGCAGTGAGCTCATTGGCTGCTAATGCAAAAAGAACCAATTAGCTGTGCCATGTGATAATTATGTCATTATGTCAGATTGAGGTTGACCCATCGGACTGCACCATCTAGAGTTTCATGACAGAACTTTGGATAAATATGCCAAGCAGCATGACCATGAGAAACTACAGAGGTTCCTGTACTGCATTATAGGCCTAAAGCAGAATGTATTGTTCTGATATGATGAACATACTGTCCAGAGTGTTTCTCCATACTGTGTCACAAGGCATCAGCCTAAGGCACAGTGATATTGAGTGATACAGTCAAAATTTGAGATCTCTCTTCTCTGACCACAGTGTTTCTGATGAAACTCTGCTGAGGCATGTAATAAAAAAAATCACAAATTATTCAAACGAGAGGCAATCGGTAAGTCTACTTGTCATAAGGTAATGCATGTAACACAGCACCCAATTCAAATCTGACAATGGGGCTAAAGAAATTATGAAAGGGGATGAGGCGGCACAAGATTAGACCATTCAGCAGCTGAGAGTACAAATTGAAGCTTTAACTACTGTAAGTGATTCTCTGAAACAGTCTAGAATGACAAAACATCCAAATTACAGTGATTACAGTGAGCAACAACCCCCAAAAAATCTGCAACTACAACATCCCAGCCAATAGTAAACCGGGCCGCACTATGGTCCAAGTGCAAGTCTCATGGGCCGCATGCATGTCATTTACATATTACATCATCAATACAAACCAACCAGATTTATAATATTATTTATAGCCTAAATATTATGATATATAAATGATTCCTTTTATGGAAATAAATAATTCTACTCACCATTAATAAAACACCTGATGCTGTTGGGAGCTGACCAATTTTGTGAAATTCTGCTCGAAAGGAGTAACAGCACAATGAAGTTGCGATTGTTAGTTGTGGTCTGTGAGACGCACACGGAAGCATTACTTGACACGTGACATTGCAGAAAATGTGCGTTCACAAATGTAGCCTATGTTGATTCAAATATGAAAAGTATTTTCGAATGTAATAATCTGAGGTTCTCTCCAGAGATGTTTTGCCACAAATCTGTAATTAAGGATGATTGCTGCAATTAAGGATGGGTGTTTCTTTTTACCTGAACATCTTCAAATGAGGGGCGGGGCAAACCGAAAGTTGACGCCGAAAGTCCAGCACTCTCTTAACTGCTGATGCTGCAACTATTCTAGTTTGAATGCGTTCCTTCGCTGGCATTTTCCAGATTTCGTTTTCTCCCTTAACAAATTTGTCCATTCTGATGCTCAATTTTACAGAACTAATGGCTGCTGATGACTATTTGAAATGAATTCTGCCAAAGTGCGGGCTTGTAAGTGTTCGTTAAGTGCGTAACATTAATTACGTGAGTAGGTCTGATCATGTCTGAAAATAATATATGAAATCAAAATTATTTCACATAAAAACATTATAGCTTATATTTGTTTAGTATATTTTTAAATTAATTTAAATTAACTGTAACATTCAGCACAGAGTCGGCACCAGGGCAATCTGTGATCACGTGCAGTTGCTGATGCTCGCTAATGCGTGCAATCGCTTTCTTATGTGTGCTGTTTTATCGGTTTCGCTTTCGAAATCGATCACATTCACCAAGGAGGGGCGAGGATGGAAAGTGGGGGGCACAGTAACTCGTTTGGGGGGGCGCGAATGCCCCCTCTTGGCGCCGTCCCTGATTCAGCATGGTGGGCCGCATTTCGATTAGTGACGGGCTGCAAGCGGCCCACGGGTTAAGAACCACTACTGTAGAGGGACAAGCAGTGATCGAAGTAAAGCAACTGTGCCAGTATGAAATTAATTCAAGCTGCAGCAACCTCTTCATACTAACTAAACCAGTCTAACCAAATTAGAGTTTCTAAGTTTACAGGGGAAAGGTATCTGCTGAAATGTACCATGAACAATTTTTCTGTTAGTATGAGGTGACCAGAAGAGTAAAGACAAGTACTTGAATTGTAAGAACAGGAGGTCATAGATAAAATCTCATACCATTGAACTATAATAAGTATTATAAAATATTAGAGATTATAAGAGGTAAAGAAAGTCAATCTGAAGTCTTGTTCACCCTAGCCAAGCCCATCGGCACAGCAATGGAAATTGAGGATGAAAAGGTTAGTGTTCAATAATACAGCCAGGGTGACCTTTAAAATGTTTGAATTTCACACAGACAATCTTTAAAAACTGGGTGACACCTAATCTGTCATGCCTTTAACCGACATGTCAAAACCTGTTACTCAGAAAAGTAACAGGTTTGACAATTTCAAACTAATTTGCAAATTGCTAGCTAATAGTCAAGTTCACAAAAAAACACATTTACACTTTGTTACTTTAAGATATTGATTATATTGATTCCGGACAGCACTGGCTAGTATCCATCTGGCGAATCTCCGCTCTCTACCCAACAAAACGGACGAACTCCTGCTCTCCCGGACAAATAAGGATTTTTCAAACTCTGGACATTCCAGACAGGGCGCTACATCTGCTGAGCTTTCAGCAATTCAGAGCGGATTGCGACGCAGAATCAATGGGGAAATCGTGTGGCGGTGGGACATGCTTTTACATCAACGAAAGGTGGTGTAAAGATGTAACTGTGTTAAAGAAGATGTGCTGTTCCAATCTAGAAGCACTTTTCATTAACTGTAAGCCTTTCTACTCACCGCGGGGGTTTTGCTCATTCATTTTCGTGTTTACATTCCACCGCAAGCGCACTTGAGCTCAGCTTTACAGAAACTCACTGATCAGATCACAGAGACTGAGCAACAACACCCGCACTCTTTTTTAATCATTCTCGAGGGTCTTTAATAAAGCAAATTTCTCCCGTGAACTGCCAAAATACAGACAGCATGTTACATGTCCCACCAGAGACAGTAATAAATTGGATTACTGTTACAAAGCAATACAAGATGCATATAACTCTGTCCCACGGGCAGCTTTAGGACTCTCTGATCTCTGTTTGGTTAATCTTATACTGACCTACAGGCAGAAACTGAGATCAGCTAAACCTGTATTAAGGACTATAAAGATATAGACTAATGAAGCAGAGCAAGATTTAAAAACCTGGTTTGATCTCACTGATTGGAGTGTTTTTGAAGCTGCTGCAAACGATCTGGACGAGCTCACAGAGACTATAACATCATATATCAGTTTCTGTGAAGATATGTGCATTCCTACCAGGACTCATCCAACTTACAACAACGAAAAATAAGGATTACATTATATTCCAGAAACTCAGCATCAGTGTGGAAAGGTCTGAAAGAGATCATCAATTACAAGACACCATCCCCCAGCACTGTGGAGAATCAACAACTGGCAGACGCTCTGAATAAGTTCTACTGCAGGTTTGAAAAAACACCCCACACCCGCCCTGAACGCCTCTCCATACAACCATTTAGACCTTCAGCAACCCCCCTCACCCCCACACCTGCACTTCAGATCAGCGAAGATGATGTGCGTAAGGTCTTCCGGAAGCAGAAAAGGAAAAAGCACAAGGCCCAGATTGTGTTACACCAGTCTGTCTGAAATCTTGTGCTGACCAGCTGGCCCCCATTTTCACACAGATATTCAACAGATCACTGGAACTGTGCGAAGTCCCTTCATGCTTTAGAATCAGAAATAGCTTTTATTTCCAAGTATACTTGCGCATACAAGGAATTTGTTTTAGTGTCATAAGCTTCCAGTTCACAGAGACAAAAACGACACACAGACAATAAAAATAAGATGAGAATAAAGAATAAACTGGGAAAAGCCGATTAGTCACCAGAAGAAACGGACGTCAGCGTGTGAGTGTCTTTAATACTTGTTCATAGATCTGTTGTTTAAATTATTTACTTGCTCCTAGGAAGGAATATTTCGTTTCCTACCTATTTGTAGTCTGCATTTTCGTTGGTTGATAGTTTTGATTGCACTTACTGGTAATTATAATCATTTGCGCCTCCATTGCTTCTTGGGCAAGGTGTTAGTTTCGTCTCGAGCCATTAGCACTCTGTTAGGCTTATTGGCTGGGCTAATCAGAAGACGTTCACAGCTGTTTTGACTCTATTCTCTTAATTAGACTGTGTATTTATTTGATGTCCGAGGCTGACGCGGAAGCGTTCAGCATCCTCGCGTGAAGACAGACGAGTGTAAAGACAAGCGACTTTTTCCTGTGCGACTTTACCCGAGCAACGACACCGGCAACACATTTAGGTATAATTTTTTCTCCCTTCCCTCACACACTCTCCTTTGCTATCCTCTATACTTCCACCTCTATCATGTGTTTCAAAACCATTCCGGTTGTCTCTCGACCACGCTCTAACAGCACACGCAGACGGCAACGTAATCCTGCTAACCTGCACCCCATCTCTACATATTCTACTACACCTCTTTCTTTCTCTATGGCTCTCTGGAATTGTCAGTCAGCTGTCAACAAAGCAGACTTCATTTCCGCTTTTTCTTTACAATCCACTCTCAGCATCTTGGGCTTGACTGAGACCTGGATTCATCCAGAAGACTCAGCAACTCCAGCTGCCCTCTCTAACAATTTCTCTTTCTCTCACACCCCACGTCAGGTTGGCCGGGGTGGGGGCACTGGTCTGCTCATTTCAAATAATTGGAAATACTCAACCCACTCGCCCCTATGCAATTACAACTCATTTGAATCCCATGCGATTACTGTAATGGCTCCTATAAAACTCCAGATTGAGGTGATCTACCGTCCCCCTGGTCAAATTCTAGCCCCCTTCCTAGAGGAGCTGGATGGGTTGCTGTCCTCTTTCATGGAGGATGGAACTCCACTCTTAGTTTTTGGCGATTTCAACATTCATCTAGAAAAGCCTTATGCTACAGACTTTCATTCGCTCCTAGCTTCATTTGATCTCAAACGCCTTACCACTACTAGCACTCACAAATCAGGCAACCAACTTGATTTAATTTACACCCGCGATTGTACTGCAGATAACATTCTGGTACAACCACTACATATCTCTGACCATTTCTTCATTAAATTCACATTACACTTTGCTACCAGGGTGCCACCAACCCCCTTACCGGTTACTTTTAGACGAAACCTACGCTCCCTTTCTCCCTCACATCTTTCCTCTGTAGTATCCTCCTCTCTTCCCTCACCTACCAATTTCTCATCTCTGGATGTGAATGCTGCTACTGATACTTTATGCTCTACTTTAACCACTTGTCTAGATGACATTTGTCCTCTCTCCTCCAGGCCATTATGGACTGCCCCTTTTAACCCCTGGTTATCTGATGTTCTTCGTGAACATCGGACCAGACTCCGAGCGGCAGAGAGAAAATGGCGAAAATCAAACGAGCCGTCGGACCTGAGTATGTATCAATCGTTTCTTTCATCTTTCTCAGCTGAAGTCCACACTGCCAAATCGTCACATTTCCATAACGAGATCAACAATGCTCCAGATATGCGTGATCTCTTCAGAACGTTTAATTCTCTCCTCTGTCCCCCTCCACCACCTCCCACCACTTCTATCACAGCTGATGACTTTGCAACTTTTTTTACAAACAAAACTAAAACAATCTGCAGTCAGTTTTCACCTCCACTCACACAGGACCCCCAACCAACTAGATCCACTGCTCAAACTCCCATCTTCTCCTTCTGTCCCCTCACTGAGGCGGAAGTATCCAAACTTTTCCTCTCCAGCCATCCTACAACATGTCCTCTAGACCCTATCCCCTCACACCTTCTCCAAGCAATCTCTCCCGCACTCCTACCAGCACTCACACATATTATCAACACATCTCTCCTCACAGGCATCTTCCCCACTGCATTCAAGCAGGCTCGGGTAACCCCACTGCTCAAAAAACCTACATTAAACACTTCTCTTTTAGAAAACTACAGATCTGTCTCTCTCCTTCCATTCATTGCCAAAACACTCGAACGAGTTGTCTTTAACCAGGTCTCATTGTTTATTTCACAGAACAACAAACTGGACACTAAACAGTCAGGTTTCAGGAGTGGCCATTCAACTGAGACTGCGCTACTCTCGGTCACTGAAGCCCTGCGAATTGCAAAAGCCAATTCCAAATCACCAGTCCTCATTCTGCTGGATCTCTCTGCCGCTTTTGACACTGTCAATCATCAGATCCTCCTGTCCACCCTCTCATCACTGGATATCACTGGGATTCCACTTCGCTGGTTTGAATCCTATCTCACTGGTCAGTCTTTCAGGGTGGCCTGGGGAGGGGAGGTATCCAAAGCACATAAATTGGTCACTGGGGTTCCCCAGGGATCGGTTCTTGGACCCCTCCTCTTCTCCACATACACTACATCACTGGCTCCCATCATACAGGCACATGGCTTCTCCTACCATTTCTATGCTGATGACACACAGCTCTATCTCTCATTTCGACCAGATGATCCAACGGTAGCTGCACGGATCTCAGGCTGCCTGGTGGACATCTCGGCATGGATGAAAGAAAACCATCTACAGCTCAACCTGGCAAAGACTGAGCTTCTTGTCTTCCCTGCAACTCCAACTCTATAGCATGATTTCACGATTCAGTTAGGTGCGTCAACAATTATCCCATCAGCTTCGGTCAGAAATCTTGGTGTAATCTTCGATGACCAGCTGACCTTCAAAGAGCACATTGCAAAGACTGCTCGATCTTGCAGGTTTGCACTACACAACATCAGAAAGATCAGGCCATTTCTGACAGAGCATGCTGCACAACTTCTTGTCCAAGCCCTTGTCATTTCTAGACTGGACTACTGCAATGCTCTTCTAACTGGACTTCCATCAAACACAATCAAACCTTTACAAATGATTCAGAATGCAGCGGCACGACTGGTCTTCAACGAGCCCAAAAGAGCCCATGTTACACCTCTCTTTGTCTCCTTGCACTGACTACCAGTTGTAGCTCGCATCCAGTTCAAGACACTGATGCTTGCATATAGAACAACCACAGGCTCAGCACCCACCTACTTCCACTCACTATTACGAATTTACATCCCCTCCAGAAGCCTGAGATCTGCTAGTGAGCGACGCCTCGTGGTACCATCACAGAGAGGCTCAAAATCACTCTCCAGAACATTCTCTTTCACCGTTCCTGGCCGGTGGAATGATCTTCCCACCCCCATCCGGAATGCTGGATCCCTGTCAATTTTCAAGCAACAACTGAAAACTCATCTCTTTCAACTCTACTTGAAAAAAAAAAAAAAAACCTCTTTCACTTTTTCAAAATCTTCATCTTTCTTTTTATCTTTCACTCCTTCCCTTGCTAGCTTGTACTTATTTGAACAATGCCTGAGACTTGGTGTTATTGGAAATTCCTCTGTATGTTTGCCTCTTCAAGATTAATTGCTTTATGTACTCCCCAATTGTAAGTCGCTTTGGATAAAAGCGTCTGCTAAATGACTAAATGTAAATGTAAATAAACATATGTAAATATAAATAAATAAAAAAAATTAAAAAGAAATAACTTGAAACAAATGATTGTATATACAGTTGTGCTATAGATGATAGAATGGGGTAGAATAGAAGAAGATGCAGAGATATACTAGGATGGAAGTGGTAGCAAATAAATATAAGGTTATTGCACATTGTTATTGCATAATGGGGGGGGGACATTTAACTGTTCATAAGTTGGATTACCTGGGGGAAGAAACTGTTCTTGTGCCTGGCTGTCCTGGTAATTGGGGCTCTGAACCTGTTTTTGTTCTTTCTCTGTCATTCTGTTGCTCTGTGGAAGCTTCTGTCACTTAAACAAATTCCTTGTATGTGTAAACATACCTGCACGCACCGAAGCTCATTTGGCTGGTGTACCTTTTCCGTGCTCATTTGACTCATGCCTGGTGCTGAGACAAAGCTGCAGTGCGTGTCTGAAAAGTCTCCCGTTTGATTTGGATGCAAAAAAATGGGGACAAAAACTGCAGTTTTGAGCAGTGTGCCCAAGCTTAGATCAGTGGTGGCCACTGCCACCCCTGGCTCCGCCACTGCTGCACGGATGAACCAAGTGATCACAACATTGTGTTGTTGTGTTGTTGCACACCTCAAATGTTGAGGAATGAAACAGTCAAACCATTTTAATTTAGAAAAAGAATCATGTTCGCGATCTTTAACGATCTATTAAATTAATGTCATGTTGGTGGTGACACCTCTCTTGCAACATATTTAGCTATCACAGATATTATACTTAGCTTTTTTGGCTTCTGATCGCAAATGCAGCCAAACTTCGGAGCACTTAAATTAGCGAGTAAAGGCCAATTTGCTGCCCTAGGTAAGATTTGCCTCACATTAGTGAATATTACTCCTTCTTAATCTGTGCCTAAACTGTGTAATGTGTGTGTGTCAAATGCGATGTTTAGTCTCTAAAAGAAGCTGGCGTCGTAAGTCATAATTGGTGTGGATGACCGTTAAACTTTGGCATCATAATGTATGTTTACAACAGATATAAAAGACCTGTGTATATCTTTCACGTTGAATTAAATAAGGGGAGCTGTGCAGGCGGGGCTCCGCCCCACACGGACACTGATTCGAGCAGCCGCCTGTGGGCGGGGCCAAATCGGACTGTTTAAAACAACGCGCCAGTGTGCAAAACTCTCTCTCTCTTCCTGTTCTCGCAACTCGCTCTCCAACACGCACAAGGACGACCCGGACAGTCCGCTGGACTCTCGCCTTAAGACCGGCTGAGACAAATTATCTAGGCGAATCAAAGACTTTGTAAACGCCGTAACGTCGCAGAACCAGCAGCGTAACAACGCTTTCATCTCAACGCAGAACCAGCATCAAATAGCCTCCGTGATTCCAACACGGCTCCCCGGTGACGTCACGGAACAGCGACGCGAGGCAGCGGAGTTTCCCAGAGCAACACGTTGAAAACGTGGTTTTACACGTGGGGACGAATAACAAAGATCCAGCCTGCTTAACCAACAAAAGCAAGTATCTCAAACTGAGTCTCTATTTCTAAATGAACTGGTAAATTGATCTGAACGCAGTAAAAAAGCATAGGCATTTGTCGTGATCTTTCCTGTTGGTTTAAGTTCAAAATAGCTAAGAGGGCTATTTTAACTTTCTGAGGTTACCGCAAAACCCATGTATGTATGTGTGTGTGTATGTTTGTGTGTTATTAGTCAGTCCCTGTATGTTAGAATATTAGTATTGTAAATAAACCTTGTTTCATTTTATAAGGAATTGTCTCTGGAATGTGATTTTCAAGTATTTTATACTTCTTGCCACAAAGATAACGGTACCTAGCTAAAATTTGAGCGATTATTAATCTCGTTTTATTGTTACCGTGGCCACGAGGCAATAGAAACGAGATTTAATAAAATATACTGATGTAGTGATCGCTGGACGAGCACTTAATAAAGTATAAATCATAAGTTAAATATTAATATTACTTTAATCAAGCAATATTGAATATTTAATAAATAATTCCCGGAGCTGAAACAATAGCTTCATTAAATAATTTTATTACAATGAGCACACTCACGCCCTAAATAGAGCAGCCCGGAAAATGGAGCACAGCTGAAGGAAAACAAAACTAGAGGTATTTCGTATGGCTTGGCGGGAAAGTACCCTATCCTACAGAAAAGCATTAAAAACTGCTAGATCTGATTATTTTTGTCTCTTTTAGAAGAAAACAAACATAACCCCAGGTATTTATTTAATACAGTGGCAAAATTAACAAAAAATAAAACATCAACTGGTGTTGTAATTTCCCAACAGCACAGCAGTAATGACTTTATGAACTATTTTACTTCCAAAATCAATACTATTAGAGATCAAACTGTAACCATGCAGCTGCCAACTGCAGTATCACATCAAATTGTGCACTATAGATCCCCTGAGGAACAATTCCACTCATTCTCTACTATAGGAGAGGAAGAATTTATAAACTTGTTAAATCAGCTAAGCCAGCAACATGTATGTTAGACCTTATTCCATCTAAACTACTAAAAGAGGTGCTTCCAGAAGTCATAGATCCTCTTTTAGCTATTATTAATTTGTCATTGTCAGTAGGGTATGTCCCCAAAACCTTTAAATTGGCTGTTATTAAGCCTCTCATTAAAAAACCACAACTTGACCCCAAAGATCTAGTTAATTATAGACCGATCTCGAATCTTCCTTTACTGTCAAAAATACTGGAAAAGGTAGCATCCTCACAATTATATTCCTTCTTAGAGAAAAATTATATCTGTGAGGATTTCCAGTCAGGATTTAGACCATCTCATAGTACTGAGACTGCTCTCATTAGAGAGACAAATGACCTGCTCTTATCATCTGATCGTGGTTGTATCTCTCTATTAGTGCTCCTGGATCTTAGCGCTGCATTCAACACTATCGATCACAACATTCTTTTGAATAGACTTGAAAACTCTGTTGGCATTAGTGGAAGTGCATTAGCATGGTTAAAATCATACTTATCTGACTGCCATCAATTCGTAGCGATCACAAGGTGTCATGAGGTATCATAACGATCACAAGTGCAGTATGGAGTACCTCAAGGCTCAGTACTAGGGCCATTACTTTTCACACTTTACATGTTACCCTTGGGAAATATCATCAGGAAACATGGGGTTAGCTTTCACTGTTATGCTGATGATACTCAGCTCTATATTTCTTCACAGCCCGGTGAAACACACCAAATTGAGAAACTTATGGAATGCATAGTCGACATAAAAAACTGGATGACGAATAATTTCTTACTACTAAATTCTGAAAAAAACAGGTGTTAATTATCGGACCTAAAAACCACACAATTAAGAAGCTAGAACACTGCCTAACACTTGATGGCTGCTCTCTCGATTCTTCATCATCAGTCAGGAACCTAGGTGTGCTATTTGATAGCAATCTCTCCTTTGACAGCCATGTTTCTAACATTTGTAAAACTGCATTTTTTCATCTTAAAAATATATCTAAACTGAGACCTATGCTCTCAATGTCAAATGCAGAAATGTTAATTCATGCATTTATGACCTCAAGGTTTGATTATTGTAATGATTTATTAGGTGGTTGTTCTGCACGCTTAATAAACAAACTACAGATGGTCCAAAATGCAGCAGCTAGAGTTCTTACTAGAACCAGGAAGTATGACCACATTAGTCCGGTTATGTCAACACTGCACTGGCTCCCTATTCAACATCGAATAGATTTTAAAATCTTGTTAATTAGTTATAAAGCCCGGAATGGCTTAGCTCCTCAGTATTTGAGTGAACTCTTATCGCATTATAGTCCTCCACGTCCGCTACGATCTCAAAACTCTGGCCATTTGACAATACCTAGAATATCAAAATCAACTGCCGGTGGCAGATCCTTTTTCTATTTAGCGCCCAAACTTTGGAACAATCTACCTAACACTGTTCGGGAGGCAGACACACTCTGTCAGTTTAAATCTAGATTAAAGACCCATCTCTTTAACCTGGCGTACCCTTAACACACTAATACGTTTCTAATATTCAAATCTGTTAAAGGATTGTTAGGCTGCATTAATTAGGTCAACCGGAACCGGGAACACTTCCCATAAAACACGATGTACTTGTTACATCCTAAGGAGGATGACATCTAAGCTAATATTAGTCTTTTGCTTTCTTATGGCTTCACCATAGCCACCCAATCCGGTCCTTATCCAGCCCAGATGATAACTGCTGTCACCAGATCCAGTCCGTATCCAGATCAGATGGAGGATCATCACCTAGAGACGACCTCTACAGCTCTGAATGTCAATGGAGAATAGGGCACCTAGATGAGCCCCAGAGACAGATCTCCAGTGAGGACTTCGTCACCTAGACAGCCATCTGGAAAAGACCAGTGGAGCCCTTACACTGACTTTGCTGCAGTTGGAACAAACTACTGGTTCGTCTGGCCAGAGGGGAACTGGCCCCCCGACTGAGCCTGGTTTCTCCCAAGGTTTTTTTCTCCATTCTGTCACCGATGGAGTTTTGATTCCTTGTCGCCTCTGGCTTGCTTAGTTGGGGACACTTCATTTCCAGCGATATCACAGACTTGATTGCACAGATACAATTTAAACTGAACTGAGCTGGACAATGACATCACTGAATTCAATAATTAAATGCCTTTAACTCAAAAAAAATCCTGTTTTGATATTGTGCAGTTGCTTTGCCACAATTTGCATTGTTAAAGGCACTATATAAATAAAGGTGACTTGAAACGAAAAATTCCACTTGTGTTACACAATCTCAGATCTCTGGAACTCCCAGATATTGTTATTGTACTATAAAAAAATGTTATGGTGCTTTTCCACTGCATGGTACGGAACGGTACGATTCGGTACGGTTCACTTTTGGGGGGATTTTCCACTGGGTACTGTACCTGGTAATTTTTTAGTACCACCTCGGCCGGGGTTCCAAGCGATCCGTACCGTTACCAAAACGTGACGTGTAAACTCTGCTGATCACTGATTGGCCGGAGAAAATCGTCCTTACTGCGTCACTGAACTTGCGACATGAGACCCATAGACCCGCTAGATTTAAATCAGCACAGCCAGGGAAGGAGCAGATGCAGCTTTTGTTTGAACAAACGAACCTTTTTGTATCAACCACAAAATAGCAGTGTCGTTGTCTGTTGAGGAAGTACAGACGTTCCTCTCGTTGAAAGCCGAGGAGCGGATCCAGTGGGAGCTTGATGGCGCGACGCCGAAGGAAAAAGCCTTAGGTATATACTTTTGAACTTGCTATATTTAATTTCAGAGTATGTCTTCTGTTTATATTTTTACCTTTGTATGTGTGTTTTGCTTCAATTAAAAACAATCTTATCGAATACGTGTACCTCCAGACTATATTAAATGTGTATTATTGTATGAGCACGTAATGAACCTCTTGAAAAAGACAAATGATTAATGCCACGATTATAAAAACCATCACATAAATAAAAAAAACAAGGGATACATTGTAAATTTTGAAATATTCAAAGGTTTATTGATAATTCACTTTACAGAACACGCTACATGAATAGTTAACTAATCAAGTAACGCAACACACCTGCCCTCCTCCTCTACAGCCCGTGGCACTGCCACCACAGTCTCTGCTGCTGGGGGGGGGGGTAAATCCCAAGCATTATCATAGACCTCTCCATTCTTGTTAAAAACACCCACATGCCGAGAATGAAGAACACTATTCCGTTTCCTTTGTTGTGAGTTTGTTTGTGGCGCGTTTACGATGATGTCACGGCAGTAGAGGCGGCGCAATTATAACGACGCGTGAATAATCCCGCCCACTCTATAGCGGTACTAAACTGCAGTGGAAACGCAAACCGACCCAAACTGAGCCGTACCGTACCGAGCCGTGCCGAACCGTACCGTACCATGCAGTGGAAAAGTGCCATTAGACTGTAGGCTTTCTAGACTAGGCTAACATAGTTTGTTCACAAACTTTTACCTCATAGAACCCTTAAATGCATACTTAAATGCATGTCCTTAGCGAACCGGGAGATCATACATTACCTTCTCCCTCCTTAACTTTTTTAAAGTTAGACATCAACTTTCTTAGTAGCCTATTACTCAATATATGCATTATAAACAATAATAAAATATAAAAGAATACCTGTTTTCGGATTAATTTTTTTAATGTGTAAATATATTTTTCCTGTGCAAATATATATACCTAAATATCTGATGACTCAATGTGCACTGATTCTTTCTTCCTCATGGTGGCACTGTTTAATACAAAATAGTGATGCGCGGATTGTGGTTATATCCGCGGGTGCTGCGGATGATCTGCGGGTCGGGTGGGTCGGGTAATAAAAAATGTTATTCTGATTATTTGCGGGTGGGTCACGGGTAGATAAGATAAATCATTAATGATGCAAATATTAGCTATATTTTGTAAATAGGCTACAGAAATTGAATAAAGTGTAAATTAACATATTAAAGTTATTCAACAAAACATTAGGCTGTTTAGTTATAGACAAAAAAAAGTGAAACATTTCAGTTTTGGTTGAATTTGAGGTTTTCACAAAATTTTGTTATTTAAACCCTATTCTAGCGATCCCAATGCTCCAACTTGTAATTAAACATCTAAAATGAACAGTATTTATACATTTTCTGTGGAGATCCGTTTTCTCTGCTCACTACGAGTATGTCTATTGTTGCAAAGCACAGCATTCCAGCATTGTGAATATTTATATTGAATTCTCCATGAGTCCAAACCAGTGAAATGTGATTTTTAAACCCATGTTGATGAAAACAAAAGGATCGCACCTCTGACTGACATTTGCAAAGCACATGCATAAGACGTGCCTTTCCGAGAGCGCACAATCTCCCTATAAAGTATATTATTGCGAAATATGGCTTGGCAAGATTCGCACATGCATATGTTGTCTTACACAAACGTTTAGTTAATGGTTGGGGGTTAAGTCTGATGTGTAATGTTATATTTAATCCGTGCATTAGGTAATAGTATTGTAACAACTGTCTATTTTTCTCAAAGACGTGGGGCTGATTGGAGCATTGCAATGCTACTTCACAGATACTAAGTTAATTGCTAGCGGGGCGCTAGCATCTATACGTCGCAAGTCTTAACCTTTGTTAGTAGGAAATACGAGCACTCATGTCCCATACATCGCACGACTCTAAGTGTCTCTGTGAGCTGGAGTACTGTCTTCACAAACCAGCAGAAGGCAGTATTATCATCTTTCTCCTTTTATTCCGAACATAGAATAATAACTACACATGCAAGGCTATATCGCCAAGTCCCCCCCCTACTCATCTCTCTCAGTGACGGTAACAGCCACCTTTTTATATAACAGGCAGAAAATTAACCAAACTAACTTTAACATAAACACATATAACATTGCTGATGCAAAAACCCAACCATCTTGCTTAAATAACGCATAAATCAGCTATAAACAAATACCCATAATGCACCTGGCTGCTAGCGCTGACTGCCAGGTCATTACAGTATGGAAGCTCGTTTCCGCCACTGATTAAAAAATAAAAAAGGTTATTGCAACTTTTTATCTCACAATTTTGAATTATTTTCTCATAATTGCATGATATATAAGCTCGCAATTGCGAGACATAAAGTCGATATAAACTCACAATTCTGACTTTTTTTCTCAGAACAAAAACTCAGCAATTTAAGCAGTAAGTAGATTAGGGCTGCAACTAACGATTATTTTGATAATCGATTAGTTGGTCGATTATTATTTCGATTAATCGATTAATCGGATTAACTGAAATTATGTTATTTATTGACAAAATACACACAATTCCACATTCTGCTCAATGTCCTTCAAACACACGGAATGCTATGAAAACATACAGTGCTTCATTTATTAAACCACCTGTCATAAAGAGAAAACAAATATTTTAGGAATCTGTCAAAAAATTGTTTAAATCTAAAAAAAATATTGTAATTTTTGGGCAAATTACAAACAGAAACAACTAATTAGTATTTATAATAACAAAAATGGCCTCATAACAGCTTGCATTCTTGCTTGCATTGTTTATGTACTTTTTGACTGTAATTGGGTATCTGAAAAAAAATTATAAAGTGCTCTGCCTTTCTGTCAAAGATAACAGCAATAATTATATTATAGCATTAGAAATAGCCTACTACTGTTTCTAAAGAGCTTACGCATTTTGGAGGACTAAACAATACAGAAAGCTAAACATGATTTTGGTAATCACCAATGCTGTTAGAGCAGCAGTGGCACAAACCTTACATCATTTGTTAAAAACCTTACATAAATGTGTTTTAATAAATTTGTTAAGCATTGTATTTGTGAATCTGAACGATTTTAGAAAATAATCAAATTTACCAATATTACGATTTAATATGCGCTTTTTTTTTAAAGCTCTTCATATTCATTATTAATCAAAGACATACAATAAATCAATGTATAGTGTGCAGTGTTGGGCACGTTAATTTAAAAAGGTAATTAGTTATATTAGTATTTACTTCTCACAAATACTAACCGAGTTACATCGTTATAAAATAAACTAATTACCAGGGAAAGTAACTATTGTTACTTAAAAAAAAGGTTAAAATATGACATAACTTGGATGCCCCAATATTAAATATGTTAAATAAATGAAATGGTCACCAAATAGAATAAATTATTATAAAACATTACACTAATCTACACCATTCTAATGTTTCTGTGGGACAATGTGAGAGACACCTATCAAATTCAATTGATTATTTCAGTCAAACAGTATAATATGATAGTATGATAATTTAGCATTATATAATGATAGAACTTTAGAATAACCATGTATGAATGCATATTTGTCATGTTGTCTGAACTTAGGACTGGTGGTGGTGCTTAAGATATTGTTTGTCATTTAGTGTTTCTATAAAAAAGGGGGAAAAACCTACAAATAATACTGATAACATACCGCGAATTCTACTATTAATAACCATATAAAACCCACTAAGGATTATTGAGCTGCTGGGTTCATGAATATTAATCAGGTCGTCTGCATTCGCTCGAACTGATTCGCTGAAATCAAAACAGGGGCGATGATAGGTGAGCACCGGCCAATGAGATTACTGTTTGCGCATTAGCTCCGCCCACTACAGGAGAACCCGGCAACCCGGATATCGTTTACGCGTAGCTCGTCAATTCCGCATGTTATAAAAGACCCGCGGACACGAAAACAACCCGCGGCAAACTGCGGACTTGGCAACATAGCAGCGTGCCAACATGATGCTTTCTCTGAAGACTGCTTAGATGTGTTTGACTTGAAGCAGCGCTGCTAGGCCGATCGGTGTGTGTCATCAAAGTACTGCGAGTGCTATAAGAGAGCGGACGTCTCCTAATGCTTTCTCTCGCCGTACTTGGATGTCATACAATCGTCATACAGATCCGTTGCTGGCCGAAGAGCTAAACACCTTCTACAGCCACTTTGAATGCACCGCGACTCCGTCGATCAGCACGTCAGGAAGCAGCAGACAGAGCAGCGATGATTATGCTATCACTGTGTCGGAGGATGAGGTTCGGAGGGAACTAAGGAGAGTGAACGTCAGGAAAGCCGCAGGACCTGATGGGATTACTGGCCGCGTTCTGAGGTCCTGTGCTGATCAGCTTGCTGGTTTGTTTACTTCCATCTTTAATGAGTCCCTCGCTACCTCTGTTGTTCCCACCTCCTTTAAAAAATCTGTCATCATCCCTGTGCCTAAGAACAGTAAACCCTCTTGCCTGAATGACTATCGTCCAGTTGCCCTCACATCGACAGTCATGAAGGTTTTTGAGAGACTTTTAAAGAAACACATTTGCTCCTCCATCCCTGCTACTTTGGACCCTCTTCAGTTTGCCTATCGGCCAAATAGGTCTACTGATGATGCCATCTCCCAGGTCCTGAACTCCTCCCTCACTCACATTGACAGCAAAAATGGCAACTATGTCAGGCTGCTATTCATTGACTATAGCTCAGCTTTCAACACTATAGTCCCCACCAAGCTGGCTGTCAAACTCTCAGACCTCGGCCTAAACACTTCACTCTGTGACTGGATTCAAGATTTCCTCACCGCCAGACCACAAGTGGTGAAAGTCGGCCAGTTCACCTCCAACTCCATCACCCTGAACATAGGAGCCCCACAGGGCTGTGTCCTGAGCCTCCTGCTATACTCTCTTTACACCCACGACTGCGTGTCCTCTCACAGCTCCACTTCTATTGTCAAATTTGCGGATGATACTGTGGTTCTGGGCCTCATTAACAACGATGACGAGGCCGCATACTTGGATGAGGTGGAGAGACTCACATCATGGTGCCAGGACAACTGTCTCTCTCTGAATGTGAGCAAAACTAAAGAGCTGATTGTAGACTTCAGGAAGAGACAGCAGCGGCCCTACACCCCTCTTATGATCAATGGGACCCCTGTGGAGAGGGTGAGTAGCTTCAAGTACCTCGGTGTAAACATCTCCGAGGACCTAACTTGGACTACACACATTCAGACTCAGGTTAAGAAAGCCAGGCAAAGACTGTACCATCTGCGACAGCTGAGGAAATTCAGGGTCTCACCAGCAATCCTGAAAACTTTCTATTCAGGGGCCATAGAAAGTTTATTGATTCAGTGCATCTCAGTGTGGTATGGTAATTCCTCAAACCAGGACTGCAAAGCTCTGCAGAGAGTCGTGCACTTAGCTGAGCGCATCTCAGGGTCTACTCTCCCCTCTCTGCAGGGCATCTACCTCAAATGCTGCAAAAGCAGAGCTCCTAAAATCCTCAAAGATTCAACTCACCCCGGCAACCATCATTTCTGTTTACTGCCATCTGGCAAGTGCTTCAGGAGCTTGATGGCAAAAACTGAGAGACTGAGGAGGAGCTTCTTCCCTCAGACCATCAGGCTCCTCAACACAAACCCAGTCTCATAAACACTTACAAGATTGTTAATGGAAAACATACATATTCTCATCACCCATATTTTTGTGTACATACCCTGAACAACCCGTCTGCACATCCCTCCTATTCATATTACTATTTATTAAGTCCCAGTACACTGTTTTTTGCACAGCTTATTGTTTTGCACTTTTTAATTCTATTGCACATTTTACTCTTATTTCTCTTTTTTTACCATATATATGCTCTTTTGTTGTGTTACTTTTATATAATTCTTATTTTTTATTCTTTTGCACTGTCCACTGAGCGGACCTGATTTGATTACATTTCACTTTTGATTATACCCTGTATAATTTATTATGTGACAAATAAAGAAAACCTTGAACCTAAAGAAAACCTTGAACGCTGCAAAAACACGTTGAAATAGAAACCGATCTCCAGAGTGCAAACCATAAAATGCTGGATAGTTTGCCAAATCTGCAATAAAAAAATACCATTATTACAGCTTTAACTGAGGGTGCTTTTCATTTCATTTGAGGATGCTTAGCACCCCCGTAGAACCGGGCCTGAGAGACGGCCAAAGAGAGAGGAATCGGTGCTGAATCACTCATTTGATTTGATGGTTTGAGTGAACTTATTTACTCATCTAATCTATATACGCTATATTGAATACATTTTTTTGCAGTAATGTCCCTCATTTTAAAGTTGAAAGCTGCGGTAATGAGTAATGCGATATATGTGCAATACCCCACTGAAATTCAGGACATAATTAAACATAATTCTATTATACAGAGGATTGTGAAATAGATTTCCATGACTTTTCCAAAACTTTCTGGGTTTATTTATTTGTCCAAATTGATAAAGGCTTGGAAATTGTTGTTTTAAAATTCCATGTTTTTTTATGTCCGTACGAACCCTGAATGTTACGAAATGTGACGATCGGTTGCGGGTCGGGTGCGGTTATCTAAATCAGACAAAAATATAGGTGCGGGCGGTTGGCGGGTGGATAATTTATTTGAAGCTGTGGATTCTGGTTACGTTTTAGCTCATCCGCGCATCACTAATACACAATGACGATGTGATGTTTCACTCAAAATTTCCCCAGGCATAAAACAAAAGAATATGATCAGAACTGGTTTGAATGGCTTTACTGCAGAGCAATTACTTTCATGTAGTGAAATATAAATTCCACTGTCATTTGATGGTGGATGTGGTGAATAAGCAACCAGTACTCAAAATATTGATTTTGAAGTTATTGAAAACGATCGGTTTGAGAAAATGTTAGAGATCGCGAATATGAGCCAGTGGAAGTGCGCCCTGACGATGACAGCGATGGTAAAACCATCTGCTCAAATTGAACCCTTCCAAGTTTAAAAAGTTAACAAAATATGCTTTATTTGATTCTTCTGTAATAAGTGTTTTTTTTTCTTATTGCAGCAGTTAGAGATTCGCCCATGCTGTATATATACAGGTCTCTAAAGAAACGAATATCATGATTGCCGAAACATTCATGCATTTAAAGGGCTAGTTTATTTGACCATAATCATTTATTACATCACATTACCTCTGTCGTTGTCCCATTTTTATTCTTCTCTTATTTAATTTTCTTCCCTGGAAGAAAGGGCTTCAGTCTTTTTAACACAGTGATGATTTATAAGTGAACATCTTTTACAATCAGGTACCTGATATATGTGGAAGTGTGGCTGTGCGGGGGAAGAGCATGCATCGAACTGAGGAGAGCAATAAAATAGTTGTTTTTGTGGAACGATCGCTTTTTGTGTAACAATTTAAATTTATAGTATTGAAGTAGAATTGGTAATAAAAAAAATCTTCATCATTTTGGATCGGCGGCGCACCTAGCATTTGCCTATTCCGCCTATGCCGGCCCCGCGCAAGGCGAGTGCATAGGAATCAATAGGCGGAATTGAAATTTTAATTTGACAACAAGTATCCGATTCCTGACCTTAAGTATTCGATTCTGAAATCGGAATCGATTTCCAACCCTATAGTACAAGTCATTGGTGTTTGGTGATGAGTTTTTGGCTCTGCATTTAAAGTCACACCAGTGGTGTTCAGCTGGGATTAGGACTTGGCTTTCTGCAGACCAGTCAAGTTCTTCCACACTGACAGAATCATAATTTCTCTTTGAACATTGCCTTATACACAGAGGCACTGTCATGTTAGAATAGAAAAGGGTCGTGTCCAAACTGTTGCTATAAAATTAGAAGCACACAATTCCCTAGAATATCATTATATGCTTAAACATTAATATTTGTACTCATGGCAATTACTAAAGTAGTCATACCTTTCATTAGAAGGGGGTGACCCAATACTTTTGTCTATATATAGTGTATCTGCCAATGTTCTGCACAATTCTTGATAATACGGCCTCTAATACCATCAGGGCCTGGACTTCTCTTCTCTTTAACACCCCGGAAAATTTTAAGACTGTATCCTTATCAACATTTCCACTATTTTGCTCAAAGGAAAAAATGTAAAAGTTGCCCATTCCTGACTAAAAATATGAAAATTAAAAAGATAAAAAAACATTGAAATCATTGGAAAGATCAAAATCAAGCTTCCCGTCAAAATAAATATTACATTTCTTAGATTGCATCCCCATCATGGACTTCACCCCCTCCCATGCAGAATGAGAATTTCCATTACTAAACATATACTTGTAATGATTCATCACTCAGACTGGGGTCCATTTGCAGCTTTATTAATAACTGAATCAGACAAGCAGAGGTCAAGACACAGATCAAGCAGAATGGTACGATAGACAGAGGGGTAAACCTGGGGTAGAGCTGAGATCGGGGCAGGTGGCGGTCAAACATGAACTAGGCGGGCGTGGGTCAGGGCAGGCGGCAAACCAAATAACAATAGTCCGAGAGGTCAGGCACAGGTCTCAAGGGTAGGCAGCAATCAAACAATAAACAAGGTCAGGCAAGATCTAAACACAAGGCAGTCCGAAATAAACAGGAGAAACGCTCAGTAATGTTCACCGCGGCAATACAAGACTTTGCAATGAGCCTGGGTGACAATGCTCTATAAATAGGCCAGGTAATGAGGAACAGGTGGGAAATGATGATTGTGGCCAGGTACGGGGCTGATGGGAAATGTAGTGAAAGGGTGAATCAGTACTCGGGTGATGGAGCCCACTGCTGGCCCGAAGAGGGAGCTGCTGAGGCGCTCTCCATAACAATACTCCATTTTATACTTGTAATTAAGCCTTGGCAATTTAAGTTCCTTCTTAAACTGTTTTTGTAATACCTTATACTGGGTCACATCATCTTGATTAAAACAAATGTTCCTCTGAATAATTGTGTTTTTTACAGATTTAGTGACCCACGCTTTATTGTTTGGATTGATGCAAATTCCTTTCTTGGGGATAACAAGGTCCTCACAGAAAGTAAAATAAGCTGACACAGTCTCTCTAGGTTCCTCTAAACACAACTCAAGCATTTATAAACACATCCCAATTTGTACAGCTAAAACAGTCTTGGAGAGAGTTGATAGATTCCTCCGACCACACTGGAACTAAACGGCATTCCGGCTTAGTTCCCTTTCGAGCTGTCACGAGACATCACGGAGAATTCTCCGTTATGGGAACTCCTTCCCTTCAACCTTTCCTGAAGTCCTATTGGCTCACGCCAGTCCAAATGACTGGCCAATTGTCGCAAAGCATGCAAATATGACGAGCTCGAGACAGTATAAATGTGATGCCCGCGACAATTACATCAGAATCTTCTACTTCACCTTGAATTCGTGGTGGCTACAGTATGCAAGATCTGCGCGGGACCAATCGAACCGCTGGATCATCACCTTCACTGCGTCGCCTGCCTGGGCCTGGCCCACGCCGAGGCGGCGCTGGACGAGTCCGACTGCGGACATTGCGCGGACCTGCCGCCGCGATATGGTTCGCGGCTTATTCGGGGTGGGGCTCACTGCCGCCAGCGTGCCGCTGGTGGGCCCCCCCTCTCCTGGCGGCGGGAGCGCCGTCTTGCCATACCACCGAACCCAACGGTCGCCTCATTCCCCGGTTTCCTTTCCCGAGGACTGTTTCCGCCCCCCTTCCAATATCGAGGGATTCGTATCCTTTGGCCACGAGGAGGGGGATGACGCCATGTCCATCTCGGTCTCGGAGAAAGAGGATTGGGCGGGATCGGAGCCCGATCAATTAGACAGCTCGGAGCCTTCAGACCTCCAAGAGGAGTTCATGAGGGTTCTGTCTAAGGCTGTACAGGAGTTGGAGCTTACCTAGAGTCCTCCAGAAGTAAGCTTGACTCGTGGTACTTCAGGTCCACACGCAAAGCTGACTCGAGGGCGTCGGTTCCTTTCTTCCCCAACGTACACGAGCAGCTGGTGAAGACGTGGTCTGCGCCCCAATCGGCGCGCGTCCACTCTAACACACAGGCCATGTTTTCCCACGTGGATGGAGCAGAGGCCCACGGGTATGTGCGCTCTCCCCCCGTCGAGGAGACCGTTGCTGCACACCTGTGTCCTGCAGCAGCAAAGACCCTAGGCTCAGACATCAGCCTTCCCTCGAAGCCGTGCAGGACCACCGCCCACCTCGCTAATAAAGCGTATGCCTCTGATGGCGAGGCGGCGTCCGCGTTGCACGCCATGGCAGTGCTGCAGGTGTTTCAAGCAAAACTCCTGCAAACGGCGGAGCTCTTACTGCTGAGGCAACGAAGGATCTGTGCGCGGCGACGGACTTCGCGTTGATGGCGACGAAGCGAGCGGCCCAGGCCGTGGGTAAAGCCATGGGTTTTATGGTCGTTCTTCAGAGGCACCTCTGGCTAAACCTGGCTGACCTCAAGGAGGCCGACCGTAAGGTGCTGCTAAACGCTCCTGTAACTCCCTCCGGCCTCTTTGGTGATGGCGTGGAGTCCATAACTGAGCGATTCGCGGAGGCTCAAAAGCGCGCCAAAGCCATGAGTCACGTTATGCCGAGACGCACCTTCCAGCAGCAGACGGCGAGATCCAGATCTTCGTCGGCGCCTGGCTCTGCCCAGCGGAGGGATATTCCCAGGCCTGCGGTGGGGACTGCTACTGCTCCTCGACAGGAACCAGATGTCCGGAGGAAAGCGTGGGGTCCCGGTAGGAAGCGCCAAGGTCAGCGGAGGAGCCCGCGACGCGACGCTCGCCCGCCCCCGGCTGCTAAACCGTCTTCCTGACGATCGGAGGAGAGTGCGAGAGCAGCCCAGCTCCCAGGCGCCAAAAGTTCAGTTGCTCAAATGTTTGTGTTGGGTGTTCATTCAATAAAAATGCATACATTCTCACAAAAAGAGCTTTCTCCTCCTCACTCAATAAATGCGGCTCCCCTTGCCCCGCCTCAGAGCAGTGCAGGTCCGCCGCCCACACAAGTTATAGCCGCGCATCCAACGACCAAGCCGCTAAAGCCGCTATGTCAGTTCATGAGCGCGTGGAAAGTTATTCCGGGAATCTCACGTTGGCTACTCAGCGCGATAGAGCGGGGATATACTCTTCAATTCAGATGCAGACCACCCCGTTTCAATGGCGTGGTGCAGTCTCTAACATCGCCTCGAAATGCCCAGGCTCTGAGACAAGAGATAGGCTGTCTGCTCGAGAAAGGAGCAGTAGAGCGAGTCCCACCAAACGAGCTGGAGAGCGGTTTTTACAGCCGCTATTTCGTGGTACCCAAGAGGGATGGGGGGCTCCGCCCAATTCTAGATCTCAGACCCATCAACAGAGCGCTTTGCAAACGTCCGTTCAGGATGTTAACGCTGAAACAGATCCTGGCGCAAATTCGCCTCGGGGACTGGTTTGCGTCCGTGGATTTGAAGGACGCGTATTTTCACATTCAGATAGCACCGCATCACAGACGGTTTCTGAGATTTGCTTTCGAGGGCACAGCGTACCAATACTCTGTTCTCCCGTTCGGGCTAGGTTTAGCCCCACGCACATTTTCAAAGTGCGTGGATGCAGCACTTTCCCCCCTCAGGGCGAGCGGGATACGCATCCTCAACTATCTGGACGATTGGCTGATTTTAGCTCAGTCCCGGGACATGCTACTCAGCCACATAGACTCGCTGCTCATTCACTAGGAGTCCCTAGGGCTACGTGTAAACAGGCGAAAGAGCATGCTCGCCCTGAGTCAGTCCATTACATATCTGGGAGTTTGCGTGGACTCCCTGGAAATGAGAGGCCGCCTCTCGCGGGAACGCGCGGCGGCCATTTTGTCTTACCTGCATCACTTCAGAGAAGGGAGCTCTGTTCATCTGGTTTACGGTCGATCGGCATTACGGTGGTTGTGCGAGAGGCCGGGCCGTTTCAAAACAGAGGCTTTCCCACTGGATTGTAGATACTATTACGGCTGCTTATACGAGCCAAGGTTTGGAATGTCCTTTGCACATTAGGGGCCACTCAACAAGGGCTATTGCTTCCTCGTGGGCGTGGTCGAGAGGTATGTCTATTCGAGATATATGCGCTGCAGCCGGCTGGTCTTCTCAGAATACTTTCGCCAGGTTTTACAAGCTGGACGTTCAGTCCTTTGCCTCTCAAGTGCCGTCGGTGAGTGGCTGATGCATGTTTTTGCTACATCGTTATGTGTGTGCTGCTGTCTCGCACAGTAAGTTATTACTCTGCATGACCCTCTTACCAATATGATTGTTCTGCCCTGTACTCAGTGCAGATTCCTGTATTTCGTGTTTGATTCTCTAAGTGCTACCATTATCATGCTAGGTTGTGTTTTGCTGCTAACAGTTTTCTCTGTGCAGCTCCTCACAGTGTTTCGTTATGCAAGTTTGCCCTGTTTTCAGCGCAGCCGACGTTATTTCTATCCAGATATGCAAATTTTGTATACCTTGGGTTTAGACGCTTATTGGCTTACCGCCACCTATCAGCTGTGAGCTCGCCTAACAGCGTCACTATTGGTGGGAAGTATGTATGTGCGTATTCTATCTTCGCTGTGTGTGTGTCTGGTACAGGCTTCGTAGCCTCTCTCATGGCGGGATTGAATATTGTTCCCATAACGGAGAATTCTCCGTGATGTCTCGTGAAAGCTCGAAAGGGAACGCTCCGGTTACTATGGTAACCTCGGTTCCCTGAGAGCGGGAACGAGACATCACGGTAGTCGCCGTGCTCGCTGCTCTCCAGCCTACGGTGTTCAGTATCCGATTCTGCTGTAATTGTCACGGGCATCGCATTTATACTGTCTCAAGCTCGTCATATTTGCATGCTTTGCGACAATTGGCCAGTCATCTGGACTGGCGTGAGCCAATAGGACTTCAGGAAAGGTTGAAGGGAAGGAGTTCCCATAACGGAGAATTCTCCGTGATGTCTCGTTCCCGCTCTCAGGGAACCGAGGTTACCATGGTAACCGGAGCGTTTTCTTAAGGACCGATTTGTTTAATGGAACCAAGTACACAACATTGTGATCTGACATACCCAAGGGAGCTCTAAAAAATGATTTATATGCTCCCTTCACAGATCCATAACATAAATCAAGACATTTCTTATAACGTGTAAAACAGGTTACATCCTGATATAAACCACTCAAGGACTTCCCCATTTTACAATGATTAAAATCACCCATAATGAATTTCGGTGCATCTGGCGTCATCCTTTGAGTCTTTGCACAGTTTTTGCGACAATTCGAGTTGCCGTATCAACATTAGCCTTTGGGTGAATATAAATAAGCATAACAAACAGCTGCGGGAACTTTCTGTAAATAATAGGGTTGTAGGGAAACAGATTAAAGTTCAATGTCAGGTGTACACAAGGTCTCCTTAATGACCACCATATTACACCAGTTTTTGTTCACATAAAGACATAAACCTCCACCAAGCGATTAACCCGTCACAGATGAATCTCTGTCCAAGCGATAGGGTTCCCCAAAGCCATCAATTTCCAAATCGGAATGAGAATTTTGTTCCTTAAAAGCCATGTTTTCATAAAAGCAAGAAGGCATGCACTGCTATACTCCTTAAGAAACTTAACATTTGCCTGAAGCTCATCCAATTTGTTACGGAGCGACTGAACTTTAGCTAACATAACCATAGGGAGAGGCATGCGACGATCGCCTTGTCTCTTCAGGATCGACTCCCCCTCTTCCTCACCTTTTTCGGCTTGGATATCCATTCTCGATTCGCCTCAGTAGAGTCCGGCCGAATAACTTCTACTGGAAACGCCATCAGAAGATCCACCATGCCACCTTCAGAGTTATGTAGAAGCAGGAGAAACTCACGGCTATACCCTATAGGTTCACGGAAGTCGCAAAAAAACCTCAAAAAGTAGCAAAACAACATTAAAAGTAAAGAAGAGCCTGACGTATTAAAATAAGTCATTGTTGTTAACAAATTAATAACAAACAACACAATAATTTTTAAAAACTGCATTCAACTACATGCTACCAAACTGCTGCTGCGTGTCGCCGTATCACAGCGCCACGGAAACCTTACGATGCATTGTTTTGTTAAAAAACTAGCTAGTCACGACTGTTTCCCGAAAAGAGTGTTGTTATGTTTTTAAATCACAAATTTGTTTTTATATTCTATTAATTCTATTTTTGATTATTTCAAAGGGATGCAAAAGGCACCGATTTCATGTAATGTCCCTCCCGATGATTGCTGTATCATGCATACCTGAATACTATAATTTGACATTGGAAATTTGAGCCCTGAAAGCCCTTGAACAGCATGGAGTGAAACTCAGACCAACCAAATATGAGTTCTTTAAAAGAGAAATACACTACGTGGGATGTGTTTTTCTGCTGAAAGTAGTTGCAAGACAAGTCACAAAGCACCATTGGGGACGTATGGTGTTTGATGAGATTCTTAAGCTTTGACAGAGCATACATTCAGAATACTCCAGAATTGCAAAACTGGTCTATGAGCTTCTGCCGCAAGTTAAAGGCACCAACCAGACCTTATATAAATAAACATTAAAACCTATATAGCCTATATTAGGACACAAGTGAAGTACAAAACCAAGTTTATAAAGGCAAGGCAAGTTTATTTATATAGCACATTTCATATACAGTGCTTTACATAAATTAAGTGAAATAGTCATGAAAAAAATAATCAAAACAAGGAATTAAAAATAATAATCACAGCAATTAAAACAAGGAAATTATATAAAATTTGATTTAAAATTACTTTAAAAGAGTTAAGATTAGAAAATGATTATACATAAAATGTAGTGCAAATAGTTTGGAAGTTGCAGTGCTCATTCAACAAATGCAAAGCTAAACAGATGGGGTTTGAGTCTGGATTTAAATGTGGCTAATGTTTTAGCACATCTGATCTCTTCTGGAAGCTGGTTCCAACTGCGGGCGGCATAATAGCAAAAAGTGGACTCTCCTTGTATTGTGTGAACCCTTGTTGTATATAACAGACTTGATCCTAATGATCTGAGTGGTCTGTTAGGTTTATATTCAGTGAGCATATTGGCAATGTATTTAGGTCCTAGGCCATTGAGTGATTTATAAATGAGTAAAAGTACTTTAAAATCAATCCTAAATGTAACTGGAAGCCAGTGTAAAGACATGAGGACTGATGTGATTTCTAGGTTATTTCACTAGGTTCTGTCATTCGGAATCATGGTCTTTCATATCACTGCTATGCTGATGACACTCAACTCTACCTGTCATTCCATCCTGATGATCCGACGATAGCTGCTCACATCTCAGCTTGTCTAACAGACATTTCTTGCTGGATGAAGGACCATCACCTTCAACTCAACCTTGCCAGGACAGAACTGCTTGTGGTTTCAACAAACCCATCACTTCACCACAAAATCACCTTACAGTTAGGCACATCAACAATAACTCCTTCAAAAACAGTCAGAAACCTTGGAGTTGTGATTGATGATCAGCTGTGTAAGTAATTTTGAGCTATTATTTCAGCTCTTGGGGAATCATTTATTAAAGATTCGATATTGATTTGATTGAATTGATATTAATCCAAAACTTATTATTTATACCGTTTTAGACCATTAAAATCAGTATATCTTTAACAATTTCGTTTATCTTACTTCGGGACCAACGATAAAACAAACAAAATAGTACCTTATCAAAATTTGAGCTAGGTAACGCGATCTTTGGCAAACAGTTTCAAACTTGAAAATCACACAGCACAAGACACCATTCTTTATAAATGAAACAAAGTTTTTTTGCTTACTGTTATTCTACGATGCATGGACTAAACACATATACACACATAGGCACACACACAGGTCAGGAGTTTTGCGGTTTGAAGAAACTTTTAAGTCTAGCACACTTTTGCTATCTCCTAACTTTAAACTGGAGGTAGATCACAAGCAGAGGCTTCGCTATTTTTACTGCATACAGATCAATTCACCAGTTTCCAGCAATAATAGCAATTTGTTTGGTTTACTTGCTTTTCAGTTGCTCTGATCGCTGATCTGTTGTTTTCCTCGTTGGGAAACCTCCGGCTGCTGATGTCCTTGCGTGATGTCACTGGGGAAACCCCTCTTGTGATTGGCGGTTGCCTGGTTCTTTGAGAAAGGTGACACTTGAAGTTCTTCTTGGAGTTCCGAGTGGCTTCAGGCTCTAACAGTCTCTTCAGTTAGACGTTTGTCAAAGTGTTTGAGTTCTTTAGATGGTCAGCCTGATGGTAAGGCGGTGAGCACGATCGCAGCGCGATCAGTGACGATGCCAAAGTTTTGCGAGCAGCACACACCGAAGCCTATGTGTCACTGAGTTTCAAATGGTCACAAGATTCCGGGAGTGTCTGAGGCTGGAATGTGTGCAGATCCAACACTCGTTGTACTGATGTTTATTCGAGTTTATTTATGGTAAGCCAGTCAGGAACAACATTGAAGTTCCGTTCTTAAGTACATCCAGATATTCTCCTCAAATCTATCATTGTTTTTATGGGTCTCATGAGATAAGACGATTGTCATCTAATCAGGGAGGCGTCATTAGGCTTGGTCAATTTTATGACTCGCACATGTCCAAGATAATAATCTTCTCGTGTTCCTTTTGATATGTGAGATTTTATGGTTATGTGGGTCTGTCCAGTCAGGTTCTACAGCTGAATTTCTCAGACCACACTGCTAAAAATGCCTGGGCCTGCAGATTTGCTCCATTCAACATCAAGTAGATCAGGCCCTTTCTTTTGGAACATGCTACACAACTCCTTGTTCAAGCTCTTGTTCTGTACATGCTGGACTATTGCAATGCTTTCTCTGCAAGTCTTCCAGCCAGTTCTATCAAACCTTTACAATTTATACAGAATGCAGCTACAAGATAAATTTTTAATGAGCCGAAAAAAATGCATGTCACACCCAGGGCCGCATTAACCATTGGGCTAGGCGGAACTGAAGCCCCGGGGCCCTAGCAAGTAGGGGCCCGTGATTGGCTGTGGAGTAGATTGACTGGAGCACCGATCGCCAAAGCCACCACGCCCCCCACTTATTAGCGCTGTTATTTAGTTGAGGTTTTCCGTAAAATGATATGCATTACCATTTGAGATTGAAACATAAAGTCTGAAATTTGTTTACCAATCAAATGCATTTATTCTATATTTGACTTTTGAATGATATGTGCATGTATCAGGTGATCGTTGCCCGTATCTGCATTTACCTCTTTTCGTTCTGTAATAATCTGGAAATAGTCGCGCAAAGAACAATATTCCACAAGTAAAAATGTCAGCCTAATTCTGAGAGAGAGAGCTCAAAAATGAAAAACTTTAAATACAAACAACAGAATAAAACATAAGTTAGTCAGTAAAATCCCTGCTGGATCCCTGCAGGTGCTGCTGGGCACCACGGAAGCAATGTCACTTCTCACCAAGCTTAGGGTATAAGGACGTTAACCTTCCAATTAGAAAAAAACCCCAAAGGAAATTAAGGTTTCCTCAAAACTTAGGTCAGTTTGTTTTATCCTGTAAAACAACAAAACCAACCCCCTAAGTCTATCGACTAAACAGCGCCACCACGCTGCCACCCTTATTATTAGTTCTAACCTTGGGAGTAAAATACCCAATTCTCTTATCTTTCCTCCCTGCTGCTATCTTCTAATTTGACTACTGCTACTGTTCGCTTAGATTTTGCCTGTGGGAAGATCATGAGCAGAGAATGTTTGCAATGGAACAGGTATTTGTGAAACTTGAGAACTATGTTCAAAACTGTTTGCTATTTACCTTCCTCTATTGTGAAATCCTACCCCTCCAAGTTAAAGCAGGTCAATGAGAAAATTTTAAGCATGCACGAGAGACACGCTAACCAGTGATGTGGTGTAAATTTAGCCATTAAGGAACCAGTACTGTCATTGCTATTGTTTTCGTCCATCCAGGAGAAAAATTTGAATACCAATCACAGTCCTATTACAAAAGAGAAAATCCGTTTACAATCCTCTGACTAGAAGCGTCCTTCCAAATCAGACTTAACAAAAAAAAGGAGCGACAAGAGGAAAATCTGCTACCAGAAAGAGAGATTTTGTTCTTGTCCCTCTCCCTCACCTTTGTATTAGACTGACCCCCTTCGGTTTGAGATCTCCCTCACCCCGCCAGAACATGTCTCACAAAACAGAACATGTCGGTCACTGGGAGGATCTGGAAACATGGCTAAGTGTTGCAACAGACAGCCTCCTCCCTAAGGCTGCTGAAACACTCAAAAATCAGACACAGGACCAGCTGGATGACAACATAACAAGTCTCATAGGACAAGACCCAAGGCAAAGCTACAGTCACAAAGAATTAGCCAAGATCACCAGCTCCTTAATTCACACACTCATCGCCACCCTCAAGTTGAGCGACAAGCACGCTGCACAACGCCAGCAGGAGCTGACAAGCGCACAACGACGCATAGAGCAGCTGGAACTTGAAGCTCAGGAACGACAGAAAGGGACTGATGAGGTGGAACAAGGCGCTGAGGAGGAGATCAACAGGCTAAAAGAGACTCTAGCAGCTACTAGCCATGAAATGGAGCAAATCAAAGAAGACTACGCTGATCGTGCTGACAAGCTACAGTATGCAGAGCAGCTACTGGAGAAGGCAAAGGCTGACTTCGGGGACAAAAACAGCAGAATCAAAGCCCTTGAAGCTCACTTGAATGAGTCAAGAAACGAGATCAGCCACCTAACATGAAAGCTCGACTATTTCAAAGAGGAATATGAATGTTTCCAAGAGGAACTCAAGCACGCTTATGAATTGTGCCATGAGCCGTCGAGGACTCAACATACACCGACCTCACCCCTGCCGAGCAGGACCAGGTCACCTGTTCCTGGACTGACATGGGAGCAAAGAGCAAAAGATGGAGGGGGTGGTGTTGAAACATTCACCAGTGCCCTCTGAAGAACTTTACCTCACGACTAAGCTAAAAGAATCTGCTGCAGCCATCCGCAGATCGTCGCACGGCTTGGACCTAAAAGACCTCGACAAGCTCGCCAGGAACATTGGCAAATTCAAACCCAGAATGCCAAACAGCCAAAATGTCCAAGCTTATCTCCAAGATATCGATTACCATCTGGAAATACGACCTAACGGACAAAGATAAACTCTATTTACTCCGAACGACATCCAGTCCTGAAGTTCGCAGCTTCCTTGACCGGCAGCCTGCTAATACAAAGACTGACTATCAACAGCTTCAAAAGGCCCTCATTAAAGAGTTCGCCGATCCTGAGTCCGATCAAGGCTTAGTGGCTGCCCTGGAGATGAGACAAGGGGCCTTGATGCATAACATTAAATGTGAAGCAGATAAAATATAGGAAAGCGCATACAATGATCTGTGTTTATTGTTAAGTGGGCCTTGATGGATAACATTAAACATGAAGCAGATAAAATATAGGAAAGCGCATACAATGATCTGCGTTTATTGTTAAGTGGGCCTTCATGGATAACATTAAACATGAAGCAGATAAAATATAGGAAAGCGCATACAATGATCTGTGTTTATTGTTAAGTGGGCCTTGATGGATCAAATTAAATGTGAAGCAGATAAAGTATAGGAAAGCACGCAAAGTCCTTCGGATACCGCTTTGTTTAACTTGTAAAAAAATTATAAAAAAAAGATCTGTGTTTATTGTTAAGTGGGCCTTGAAGGATAACATTAAACGTGAAGCAGATAAAGGAAAATACAAAGGTCTGCACGGGAAGGCAAAAATTCCTGCTGGGTGCTGTTTTTTTACTGTGTTGAGGAAGTGTATCAGGGGAAAAAGCAGTAGAGCTGACAGGTCACTCAGGAAGAGTGTAGTGTAGTCTGTTTTAATGTATGTGTCTGTGTCTGTGTGAATGACTGAGGTTGTATAAGAAAATACATTCTGTATCAGGTGGGCAAGAGCTGCGCACCTCTCCTGGACCGTCCCTTAGGTGGGGCCTGGCAGAATGTTGGACGCAGTTCGTGCCGCACCTGAGAGGGATGAATGAGTGAATGAGCCCTATAAATAAATAAAGGGACAAAGAATGAAAGAATGAGCCCTGTGTGAATAAAGGGACTAGATGGAGTGAATGTGTATCAATAAAGATTGAATCAAGATCTGTTATATGCTTTTATATATTTTAGAGGTCTATGTGATAAGAGAAGGAAAACATTTCTGAGATCAAAGCAGCAGAAGTGAGAACATTTGTCAGAAGTTAAAAAAGTATATTAAAAATACTTTTAAAGACAGACAAATTAATAGAGAGAAGTAAAAAGAGAAGTAAAATAAATATACAAAATATTTTAGTAGTTTTGGATATTGAGTGATTATAAAACAAATAGAGTTGATAGTATTAATTCATACAGAAAGTTTATCAGACAAAATAAAAATAATATAAAATAGGTTTAAAGAGGCATGTCACAAAATAAAGACTAAAAAATAGGAGAAAATAGGTTAAAATATTTAAATTAAGTGGGGAAAAAAATAGTAAATTAATTGGCTATAGAAAAATATATATTGAGTCTTAAATATTGGATTGTAAGATTATAGGAAAAAGTATGGCTGCCACTCCAGTGGATTTATTAGGATTAAAATATCCATTGTGTAAAGAACTGATAAACAAGATCTCAAACAAATGGCAGAAGAGAACTAAGAATATTATGACAAAATGGCCAGAGGAGGGGACATTTGATGTAGCAATGTGTTAGGAAATGGAAACTTTGATAAAAAACTATAAAAATAAAAGTATCAGTAAAACAAAAAGAGAAGTAAAACGACTAAAAGAGAAAGAAGTGATAGCCATGTTAAAAAAAGAAGGAAATTACGCATTAAATAGTATACAAGAGGCAAGGAAAATCCTAAAGGAGGCAGACAGAGAGACAAAGAAAAAGGAAAGGTTGTTTTTTACTCCACCCTCATTTCTGCCCCTAGAGGGACAATTCCCAATACTTAAGGGCACGGTAGAAGTTTCGGGGGAAATGCAAATGGAAGGACAAGTAGAGTTGGAAGATAAAAAGGAACCAGATGTAAAAACAAAGATAAAAGAAAGTGAAAGATATATACCGATAGATTGTTTTAGACAGGCACGAATAGCATTAGAAATTATGAAAACAAACCAGGAAAAAAAAACAAGATATGAGGAAGTGTTAGAAAAAATTAGGAGAAAAGATAAGGAAAATGAAAAGCAAGTAGAGGCTATGGAAGATGAAATAGAGAAGAAAATTAAAGACTCAGGAAAAAAGATACAAGAGGTAAATAAATTGGAAAGAGGGAGAAGTAAGTTGTTCGACAGTAGTGAGGATGTGAATGAAGGTGAGGAGTCATTTGATAGAGGAAAATGGGAACAGGGCAGAGAAAGGGGGACCCTCAGACAACTGGCTGCACAACTCCCAATTTTAATCAAGGGTGCACAGGGACAGTATGTCCCCTGGGCCTAACAGGACCTCGAGGGGCTGGTCACTCGCCTCCCAGACATTCACGAGGGGGCTGGAAAGTGGATTAAGATGTTTGAAGAAGACTATGGGCAAACTTTTAGCTGTGGGGGACATTAAAGCACTGCTGGCAAAAACTATGGGAGGAGCAAAGATGGAAGAAATTCTTCAAGCGTCAAATCTAAATAGAGCTGTGGACTCTCACTACATGGATGGAACTGTTTTTAACGCATACCATCCAGCAGTGTGGCAGGCACTGCGTGCTGAGTACCCGATCAGACTAGACCCTAAATCATTAAAGGGAGAACAGCTGTTGGACATAGAAAATCCAATCACATATGTTCAGAGACAGCTTAAAAGAAGGAAACAAGAGACTGAAGGGAATCCAGAAGGAGACCCATTAATGTCAACACTGTTTAGAAATGCTGTAATTGATGCCATGCCACAAGCTGTAAAGAGCAGGCTGGAGGACGTGGTTGGCTTAAACTCTAAAATACACAAAGAGTTCTGTGACCATGTGTCTCATGCAGTGGAGCAACACAAAAAAATGAACAAAAGCTCAAGACCCAAGAGAAAGAGCTACTGAGAAAATTAACTCAGTTACAACTTGAAGAGCTGACAAAAAAGAACAAGACAAAGATTCAAGCTTCAATAAAGAAAGAAGAATCAGAACAAATGACAGTGATGTCTCTAGTAATTGCTTCTCCACTAACTATTCAGCCAAGCCAACCTACAGCAGTCCCTCCAAATACACACCCGATTCCTGTACCCATAATGAATGTCTATACTCAACAACCAGAGCCGATGGGATGGAAAAGACAACCTGTACAAAGAGGACAGAGGAAGAGGCAAGCCTTATACTGGTCCTCCAGGAATGTGCTGGGGATGTGGACAAAATGCATAATATCAGCAAACCCAATAAGAGTTCAACTTAAGCCAGTCTGCCCAGAAAAGCACAATACCCTTTGCATCCAGATGCTGAAGTAGGGATAAAAACACTATTGAAGGTTTAGTGAAGGCAGGAGTATTAATAGAAACAACTAGTTACTGTAACACTCCAATTTTGCCTGTAATTAAAGCAGACAAAAATAGATGGCGACTTGTTCATGACTTACGAGCAATCAATGAAATAGTAGAGGATTTGCCAGCTGAAGTACCAAACCCACACACATTACTGACGAATGTCCCTCCTGATGCCAAATATTTTACGGTAATTGATCTCTGCTCAGCTTACTTCAGTGTGCCGCTAGCAAAAGAGAGTAGATATTTATTTGCCTTTACATATGCTGGTAAACAGTATACATACACCAGAATCCCTCAAGGATTTAAACATTCACCACACATATTTAATCGAATTCTAAAGGCAGATTTTGAAGATCTTATGACAGACAGTACACTATTACAATATATGGATGATTTTATTATTTGTTCTTCCTCATTAGAACAATGTCATAGAGACTCTATTAAGGTCTTGACAAAATTAGCACAAGGAGGTCACAAAGTGTCCAAAAACAAAATACAGTATTGCCAGCCTCAAGTTGAATACTTGGGAAGATTGATTGCATTTGGCACACGAGATATAGCTCCAGCACAGTTAGAAGGCATAAGTAAAGCACCATTGCCTCAAACAGTAGGACAAATAATGACTTTCCTAGGAATGACTGGCTTTAGTGCCGAGAGATTTGCCTCTTTCTTTTTTTTGCAGAATTGCTTCATTTAAGAAATCCATTAAAATGGAACACAGATGCCTTAATAGCATTTGAGACTATCAAAAAGGAACTGCAATAGGCCCCTACGTTGGGACTGGCTGACTACTCTAAAAATTGATATTTGTATGTGGCAAATAGAGCTGATGGTTATGCATCAGCTGTACTGATGCAATAGACTTGTAGTGGGAGGAAAAAACAGCCTATAGCTTATTACAGTAAAAGTTGGATAATATAGCACAGGGTTACCCACCATGTTATCAACAAGGCCTGGCATCAGTACATTATGCTTATGAAAAAGCATCCACACTAACCATGGGATATCCAGTAAATATTTATACTCATCACAAAATTGTGGAATTATTAGAACAAGGGACATTTCGGAGCAGCGTGGAAGCAAAGAAGTTTCAAAAAGTGTGATGGGAATCCCATCCAACATGGTGAAGAAATAGGTCAATTAATTTCTGTTATGATGCTACCAAAAAGACTAGCAGTAATCAAATGTCAGGCACATAAAAGGGGATATGATTATGTAATTAAGGGAAACAATGCAGCAGATTTAGAAGCTAAAAAAGCTTCAGTATGTCAGGTAGCAGTATTAGCACCTGTAGTACTAATAGAACCTCAACCTAAATTGGATGATGTAATTCGAATTCAACGACAAGCAAGACCCTATGAACAATCAATGTGGCACCAAAGGGGAGCTAAAAAAGACTCACAAGAGATCTGGCGAGCACATGAAGGACAAATTGTTGCACCAACTTCACTTTTGAATATTCTTATTGCAGATGCACATGGTTTTGACCATTGCTCAAGGAGGGAAGTAGTAAGGAAAATTAAACAGCAAGGATTTTGGTCTCCTTATTTACATGCAATGGTGGAAGAATTTTTGTCCACATGTGAAGTTTGTGCCAAATACAATGTGAGGAAAGGGATAGCAACACCAATAGGCCATATACCAGTACCAGAAGGACCATTTAAGCATTTGGTAATGGACTATGTGGATATGATAAAGTGAGTACAAGGCAAAAGGTACATGCTTGTGATCATAGACAGATTTAGCAGGTGGGTGGAGGCAGTACCATCAGCAGATCAAGGAGCAGGAACACTAATTAAATTTCTAACAAGAGAAGTAATTCCTAGATTTGGCATACCATCAGAAATAAGTTCAGATAATGGCTCGGCATTCATACAAAAAACTGTAAAACAAGTACTGCAACAATTAAGATTAAAGCAAAGATGAGGGTGTATTTACCATCCTCAATCACAAGGGGCAGTAGAGAGATTGAATGGAACCATCAAGGCCAAACTGAACAAAATATGTGAAAGTACTAAACTTAACTGGATTGATGCATTACCTCTTGCACTAATGAGTTATCGCATGCAAACTAACAGAAACACGCACTTAACACCGCATGAAATGATTACGGGTCGACCCATGCCTGTGCCATATTGTAGAGGTCCTTACAAAGGACCGCCTCTAGAGCAATTACAAATGAAACCGCTCATATATGAAGAAATTAACTGCCATACATAAAGCTATCTATTTACAGGAAAAAAGAAAAGAGCCCAGAGAGGAAACAGAGACATCATCACCAGTTGTTCCGGGTGACCAAGTATATTTGAGGGTATTCCGGAGAAAATGGAATGAGCCCAGGAGAGAGGGACCCTACACAGTGGTGAGAGCTACTCCAACAGCAGTCCAAGTGGAGGGAAGCATAACCTGGTATCATCTAAACCACTATACTAGAGTTTCCAAGAGAAGTACGGAAACAGAAAGAAACAGACAAGCAGATTATTCAGGAGAAAGGGACAAGGAGAAACAAGAGAGACAAGATGAAGTGCAAACTGAAGATTCACAAGGAAAAGATTCACAAGGAACTCAAATCCTCCTGTCAGATGAAGAGGAGAGAAGAGAAGAGAGAATAAATCTGACAACATACCTGAAGATCAACTATGCGCAAAGTGTCTAGGCTGAAAATCAACTGTTATTTTTTGTGATGTTACAATTTTTATGTTTTGATGTTTAATTCTATTGTCTTTTATACATGACTATGACAACCACAGGCAAGTGGTGAACCAATTACACGCTCATGCTTATAACATTGTTTTATATTAAATGAAGGGGTACGGAGACAGGATCTTTTACTCCATCCTATAGTCAAGTGTGGGGAGATGTTTGGTCCCGATGCTCCGCCAAAGTGCTGCTGCATAATCTAGTCATTGGTGATAAAACTGTGTGACTTATATAGTCGCTACATAGTGTTAACTGACAAGACTGGATTCTGAATTAGCACTCTGTGTGAAGAGAAGCAAATGTGAGACATACTAAGTCTCAAAGGGGGAAATATGTAGAAGATTTTTATTAGTCAAAATATGAATTAATCAAGTATAATCAAGGTGAATTTAGCCATTTATGTATCAGGTTATTCTTCCATTATAAGCATATATATATATATATATATATATGTATGTGTCCAAGGCCTGCATAAATGGATTGTGCTGACTTAGAGATAGGAAACATCTGTTTGAGGACTCTTTCCTTACTATAACAAGGAAGGTCTTGGGGCTCCTTCTCTTTAGGAAGGAAGCTAATTGTATGTGTAAGAAAAATGCATATGTATGAAATGTTTTGAACACGCCTATAGGAGACACTATTTAAGGAGGACACAAAATCATTCAGGAGATGCTTTTCTGCAGAAAACTCTCGGCTTTGTTTCTCTGTTTTAAATAAAGTCTATCTTCTGGCATCAAAACCCCAAGATTTCAAGAGTGATTCTTCAAAGAAAAGGCAGAAGCCACCACACCAGTTCCCCTCCGGCCAGACAAACCAGTAGTCTGTTCCAACTGCAGCAAAGTCAGATTGTAAGTGGGCCATTGGTTCCAGTGGTCTTTTCCCGATGGCTGTCTAGGTGACGGGGTCCTCACTGGGCACCTGTCTCTGGGGCTCATCTATGTGTCCTAGACTCCGCTGACGTTCAGGGCTGTAGGGGCTGTAGAGGTTGTCTCTAGGTGCTGATCCAACATTTATGGCAAAATTTGGTTAATTCAGTATAATCGCTGATGGTTGGCTTCCTCTGAGGTCCTCCAAGGGGTAGTCATAATCTCTTCTCATTTGTTCGGTCATCTCAAATCATTTAAGGGTTGGATCCAGACTGAAGCTTGTGTAATTCCTAGTTACCACAGGATGTTAATCCCATGGCAGAAACAGAGAAACAAATAAAGACAATTAGCATAACAGTTGTTCCATCCAGGAATAACCCTGGATAAAATTATCAGTTCAACCCAAGCTAAAGCATAATAATGTGCATTTGATCAGATATACTGGCAGTACAAGATTAGGAGATGCATTATATGAATGCTTGGCTAAATAGATGTGTCTTTAATCTAGATTTAAATAGAGAGAGTGTGTCTGAACCCCAAACGTTATCAGGAAGGCTATTCCAGAGTTTGGGAGCCAAATATGAAAAAGTTCTACCTCCTTTAGTGGACTTTGCTATCCTAGGTACTACCAAGAGTCCAGAGTTTTGCGACCTTAGGGAGCGGGTTGGATTGTAGCGTGATAGAAGATTAGTTAGGTACGCTGGAGCTAAATCATTTAGGGCCTTATAGGCAAGTAATAATATTTTATAATAACTGTTACGGAATTTAATAGGTAGCCAGTGCAGAGACTGTAAAATTGGAGTAATATGATCATATTTTCTTGACCTGGTAAGGACTCTAGCCACAGCATTTTGTACTATCTGTAGCTTGTTTATTGAAGATTCAGGACAACCACCTAGCAGTGCATTACAATAGTCCAGTCTGGAGGTCATGAATGCATGAACTAGCTTTTCTGCATCAGAGAGAGTTAACATGTTTCCGTAGCTTGGCAATATTTATAAGATGGAAAAATTCAGTTTTTGTAACATGGGAAATATGATTTTCAAAAGATAGGTTGCTGTCTAATATAACACCCAGATTTTTGACTGGGTGCCCGTTGATCTTGTGTAGGCACCGCCCAGGTGTACTTTGTAAAGACATCGGTCATGACCAGCACGTTCTCCAGCCCTGACCGAGTCGGCTCTAATACGGTGAAGTCTATGGCCAATATTTCATTTGGCCTAAAAGACAAAAGATGGCCCATAAAGCTACTAGGATGGAGTTGGTTGTCTTTGGAGGCCTGGCACCGTTCACACTCTTGGCACCATTGTGCTACATCAGCTGCCAGGCCCGGCCAATAGCAGCGCTGCCGCACCAACTCCGTGGTGAATTTTACTCCCTGGTGCCCATGCTCCTGGTGTAACAGCATCAGCACTTCGTGATGCAATAGTGATGGTAACACCACCTGCAGGGCCTCTTCTCCCCCATCCGAGCGGAAAATTCGGCGATGCAGTACCCCGTCCTGCTCACACAACCGACTCCACTGGCGTAGCAGATTCACCACAGCGTTGGACAATTGCTGACGCTCCTCTGCACTAGGGGGAATCCCACGCCTCCAAAACCTCACCGCCTCACCTATAATGGGGTCCTCCTCCTGCAATGACTGTATGTCCACAGCCAGACCGGGCAGAGCAGTCACGGCTGCATGAGAACCCACCTCCATCCCCTCAGCCTGCCTGACGATGGCTGGGAGAGCTGTACCGGGAAGTAACCCCTCCAGTTCACTCTGAATGGCGGGGCCCTTCCGGGAGAGAGCGTCCGCATTCCGGTTGCTCCTTCCGGAGCGATACCTTAGCTCTAAATCAAAGGCAGCTAATTGCGCAGCCCATCGCTGCTCAGTGGCCCCGAGCTTAGCGGTTGTCAGGTGGCTGAGGGGGTTGTTGTCAGTGAATACGACACACCTCTGCCCCAGCAGGTATTCTCTGAACTTCTCAGTCATGGCCCACTTGAGCACCAAAAACTCCAACTTCATGGAGCTATAGTTAGACATGTTGCGCTCAGTGGGCCTAAGACTGCGGCTAGCATAAGCTATAGGCCGCACCTTCCCTCTCTGTTCCTGGGACAGAACTGCTCCCAAACCCCCATGGCTAGCATCTACCTCCAAGATAAAGGGAAGGGAGAAGTCAGCATAAGCCAATACCGGGGAAGAGGTGAGCCTACTCTTCAACTCCTCGAAGCTCACCTGACACTGCTCTATCCATGCCGCCCCAAAACTTAACTCCGCTTGAGCCCTGGGCTTACGACCCGCAAACTCTGCTACTAGCCGGTGCAGAGGGGCTGCCAACTTGGCGAAACCCTCTACAAACCGCCTATAATAACTGGTGAACCCCAGGAAGGAACGGAGCTCAGTCACCCCCTTAGGGCGCTGCCACTGCTTCACTGCCTCTATCTTGCTTGGGTCTGTCGACACCCCCTGGGCAGAAATTACGTGCCCAAGATAAATTACCTCCTGTTGGAAAAACATACATTTAGATAAATTAGCCTTCAACCCCTCTCGCTCTAGCCGAATCAGAACCAACTCTAACCGCTCTAGATGTTGTGTCACAGAGGATGAAAACACCACTATATCGTCAAAGTACAAAAGAAGGGACTGACACTGCTGGTCCCCAAACAACCTCTCCATCAACCTCTGGAAAAAGCTTGGGGCATTGCAGAGCCCGAACGGCATAGGGTTCCATTCAAAAAGACCGAAGGGGGTGCAAAAGGCGGTCTTATGTTTATCCTCCTCCGTGACAGGAACCTGGTTGTACCCACTGGAGAGGTCCATGGTGGAAAACCACCGGGCCCCCGTTAGTGAGTCCAAGGTTTCCTCTATACGCGGCAGAGGGAAAGCATCTTTTCTGTTTTTTGTATTCAGCTGGCGATAGTCTACGCACATACGCAATGTACCATCCTTCTTTTTGGCCAACACAATGGGGGAGGCGTACGGACTACAACTCTCTCTAATAATGCTTGTATCCAGCAACTGATTTATATGCGTTTTTACCACATCGTACTCAGAAGGAGGTATCCGCCGGTACCGTTGTCGAACTGGGACCGAATCGGTCAAAGGGATGTCATGAGAGAGGAGTTGGGTACATCCCAACTCGCCATCGTACGCCGAGAAGATGGTGTGAAATCTTAACAGCAGAGACCTCACCTGTTCTTGTTCAGGCACCGTCAACACGGACAAATCGAACTTCTTGATTTGTTCCTGCACTGAAAGAAGAACGATAGGAATCTGAAGATTCACGGACGCCGAGACGGATTTAACTTCCGAAACACCATGGGGCAGGCTCACAATAAATACCCAGTGCAAAGTGCCCAAAACAGAGTTCCAAAAAAGCATTATATCAGTTTTACCTACATTGACCACGGGTACATAGACAGTGCCTCGGATTACCCGCGTCAATGCAGATGACGCCAAAAGACCCGCAGGCAACCCAATTTCTGGCGCTTCAAAAAGCACGGTGTCCCCAGCGAAATGCCCAGAGCAAGTGGCGGCCACCACTTTCATGGTGCCGCCCGGAATGCGGCATGCCCTACGACCCCGCAATCGGATCTTGCCTATCTGGCCATCCTGCGGGATAGCACTCACCTGACGACAGTGTAGTAAGGCTTGAAACACCGGCTTGGAGGCCTCGGACACCGAGGGTGCATCAAAGAGGGCCGGGCCATGCTGCCCAAAGAGTTCCTGATAGCACCGGCTTAATACATTCATCCCCAAAATACCAGGGACTTGAGCACCAGGAGGATCTCTGACTACCAGCACGCCACATCCTGAAATTACCTGACCACAAAGCTCAACGTCCAACCCAATGTAGCCCACATACGGTATCAACGACCCGTTGGCCGCTTGGAGCTGCAACCACTGACATGCCCTGAGATGATCCTGGCCACACGGTGCAAACTGCTCCAGAAAACAACTTTCCGTAATGGTAGACACCATGGAGCCAGTATCAATCAAACAGGGCACCCTTACCCCCCCCATACAAACAACGAGGTGAGGGCACGACGCCATTAAACGTGGTAGGGGGCCCAACGTCACCGAGTCTCGATCTTTCCCTACCGAACTGTGACTCTGCAGTTCGGCGGGACCTAGTTTTCCGTCGGTCGGGAAAAAGTCTGACCAACCCTCCTCCCAGAGGGCGACTCATGCCGAGCTAACGAGGGGGGAGGGGGAATGCGTTCCCCATCGCATTCACGGGCAAAATGGCCCGGTTATTGACGACGACAGAGTAACACACCAGAACGGGAAGGTCGATGAACATTCGGAGGAAAACGCATACCTGCAACACTCTGAGTGAGTTGATCTAACTGTTGCTGCTGTAATTTTAACATCTCCCGCAGCTCCCTCAACTCCGACTGAGAATGTCCTTGCACTCCATACTGGATACCGTAAGCCATTGGAACGGACTGACTCCTACCCCTTGCCCCTCCCGGCATTCCCACTCGCTCCCACCTAATCGCTTCCCCCCGTACTACCAAAAGGGTAGAGGCGGGCTGGCGGCGAACTAATTGCTTCAGTTCCCGGCGGAGGGCGCTATCGGCAACGTACTCCACAAACTGATCGCGCAACACAATTTCAGCATTAGGGATAGCATTGGGTGATTGTTGTTTAACCCTCTCCAAGAGAGTCATCAAGACAAGGGAGAACTCTAACAGAGATTCCCCGTCTTGCTGCCTCCTGGAGAAAAAGGCTTCTTGAAGTGCTACATATGATTGGGAGCAACCATACAACTCACGCATAATCGCAATAACCCTATCCGGATCTCCCCGTTCTTCACTGGGACGGTGCCTAATCTCCTCCCGCGCTTCACCTTCCAAGTGGTCGAGGAGAAAAAATGCTTTATCCGCTTTAGACAAATAACGAACCCGCATGCACGCCTCAGCCTCCTCCACCCACTCTTCAACACCGGTGCCGGATTTGCCACTAAATTTTGGACATCGTCTGTCCCTAGGCACACAAATAAACCGCTCCAGCCCAACAAAATTAGTTTCGACCGACTGGGGAGGGTCAGGCATTGCTGCAGAGGCAACCCCGTTAACGGTGCTAGGACCAGGTAGCTCACCTGGCACCTGCTCCCTCTCACGACGCAAACGATCATTATCTGCTCTCAACTGTGCCACCATTTCTCGCAACTCCTGCATCTCATCCTCCATACTGGTCATAGCTACACTTACCCCACAAATAGAAAAGGGCTGCCGATAGGGAAATACAACTTGCCCAAAAGGTCGGGACGCACGCTGCTGTTTTGCTTCTGAAAAGAGAAAAAAACAACCAATATTACATTAAACACCAAATTACCACCACGTCTCACGTAGAATTCTCTGCCTTACCAGTTAGCCTCCCCCTTTCCACACCGCATCCTCGATGGCTCCTGGAGGGAGAAGAAAAAGACACACATTAACAAAAGAAAATTACACTAAATAAGTAAAGTAAAGAAAACCAAGTAAAATTTACAGCCACCAGGTTATGGCGGCTAGAACACTCCAGCCCCCTAACAGCACAGGCAGACAATCAGCGCCCAATGGCACCAGGATAACGGGACCGGGGAGGAAGTGGAAAACAAACAACGAACATTATATGGGAAATACACAAAACCAAAGTAACCACAAAATAAACTCACTATTAGCAAAAGAAACCAACATATACCAGAAAAAGATATTGAAAACAACCCGGCACCAACAAAAATATACTAGACTGTACTAGCACACAAAACAAAATAAAACTGGTAGGCAGCCTGGCGGACGCAATACTAGAGAACTAACAGTCCAAGCGACCCGCCATATAATCAAACGGCGTTCAACCAGCAGCACAATGCACGGATACAAATAACAAATTAAACAAAGGAAATGTTGCCAGGAAGCAAAACAGCAGCGATGTCACATGTAGTGTCTTCAGCTAGGGCTTAGAGATAGTGATGATCCATTCCCCATTCACGGTTTAGGTAGAACAACGACCAAACGCAAAGCTGTATGGTTACTCACAACGGGTGCTGCGGCTCGGTTTACCGGCCAGCATTCACACGCACCCGCTCACGTGTGGTTACTGAAAGCAAACTCCGCCACAAACCTACTACAATGCCATCACCACCAGGTCCGCTCTAAATAAACTTAAATGGACCGAGACCGAAACGAACAATGCCAGGAAGGGAAGAACCCAGACTTATGAGGACCCGTACACCCGTCAAAATAAGGGTCCTTAAATATTATGGCCGATTCCACCTCATTGGTGTATCAAAGCCCCACTTAACAAGGACCAATCGACAGGCAAAATCACTTATCCTGCCACACATGTATACTGAAAATAGCAGAAGGACCTAGGACAGATCCTTGTGGTACTCCATACTTTACTGGTGATAATTGAGATGCCTCCCCGTTTAAATATACAAAGTGCTAGCGGACAGGTAGGATCTAAACCATCTTAAAGCCTGTCCTTGAATACCTTTTTAGTTTTGTATCTATGAGTATATCATGATCTATGGTGTCGAACGTAGCACTAAGATCAAGTAAAACTAGCAATGAGATGCAGCCTTGGTCTGATGCAAGAAGCAAGTCATTTGTAATTTTAACAAGTGTTGTTTCTGTGCTATGGCGGGGCCTAAAACATGATTGAAATTCTTCATAGATATCATTTTTTAGCAAGAAGGAGCACAAATGAGCAGACACTACTTTTTCTAAAATTTTTGACATAAATGGAAGATTTGAAATGGGCCTGTAATTTGCCAGTTCATAAGAATCTAGTTTTGGTTTCTTAATAAGAGGCTTAAAGGGCAGCTTAAATGGTTTTGGGACGTGACCTAAAGATAACAAGGAGTTAATAATATTGAGAAGCGGTCCTTCTGCGGTAACAACTCTTTCAATAATTTAGTGGGTACAGAATCTAATAAATATGTTTTTGGTTTAGATGCAGTGATAAGTTTATTTAGCTCATCCTGTCCTATAGTTGTAAAGCAATGCAGTTTTTCTTTGGGTGCGATGAATGAAGCTGAAGTACTAGACGCTGTGGAATCTACATTTGTTATTGTATTTCTGATGTTATTTATTTTATCAGCGAAGAAATTCATAAAATCATTACTATTAAATTGTGAGGGAATATTTAGATTGGGTGACATCTGTTTATTTGTTAATCTAGCCACTGTGCTAAATAAAAACCTTGGATTGTTTTGGTGATTATCTATGAGTTTGCGGATATGCTCGGTCCTGGCGGACATACTGTTTTTCCACGCAATTCTAAAGACTTCCAAGTTCGTTTTTCTCCATTTGCACTCAAGATTACGAGTTTCTTTCTTGAGAGAATGGGTATAACTGTTGTACCATGGCGCAGCACGTTTTTCTCTAACCTTTTTAAATTTGATGGGGGCAACACTTTCTAACGTATTAGAGAAGATTGTTCCCATGTTGCTCATAATTGTGTCTAGATCATCTGTAGTTATGGGTACACAGAGCAGTTGAGATAAATCAGGCAGGTTATTGGTGAATCTGTTTTTAGTGGCTGGAACAATAGTTCTGCCTGGACGATAAGACGGAGCCTTATAGTTAATATCAGTAATATGCAGCATGCACGATACAAGGAAATGGTCAGTAACATCATCACTTTGAGGTACGATATCTATATCAGTAAGATCAATTCCATGCGATATAATTAAATCTAGTGTATGATTAAAACGATGCGTGGGCCCGGTGACATTTTGCTTGACACCAAAAGAGTTTATTAGGTCAGTAAATGCAAGTCCTAACGCATCATTTTTATTATTTTTATTATCAACGTGAATGTTAAAATCTCCAACAATTAGTGCTTTATCAACATTAACCAATAGGTCTGAGAGGAAATCTGCAAATTCTTCTAGAAAATCGGTATATGGCCCTGGCTGTCTATACACAGTAGCCAGAGCAAGAGATAGGACAGATTTCTTTAGCATATCTGACAGTGTAACATTAAGCATAAGTATTTCGAATGAGTTAAACCTGTATCCTGTTTTCTGAGTAACATTGAGAATATCACTATATATTGTTGCGACACCGCCGCCATGACCAGTCTGACGAGGCTCATGCTTATAACAGTAATTTGGTGGAATAGATTCATTTAGACCAAAATGATCATTTGTTTTAAGCCAGGTTTCAGTCAGACAGAGTACATCAAAACTATTATCTGTGATAATTTCATTTACAATAACTGCTTTGGGTGTGAGTGACCAGATATTTAGGAGCCCAAGCTTTAAAAATTGTTTTTGTTCATTTATTTTGCATTTTTATGGTTTAATCACGATCAGATTTGTTCTAGATCCTGCATTGAATTTATATTTTGACCTCACTATTCGGGGAACAGACACAGTCTGTATAGATTGGACACTGCAAGTACCTCTATCATTTAAGTGGGTAGAACAAAAGTCATCATAGCAGCTTTTTGAGAATTGGCTTACTAGTCAGATGGAGCGTAGCGTCCTGGTGATGTTGTCCGACAGGAGTTCCGCTCCGACTCTGCTGGAGTGCAGGCCATCAGCACGGAAAAGCCTAGGACGCTCCCAGAAAAGATTCCAATTATTAACAAAGAGCAGTTTCTGATCTTTACACCATGACAACAACCATTAATTTAAAGCAAACAGTCTACCGAACCTTTCCTGTCTTCGTCAATATGTGGGAAGAGGTCCTGACACAATGATTTTCGTTTCGGGCAATGTGCTGCGTACCGTCTTGATCAGGCTTCTGAAGTCCTCCTTCAGTGTCTCCGTCTGCCGCAGCTTGGTGTCGTTAACCTCTGCGTGAATCACAACAGCTGCAACGCTCTCATTATCCTTCAGGATCGCGGGTATCTGCGCAGAAACATCAAGAACACGAGCTCCAGGGAAACAATGAGTGTGCACTTTACCTTCAGCTAACATAGCACAGACGTGCCGAGTCTCCGATGATCACAGCGTCACGTTCCGTTTCACAGAGAGGAGCGAAGCGGTTACGGGATGAGATGTCGAAGACCGGAGGGGGAGAAGTCGTCGACCGGGGCCTGGATCGCGTCTTCCGCTGCTGCACCCAAGGTCCTGGGTTTCCCGGCGCCGGAGTGAAGGACATCTGAGAAGATCGCGTCCCGGGTGCACGGGGCCTGTGCAGAGAAACACACGGAGTAGAGGTGGTGGGAGTGTTAGCAGCGCGCTGCATACTTACCCCGGACTTGTGAGCGTCAGCGTTGCTTTCCGTTTCCTCAGCTGGGCCTGCTTCCCAAGCAGCTTGTGCATCCGTCTCTCCACGGCCTCCAGCTTCACCGAATGCAGCTCGAATGTGTCCTCACCTGCACTCAAAGGTAGACACAAATCCGCCATTAAAGCAAGTAACAGTGAAACAATGGTAAATGTGTGTATGTGTGTGTGTGTGTGTGTGTTTGTGAATAGGGTGAATAGGCTGTGTTAGTGGCACCTGCGCTGGCTATGCTAATGGGCTATAAGCTAATAGCGGACTCAGGAAATCAAAATGAAACTTGCAATAACAAGGCGCTCTGATTATTTATCTTCTCTTTCCCCTTTTTTTATTATGCTTATCCTATCATTTTAAATGACAGACTGTGTCGAATTTATTTATTTTTTCTCTGCTGCACTTTTCACTGTGTTAACAGCAAGATGTTAAATGAATTTAGTGTTTTGACAAGACTAATAAAATAGCTAATAGGCTAAACCTTCATTGTTTTCCTATTGTGTTGTAGGCTGAATGTTAGCATAAACGAATTATATCCTGACAAAACAAATTATAATAGGGATTACAATTTTTGTATAACTTTTTCCTCTCTGTGAAACTTTATTCCGTGTTGGCAGCAAAATGTTATTGACATTTATCAGTCAATAAATTCAAGACTCTTGACAAGACGAATAAAATAAATACAGTTTTGTGCAGACTACACTTTTATTTGTTAGCCTAGCTCTCTTTCTTTCAGCAGAAATGTGAACAAACAGAATATATCGCGGGAGCGGAATAAAACCTAAAATAGTCCCGCGCAGACCTCTACATCACAGATCAGATTTCATTTATCACGTGAAGAGAGATAACTGACAAGAAGAGTGAGGTGAGAGACAACACGATGCGGAAGAGTTTCAAAACGAAACGTAAAAGCGCCCGTTTTAAGCCTGTTGACTTCTGAGTCTGACATTAATCTAAGTCAAGGAGAAAACTCACCGAGATCTACCAAGTGAAAAGTAAATAAATGATAAAATACACATTAAATAAATAATTAAAAAGGCTTGTTGTGATGTATCTTTATGTTGCATTAATTAAATAATAATAAATAAAATAGTGTTTTATTATTATTCACTATTCACGTCGCTGTATTCAACTATATACTGATCTGTATTCAAGCAGAAATATGAGTGATCGAGAGCACACATACACGGTTCGTTTGCACATCATTTATAACGGACACAGCGCGAATGCACGATCATGTCACTGTAATCAGCTTTACCATGATTACAAAACTTGCCCATCCAAACTTGTGTGTACTAGTGTGACACTGGCTTCTGTTATCCAGCGAGAGCAGTAGTTTGTGTATCATGTTCTCATACAGCGGTTCAGTCTGTATTCACACAGCGCCATGAGAACCGTATTTCTCCTCCTAAACACAGAATACGTAGAGAGGTGAATACGATCTATTACCCCTGATCTAAGTGATAATGTTTAAAAAAAAAAAACATTCGTTTCTCATTTATTTGGTTCCACAGTATTTGCTGATTTTTATTTTAAACACTGCTTGACGCCGAATTGCTGCTGATATTAAAGTCAAAGTAAAACGCGCACGGCGCTTACAGGCTTATTTAAAACCTAAGGAAAAGAGGGAAAACTCAAACAAAATATCAACTTCATTTTAAACTACAGTTTTAGGTTTATAAGCTGTTTAATAGGCTAAAGAGTGAATAATAATAATTCACTGGATAATGTTAATTCACTGGATAATATTCTCTGGAATATTGAAATAAGCTATAACAAACAAAACATTGTATTTTATTTTATTTCTCAACTGGCATGTTTTGTCAGAACTCAAATGTTTTTGTCATTCTAGATTATGAAAACTGCTGACAGCGCGGTTTATCTATTTACACAGAACTACTCAAACTGCGATCACTTGTGGAGATAATAAATCATTAATTTCGATAGAGATGTATTTATTTAGATGTTTATTGGCGAAATAATGGTTCTATAGTAAATGTTAATATAATTCAGCGTGTTTCAAACGAGTGAATCTTGTATAAAGTTACATGCGGTGGTTGTGCTGGAGCATTTCCTGAGTGAACAGTGCCCACTGCTCCAGGTGTGTGTGTGTGTGTGTGTATGTGTGTGTGTGTGTCCACTGCTCCAGGTGTGTGTGCACTTGGATGGGTCAAATGCAGAGAACAAAATTTCACTGCTGGTTATACTCTGTATAATTATGTATGTAAAAAAAAAAAACAATAATTAAAAACCGATATTTTTTTTTTACAAAACCGATAACCGATTATGGTAAAATGCTTAAATATCGGGAAAAATATCGGTAAACCGATATATCGGTCGATCTCTAATCATTACACATTATACACAAAATTTACACATTTTACATTGTGTACACATATATACACACAATAGTAGAATAAAATAAAAAAATAAAAAATACAAAAATAAAAATTACAATAAAGGTTGCAGCAGATACGGATGTCATGGGTGTGCGTTGCATGGTATCCAGTGATAGCAGATAGGTTGTGTTAGTGCAGTGTGTGCGTGTAGTCCAGTTGAAATTTGTTAAAGTGCAGTGCATGGCATATTGGATGTGGGAGTGTGCTGTAGGGTGTATTAGTTTTTTCTGTTCATTAGCCTGTTCAAAAAGCTATCCCTCAGTCGTCTAGTGCGGGATCGGATGCTGCGGAGACGTCTCCCTGAGGGCAGCAGAGAGAGCAGTCAGTGGGACGGGTGGCTGGAGTCTTTGATAATCCTCCGGGCTTTCCTTGTACACCGCCTGGTGTAGATGTCCTGGAGGGAGGGAAGCTCACCTCCAACAATGTGGCGGGCAGTTCGCACGACCCTTTGCAGAGCTTTGCGGTTGCCAGCGGTGCTGTTTCCAAACCAGGCGATGATGCAGCCGGTCAGGATGCTCTCCACAGTGCAGGTGTAAAAGGATCTGAGGATGCTGGGGCTCGTTCCAAACTTCCTCAGCCTTCTCAGGAAGAAGAGGTGCTGATGTGCCTTCTTCAGCACTGCGTCTGTGTGAGCAGACAATGTGAGATCCTCGATGATGTGAACGCCGAGGAACTTAAAGCTGTTTACCCGCTCCACAGGTGCCTTGTCGATGGTGATTGTGTGTGTTCTGTGCTCTGTCTCCTGAAATCCACCACCAGCTCCTTGGTCTTGTCGATGTTGAGTGAGAGGTGGTTCTCCTGACACCATTTAGTCAGGGTACTCACCTCCTCTCTGTAGGCCGTCTCATTGTTGTCGGTGATCAGGCCTATCACCGTTGTGTCATCAGCAAATTTGACGATGACGTTGGAGCTGTGTGTTGCTGTACAGTCGTGTGTGTACAAGGCGTACAGGAGTGGGCTGAAGACGCAGCCCTGCGGAGCACCAGTGTTGAGGATCAGAGAAGATGAGGTGTTGTTGCCCATTCTGACCACCTGACTTCTGCCTGTCAGGAAGTCCAGGATCCAGCTGCACAGAGATCTGTTCAGTCCCAGAGTCTGGAGCTTCGCAACCAGTGTGGCAGGCACTATGGTGTTAAATGCTGAACTATAATCCAGGAACAGCATCCTCACATAGGTGTTCTTATTTTCCAGGTGGAAGAGAGCAGTGTGCAGGGTGAAGGCAATAGCATCGTCTGTGGAATGGTTACTGCGGTATGCAAATTGTAGTGGGTCCAGTGAAGCAGGCAGCACAGAGCAGATGTAGTCTCTGACGAGCTTCTCAAAACACTTGCTGAAGATGGGTGTCAGAGCGACGGGCCTCCAGTCGTTTAAGCATGTGATTTTATTTTTTTCGGTATGGGCACAATGATGGATTTTTTTTAAGCATGAGGGAACCACAGACAGAAAGAGGGAAAGATTGAAGATGTCTGTAAAAACCCCAGCTAGTTGGAAAGCGCATACTTTGAGCACACGGCCTGGTATACCATCCGGACCCACGGCTTTTCGGATGTTCACCCATTTGAAGGATTGGGTTACATCCGCGACAGAAAGCGAGAGTGGACTCACCACTTCTGCAGCAGCCATGGGAGCGCTCTCTGTGTGGGCGGTGTTGTCAGCCTCGAAACAAGCACAAAAAGTGTTGAGCTCGTCCGGTAGAGAGGCGGCAATGTTCACAGTAGCTGGTTTGTTCCCTTTAAAGCCTGTGATGTTGTTGATACCCTGCCACATGCTTCTTGGGTTGTTGTTGTTGAATTGTTCTTCAACTTTGTTTTTATATTGTCATTTGGCGGCTTTGATGGATCTCCTGAGATCGTAACTGGCTTGATTCCGACCGTCAGTGTTTCCGGATTTAAAAGCAGATGTCCGCGCTGACAAGACTGATCGAACATTGCTATTAATCCACGGTTTTTGGTTAGGATAGATGCAAATTGTTTTTGTCAGTACAACGTCCTGTAAAGGAATTTTCCTGTATGGACAGTAATCAAACAGTGAGACATAGATTCAGATGTATGTATTACATGTTTTCTCGCTTGCAGTTAGAAAAGCATTCTGTGTGTGATGATGTACTATGATTGAGAAGTGATAGAGGTAAGGAAACGCAGATGGTCAGGGGGTCAAGGGGGCATTTGCCTCCCTTTTCTGTATAACCATTAATCGGTAAACAAACTGGTATCTTTCCCTCTAGAGGAGGGAAGGAGGAGGCCTTGGAAGGAAAGGACTATAAAACAGACCGGCACTGCTTCTCCTTACTTCTTCTCCTTAGGGCGCTCTTGCGCTCTTGCTCTCTTGCTACTTCTTATCTCTGGCTCTCTGGCTCTCTGGCTCTCTTCTTATCTCTATCTCTCTCTCTCTCGCTCCTGACTGACTCACAGCTATGTGTGTTAGAACTGAGGGATCTTCTCTTGCAAGAGAATAAACACTTTATTATTATAATTTGGACTCAGAGTGTCTCTTACTCAGTGATGATGTTTGTTAGAAAGAAAATTGCCACAACAGTCCTCTATACACTTCCTGATAAAACATGTTACGGAATCTGAATACGCCTCTATGTCGTCATCAGACGCTGCCCGGAACATGTCCCAGTCCACGTGATCAAAACAGTCCTGTAGTATAGAGTCCGATTGGTTCCGACCAGCATTGGATTGTCCTGAGGGCGGGTACTTCAGGTTTCAGTTTCTGCCTATAAGCAGGCAGGAGCAGAATGGAAGAGTGATCCGATTTGCCGAAAGGTGGGCGGGGGAGGGATTTGTATGCGTCCCGGAAAGGAAGTGTTGCAGTGATCCAGTACACGTTCACCACGCGTGTTGATGGTGATGTGTTGAAAGTATTTTGGAGCTATTGTTCTGAAGTTGGCTTTATTAAAGTCCCCCGTAACAACAAATGCTGCATCTGGGTGCGCAGTTTCCTGCTCACTTATATTGCCGTACAGTTCCCTGAGTGCCTGGTCTGTGTTGGCTAGAGGGGGGATGTAAACAGCCATGATTATGATCGCTGTAAATTCCCTCGGTAGCCAGAATGGTCGACACAGAAGCATATGAAATTCCAGATCAGGGGAGCAGAAGGATTTAATAGAGAGTAGGTTCCTTTCATCACACCACGAGTTGACAGATGTAGAAACAAACACCCCCGCCTCTGCTTTTCCATGTGAGCTCTTTCGTTCTGTCCGAGCGATGCACGGAGAAGCCCGTGAGCTCAATGGCTGAGTCTGGAACCATTGCAGACATCCAGGTTTCTGTGAGGCAAATAACGCAGCAGTCCCTTGTTTCTCATTGGTGTGAGATGCGCGCCCGCAGTTCACAGAGTTTGTTGTCCAGTGACTAAACGTCAGCCAGCAAAATGGTTGGAAGAGGAGGTCAGAAAGCACGGCGTCTCAGTCTGACGAGGATGACAGCTCTCTTCCCTCTTTTCCGCTTACGTTTTTTTGGTCTTGCAGCCCAGATAAAGGGCTCTGATGCGGTGTCTGTGAACAAGGCACCGGCATTCAAGAACTCGAAGTCTGGTTTGCGTTGCGCAACAGAGTAACCAATGTTTAAAAGCGTGTGTCTATCGTAGACAGTTATACAAACAACATCTAACACGTAAAACAACAAAAAAACGAATAAAACATACGAAAAACTGCAAAGTTTTCTCTGAGCTCGCAACACGGCTGCCATACTCGGCGCCATCTTGTAGAAGATTAGTTCTATAGTAATAGTAACTATTTATTAGTTACTAGTACTTATTCATTAGATACTAGTACTTATTGATAAATACTAGTACTTATTTATTAGATACTAGTACTTATTTCAATAGTGACTAGTAACTATTATATTGTTACTAGAAACACATTATACATTTTTGCCATTGACTTCTATGGGGATCCATCATTGAGATATCAACTATTCATTTTTGACTAGTAAGTATTCCACTAGTGACTAGTACTTCATTTTTATGTACTAGTAGTTATTCATTAGGTACTAGTACGTATTTGTTAGATACTAGTACTTATTCATTAGATACTTGTAGGGCTGTAGTACTCGAGTCCGGTCTCGAGACATTTTTCTATTGTCTCGGACTTGTCTTGGACTTGTTGGTATTTGGACTCGGACTTGGTCAATGGACTCGCCAAATGTTCTAGTTGGTCTCGACCGAGTCCAGTAATATATGCTTTTTTTTCTCTTTCAAAACAAAACCATTAATCTGGCTTGCTTGTTCCGCAAATGGGTAATGTAATTAGTTTAATTCTATCTAGAGCGGGCATTGCCATTGGTCGCCTGTTAAATGCACAGCTGCGTCATATGAGTGTGCGCCTGGCTCTGAGAGTGCGCGCTGCATGGAGGCATCATTTTTTTTTATTTTGGCCACAGACACGCTGTCGGCAAGTTGCATAATACAGTTTGGTTTTACAAAGTTTGTTGGAGTTTTCCCTCTCACTTTCCTTCTCTTTTAAATACCTCATTAATGCCTGTGTGCATTTTGCTTTCACTTTCATTTCCGGTCAATTGCTTATCTATAACTTACAACGACACATTTTCTGCAATAAACATGGGACTTTAATTAACAAAACGAATAAAATTACACCATTACCATGCTATAAGCCTAATATAAAATTACAAACTTACAAAATGTTTAAATGTAAAAAAAAAAAAAAAAACTGAAAATCATCAAACGCCGTGGCACCAAATGAATAAGAAAAAGAACGAATAAGAGCAAAACGAATAAAGCCTGGATGTAAAATTAAATAAATTACACAAAAATGTAAATAAAGTAAAACATAAGCAAACACCGTGGCAATGGCTGGGCGATTTATCAGATTTTATCGATTAATTCGATTTGAATATTTTGCCACAATTAGATTTTTTATAAATCGAGGAATCGCGATTTTGAATAGAAATATTACCAAATGCTAGAATTAGACACTTTGGTAATAACAGTAAAGAGAAAAGAACAATCCAACCACATGTCGGTGCACATGCTTAACCGCTCACGTGTGATGGTCTCTAGGTGCCATTCACACAGAATGTGCTTTTGTGTTGACGCGGGAAGTGGAATAGGAAAAAAATCAAGAAGATGGGAGTTAAACATATTTTAATGACTAGAACACTGCGTTTTTAGAATTAGTTTTTATTTTTAGTTTTGTAGTTTCATGCACAAGCAATAGAGACACTGCAAGAGACACGAGCGCAACAGTCAAACGCGTCCATGTTTACATAGAAAAAACTATGGAAAAGCAGCGTAATCGAATACAAAACATGTGAAGAACTACTATTTTATGTCTGATATTTCAGGTTTGCATCAGGGTGACAGGCTGAAAACCACTGTTTATTGTTTTACAGAGCCTTTATAGTTAATAATAGCACTCTATGTGTTATACCTTCAGTCATTTTGAATTTGAATTACTTGAGTTTTTTTGAGCATTTGTCTTGTATTATTTCAGAACATATAGCCTAATATGCATAATAAATGTGTGTACAAGATGTAGTTGTAGTTCATGCATCTTTTCTGCAAAGATATTTAGTGATTTGTTTACATCATGAAGACAATGTCATGTGTGGTGCACTTAGAATATACTTTTCTTTAACTAGAGGGTTAATAAAGAAAAAGTTGCTTGAATCATGTTGTAGTTACATTTTCAAGTTGACTAGTTAAAATCACACAAAATCGAGAATTGGTCAAATATTAGTGAAATTGCCCATGAAAGTTTTCATGTCATTACATTGTTTAGACCAGGGGTTCTGAACCTTTTGCAAGCTGGGCCCCCCCAAAGCTGGTTCATTGCAGTAGCGGTAGGTAGGCCTATTATCATTACTAGGCTATTGTTATAATTGACAGTAGCACCAGACTTCTAATGTGAGCTTGCAGACATTATTATTATTATTATTATTATTATGAGTAGTAGTAGGCCTATCGTCATTACTAGGCTATTGCTATATAATTATATGAGGTTACATGCTTTATTGTTGTTGTTGTTGTTGTTATTATTATTATTATCATCAGTATAGGCCTATTATCATTACTAGGCTATTGCTATAATTGGGAATTGGCACCAGACCTCTGATATTAATTTATGCTTTATTATTGTTATTATTACTAGGCCTAATAGTAGGCATCATTTGCATTTTTTTACAGAAGCTTGCAGGTAGGTGATGTTAATGTGAGACCTGAGCCTGCTTTGCCTTGCAAAGATCCTCAATTCTTGGCTCAATGTTTGATAAACATAGCCTCAAATCATCCTCGATTTGTGCACGATTGCGGTATTTCGTTTTGAGTGCAGTCATTTTTGAGAATCCTGCCTCACACAAATATGTCGACGCTGTTGTGAACTCTGTTCTTCTAAAGTGTAGAAAACTCAGAAGAGAAGACCAGGAGACTTCGGATTGGATCGTCAGCAGAATTTCTTTATTCTATGACATGTCTTGTTATCTGTAGCCATCGAAAATCTCATCTTTAAGTAATTTTTACAGGGTATCTTATAGACAGAATTGGAGGAGGGACTTTTGGGGGTTGAGACAAAACATCAAATAAAACAAGCATCTGAGGGAGGCGTTAGTTGGTTGCTAAACTTCCCTTCCCGTGGTTCTAATACACTAATCCACGAATTCACGTCTGGGCCAGGACAAAGCCATTTGCAGATCAAAGGTTGAATCTCTCAGTAGTCTGACTCATTGATCTTACCATTATCATAGAAACAAAAGGCTCAGCTGTCTCAAGCTCAAATGGTCAGGAAGTGTATCTAAATTAAACATTTAAGATAAAATTTGTAATCTTTCAATTCCCCCTTTGAGAGTTCTAATAACTCTCACAAAATACAAATTTAGACACTTAAAAGTTAATTCTTGTAACTTGTAATCGTTACAGGCACATAGTACATGTTCTGTGTTGCTTATATGTAATTGCATGCTGACACAGAAACAAAACATGCAATTCGGGTCCGTGAAGTTCTTACGGGTAATAATCTTTTCTGGTTGGAACTGTCATTTCCTTGTGAGAGCCGGGAGTCATTTGCAGACAGAAACACTTGATACTGTGGATGCATCGATAGTACGCAAGTAGGAGAAACAACAGCAGAATTGCTATTTCCTTGATCCACAGCCAGGGTTTACCTAACAAGTTTCCGAACCATGAAGAATTATCTTCAGTCATCTGGTGTAATTTTGCTGAAAGATCAAGAGTACGGAAATCTTGATCATGTTGATGGATGACTGAAGTTCCCGTATGTCTCTGCGTTGTGTATTTATTTTTTTTTCTTCTTCTTTCTTTTCTCTTTCTTGTGTGATAGTTGGCTCGGCAATGGGTCTAGTTGTTTTCTAGAGGTTGTGGCTTCATCCGCAGGTGAGAAGGGTGGTGCATATGGATCTCAGGACAGCCATCAGGTGGTATCTGCACAGAGGAATAAAGAAACACAAACAAGAGAGACCAACGGCACAGAGCAGTATTTGTAGAGTCTGCAAACATTAGGGTTGTATCCTCTGTTCAAAATATAGTCTGCTATGGTTGTTCCTTCTTTCCCTATTTCTTAATTCCTGCGACACCTAAAGAACAGTGAGGAAAGGATGGACTAATGGAGGGGAAAGGCCTATGAGGAAATCTTCACCGCAGGGTTGGCCCCCGAAGCCTGTTGCTTTCGGTTCTTCCCTGGGCTCCTCACTAGTTCTTGTGTCTGCCCTATCCTATCCCTGCAGGGGGAGGAACAATTCTAGACCCTTCCTTGACTACCTGTCCTGTGAAGTGGGTACCTTGATCTGAGTCAATGCAATCTGTGTAGATATTTGCAAACGATCCTGAAGCTAGCGTGCATGCTCTAGTTAAGGCTACTAGTTCTGCAGCTTGAGCTGAAAAATGATCTGGAAGACGACCTGAAGCAACTACTTCAGTGGTGGAAGTTACTGCATATCCTGCCCGTCTGTTACCCTCAATAACTTGAGCTGAACCATCAACAAACAACTCCAATTCTGCGTTCTCTATGGGAGTTTCTGCTATTTCACTTGTCGCTGCATATGTAAGCGTAACACAATCATGAGTCATTTCGCCTTCATCCTCTAACACAAATTCAGTCATTGCAGACATCATACATGAGGATGGGTTCGTGACTGGTGCACGCTGTATAACAATATTCGGGGCTGTGAGAGTTGCTAACCAATTTCCCCAACGGGAGGAGGTGACAGAAGTGACTTTTGCTTGATTCATTAGTGCGGACACTGCGTGAGGGCATTTTACGTTTACAGTCTGACCTAACACCATTCCTGATGAAGCCTGAAGCGCTAGATGAACTGCCTGTACTGCTCCGAGGCATGGGCCCATACCTTGAGCGACTATGTCAAGTTTACCGGAATAGTAATGAATTGGGCGTAAGCTGCCCCCATGATCTTGCATTAGACATGCAGTCATAAAGCCTAAGTGTTCATGGACATAAAGCACAAAGGGTCTATCAGATTGGGCAACTCCTAATGCTGGTGCTTGACATAGTGCTCTCTTCAAATCATTAAAAGCTTTGAGATGAAGTTCTTCCATACAAACAGTATCTGAATCTTTACCATGGCCTTTCAACAAATCATAGAGAGGCTGAGCAATCGAGGCATAGTCTTCAATCCAAGGTCTACAATAACCTGTTGTTCCTAAAAATGAGCGGAGTGTTTTAATGGTATTAGGCGGAGGTATGGCTTTGACTGAAGCCGCTCGATCCTGTGTAATGGATCTATTTCCTGCACCAATTGTTTGACCCAGAAATGTGACTTGCTTTTTAGCGATTTGAGCTTTGTGAAAGCTGCATTTGTGTCCTTTTTTATGCAAATAGTCCAACAATGATGCCAATTCAGTTTGATGTACCACATGATCTGTTGAGGCAATCAAAATATCATCGACATATTGGATCATAGTGGACTGTTTTACCGGACATTCTGGGTCACACAAATCACGTCTGACAGCCTGATGATATATGGTTGGGGAGTTTTGAAATCCCTGTGGCAATCGTGTCCACTGGTATTGCTCATAGTCAACTGTGAAAGCTAACCATGGCTGGCTGTCAGAGTGCAACGGTACAGAAAAGAATCCATTAGACATATCAATTACTGAAAAAATATTACAATCTAATGGTAAGCCATTACAAATTGTAGATGGATCTGCCACTAGGGGGGTGATTTTTTCAATATGTTTATTGGCTACTCTGTAGTCTATTGTAAGTCTCCATGTCCCATTAGATTTCTTGATGGGCCATATGGGTGAATTACATGGACTGTTGGTTTTAACTAGCACTCCTTGCGTCAGCAAATTTTCTACAATAAGTTTGATTCCCTGTATAGCTTCCTTATTAATCGGATATTGTTTGGTGACCGGAGGTGGAGTTCCTGTCAATTTAACTGGTTCTACACCTGTCAACAACCCACAATCATCCTTGTCTTTAGCCCAAATTGGATGATTCTGTAAGAAAGCATACTCGGGAGGGGTTGCATTATTGGTAGAAATCTGTGCTGAGGAAATTTTTATGCTAGTAGATTCTGAGGACATGTCTAAAGTTAGATTTATTTGTCTCAGAAGATCCATGCCTAAAATTGCACCTGTATTTAATGGAGCGCATAGCAATTTTGTAGTCAGAGTTTTTGGGCCAAATTGTACCTCTATGGGCGGAGTTTCATACAAAACAGAATCTTCACCTATTACACCAGTTAAACAAAGTTTGGTTTTCTTGTATGGGATGTTTAAACTTTGTGCCAATTTTGCAGGAATTACTGTAATTTCTGCACCTGTATCAAGCAAAAAATCAATCTCTTTCTCTTTTATGCTACCTTTCGCAAAAATTCTTTGGTCATTGTGTTGGATTACAGGGGAAAGGTAGCTACTCACAGCCCCAATAATTAGTTTTTTTCCTGGTCTTGTTGTGCTCTTAGAAGAGCCCGAACTATCTGTACCACAGTTTCAGTGGTCACTGGCGGAACTACTTCAGGGTTGTGTGCAGGCTGAGAAGGAGCATAATTATGCTTCTTCTAGCCCCACACACATGGACGGAATTTACAGGCACATCAGTTACTGATTGGAGAGCTACATCTGTTTCAAAGAACGCTTGTAAATCAGGGTAAATGTTATCAGGCTGACTTACTTCCACATCAGTTTTTGCTGCAATTTTCTTGTGGTTCAATTTCTTAGTCAAAGTGGATACTCTCGCACGGAGTTCATTGTTCTGTTTCTCTAGCTCTGCGTTACGCTGAGACTGTTGTGTCGCTAGCGTTACACTGAATTCCCTGTGACAACAGATAATGTCTTTCACATTGTTCTTACGAATACTTGCTCCTAGTACCTTTTTACACTCATCTACCGACCAAGTCTTGTCTGGATGAATCTCATATTTCTGCGTTAGTTTTTGTCTAACTTTTTCAGTGACTATTAGGTCCATTTGTTCCCCTAACAGCGTTTTGAATTCACTATCTGACCACAAAGGAGTCGCAAGACCAGTCTTTTCTGTGGTTGGAATCAGTCTAGCATTCATTCTAACCATTTTGTAAGTTTCTTCGGTACCACACAAACAAAACAAACAAAAAACAAAAACAAAAAAAAAACTTCTCTGATCAACAGAGGGTACACTTGTTAAATAATAAAAAAAAAAAAGCTTAACTATTGTTAACTTTCCAAATTACCAACACTTCACACTTAACTTCCCTGCCTACAAGAAACAGAGGATAAAACTAAATTATTAGCACGAAATGCTAACCTTCCCTGCCTGAAACAGAGGGTAACTAATTTTTAGCCCGTAATGCCAAAATCTTCCCTGCCTGAAAGAACAGAGGATACTTTCATCTCTAAAAATAAAAAAACTTTAGAGGATAAACTCTTCCCTGCCTGAAACAGAGGATAAACTTCCCTGCCTAACAGAGGATAAACTCTTCCCTGCCTGAAACAGAGGATAAACTTCCCTGCCTAACAGAGGATAAACTCTTCCCTGCCTGAAACAGAGGATACATTTAGTTAAAACAAACCGTACAGATGTATGTTAACTCTTCTCTGATGGCACAGAGGATACACTGGTCTTAGGTTCTTTTGGATTAGAGACAGCACTCACCACAACCCTTGGTTGAGAGAAAAATTCAGTCTGGGAATTTTTGTTCAGCTTTGAAGTTTCGCTGGATTCCAAAAGATGCAGATCTTTGTTTGAGCTTGAAGTTTTTCAGGTGAGGAAGCTGGAACTCTATCCGGCTTCACGGCACCATCTGTTGTGAACTCTGTTCTTCTAAAGTGTAGAAAACTCAGAAGAGAAGACCAGGAGACTTCGGATTGGATAGTCAGCAGAATTTCTTTATTCTATGACATGTCTTGTTATCTGTAGCCATCGAAAATCTCATCTTTAAGTAATTTTTACAGGATATCTTATAGACAGAATTGGAGGAGGGACTTTTGGGGGTTGAGACAAAACATCAAATAAAACAAGCATCTGAGGGAGGCGTTAGTTGGTTGCTAAACTTCCCTTCCCGTGGTTCTAATACACTAATCCACGAATTCACGTCTGGGCCAGGACAAAGCCATTTGCAGATCAAAGGTTGAATCTCTCAGTAGTCTGACTTATTGATCTTACCATTATCATAGAAACAAAAGGCTCAGCTGTCTCAAGCTCAAATGGTCAGGAAGTGTATCTAAATTAAACATTTAAGATAAAATTTGTAATCTTTCAACGCGAAAGGAAGGAGAATCTTCAAGGCGACGTCACAGAGTTCAGGATATTCCTGCATCAATGCTGCCCAGAATGACGAAAGAGGGCAGGAGCTAAAGAGTTCCTTCAGTTTACTGTCACTCTTCAGCTCAATAAGCTGTTCCTGCATATCAATTGATAGCTCGTTTGCTGTGCACACAAACGGATCTCGAACCCACGCAAAAGAGCGATAATCCTCTTTAAAGTACGTCGCAAATTGTTTTCTCATTGCTGACAGGTGCTCAGACGCTGATTGAAATAGGGAGGAGAAATCGTGTGACGTGCCTGCATCAGTGATAAAGTCTGCAAGGCTGGGGAACATGTCGCAGTTTCCTCGACTGATGCGGCCATGCCAGAGGTCTAGTTTTTGTGTGAAGGCGTGCACTTTGTCTGCAAGGAGCAAAATATGAGTTTCGCGGCCTTGCAAAGACAGGTTGAGGCCATTCAAGCGGTCAAATATATCGACCAAATAGGACAGAGACACAAGCAACATAGTGTCATCCAGATGCTTCGCCAGATCTGATTTGATTTCTGTCAAAAACCACTTCACCTCCTCTCGCAGCTCATACAACCGCTGTAACACCCGCCCCCTGGAGAGCCAGCGAACTTCAGTGTGCAGAAGCAGCTGTTCGTGCCCTGACCCCATCTCCTGGCAGAGGACCCCAAACAAGCGAGAGTTTAGCAGCCGTGATTTGATGAGATTTATAATTTTCACGGATTGGTTCAGCACGGAATCAAAAAGAACCGGCATTTTTTTAGCAGCTAGTGCTTCACGATGGACCATGCAATGTGTCCATTTCACAAGTGGAGCTACTTGCTGAACGCGAGCAGCTAGGCCACGCTCACGCCCCGTCATTGCCTGTGCACCATCCGTCCATAGGCCAACGCATCGGTCCCAGGCCAAACCATTTTCACGGATAAAAATATCAAGGACATTGAAAATGGCTTCTCCTGTAGTGTGCGACTGAAGAGGCCGGCAAAACAGGACATCCTCCTTAATCGCCTTGTCCCGCAGTTACTTGACATAGGTGAGGAGCTGTGCCTGCCCAGCAATATCAGTGGATTCGTCCAGCTGCAGCGCGTAGTAAGGAATCTTTTTTACGAACTCTATCAGTTGCTCTCTGATATCATTGGACATGTCTTCAATTCTCCTAGCGACTGTGTCATTGGACAGTGGTACTGCACCAAGTTTGGCTGCTGCACTATCGCCTATCATTATTCTGCACATGTCTTGCGCTGCCGGCAAAATGAGAGTCTCGGCGATTGTATGCGGTTTACCCAGTTTACCGATTCTTTTGGCCACTACATACGATGCCTCCAAACACTGTTTAGACACAGTGCTGTGCACTGAAATGGTTGCCTGTTGCTGATGGAGGCCATCAAGCTTTCTTTTAAAATATTCAGCCTGTTTATTTTTAATGCCAGCATGCTTTGTTTCGAGGTGCCTTTTTAATTTTTTCAGGGCTTCATACTGTCGTTTGCCAGCACCTCGGCACACACGACACACTGAGGTCTCAGATCAGCCGTGACTGTAAACCCAAACTGCAGGTATGCTTCATCGTACCTTCGAAGCTTTTTTGCAGCTGGTGGTGCGTCGGTTGGCTTGTTGGTCCTCACAAGAAATTTCTCCATTTTTGTTATGTTTTCAATAAAGTTTAGGCAATATGTAACTGTGTGTGTGGCTATGTTGAGAGACGTATCAGGGGCTAATCAGTCGGGACTTAGGCACGATCTTTAATTAAACAAACAAAATAATTATTTTGCAGACAATTCAGATTTTATTTTAATACTTAATGATTGTAGTGTGTGTGTGTGTGTGTGTGTGTGTGTGTGTCTTAGTCGCGTGGGTAGTTTTAGCTAAGTGTAGCTACTTTATTAAAAAAGTAATTTAAAAAAAAATACTGGCTAGGGCTGAGATTTGATCGAATCTTTTACAAGAATGTTTGTGGGTTTAGTCTTTAAAAAGACTGTTGGGGTTTTGTAGTAAAGGCCTATGTAAATCGAGATTGATAACTGACTAGCGAGAGCTGGCACAAGCGAACTTGGCAAGAGACTAGACTAGAGTGAATGGAGAGCTATGTCGTGAGTCAATTTAAATGCAGTGATTTATTTTTGTGTGAGAGTGAGTGAACATTTACATTTACACCCCGCTCTCTCAGCCAGGGCGGGAACAGCGGTGGCCATGCGCATGCGCGATTCATTTGCAGCCTGGACGCGGAGGGGTGTGTGTCTCCTCTCCTCTCTGCTCTGACTGCTGCGCGAGGCTACTGAGAGACTGACCGCCTGTGAGTGCTTTTGGACGGGAGAGGGACTCACAGCAGCACCCGCTGCTCGTTGAGCACAGTAGGCCTAACTGCAGAGTGATTCGTGCTTTCGAGTCTCCAAACACCACAAAAGTCTCCAAAAACACCAGTAAAAGTCGCTGGATTTGTCGCTTTTGACAACAACAAAAAGTCGCCAGGAGGATGATTTGTGTTATAATCAGTGCTTGAAGTGGGGGAAAAAGGTGGTGGTATTCTCTTTGCATTGGCAAATCATTACATTTTTACAGTGAAAAACAAAACTTGGAGATATTGCTGTTACAACAATTTATTGTTATTTATTTATTAACAACATAAATGTATTTAAACATGTATGTGTGTGCGTGGCTGCGTGCGTGCGTGTATTTCACAAAAACTAAAGGAAAGCTTTAACTGTAGCCTATATTCTGACTAGTTTATTCGTTTTATATATATATATATATATAAAACGAATAAACGAGTATTTTATAATAAACTAAAAATTAATATTTTATAAATATATATATATATATGTAACACATATATTATGAGAATGCATGAGAAATTATGCTATGGTGTGGACCCCTACCGGGTCCACACCATCCTAAATCGTTCTTGCTCCGAGCGGGTCTCGAACCCGGGATTACGGCGTGGGAGGCGGGCGCTCTAACAAGGAACGCCAAAGGCTACAGCCTGTAACATCAGTTGCTAGAGCGCCTCTTTTTGAGGTCAGGAGAGTGAGGTTTACACACAGCCCTTACTGGCATACATCCGTTACTTATATATATAAAACTAAATACGACCTCACGTTTTATACGTTTGCAGCCTCTGAAACTTCCATCCGGCATAAAAATTAATTCGGATGGTTCGATTTTCTGCATTTTTTGCTTCCGTAGCAAATATTTTGAGGGGTGTTTTTGACAATTGAGAGCCACTAAATGACGAATATGAAAAAACGAATACGACAGTTTCGGACTCAGTCAGGGTGCAAGGACCTTAAACTTTTGAGGCTTGCGCAGCTTCTCGAGGAGAAATCAAACAAATGAGTGCCGTTTTCTAAAGTCTATGAGCGCAGCACACACAAATAAACAAAATTGACATACTGCAGTTAAATTTCAAAATGTGGTGTTTTTATATTTATAACATTTGAATACAGTTCAGCAACATACATCACACGACCTGACGACCAAGAGAGCTGACAATTGACCATCACTTAATTTACCATCACCTCACGATTGAAAATGTGACACTGATTTCATATGACAGTTCAACAAACAAGTTAATAATATTAAGTAACTTACATTTTAGACGAAATAATGACTGTTTTGGTCTATTTTATCAGCGAAAATACATCTGATGAATCCAAACAAAGATCACAGCATAGCGCATCTCACAGCAACACTCAATGGTGTTTTGAATGATTCAGTGTTTTGAACGAGTCGGTTGAGTCAAAGATTCAATGACCCATGCACAAACATCTGTCTCAATCTTGATGAATCGGCCGTTTGAAGGAATCGTTTGAATGAACGACTCAATGACTCGCTTAATAAAACCGCTTATTACCTGCATTTGCTCTCACTATCGACAAACCAATCAAATTTGTTCAAAACTCTTTTTTTTTAAATCAGTCCAAACTCATTTTAATTTTTATTCAGGAGTTATGTATATACACAACTATAACTTTTTATGACAGTAGTTTAGTGCTAAAAAAAAAGTTTTTTTTTTTAGTTTTTTTTCTCCTCCCATCCTGTAGCCTACTCGCGCCCCGGTTTAGACCATAAGAAAATAAATTGAAAAATAACATTTTTTGAAAAACTATATTTTATTCATATTTGATTATATATCTTCTGCAGAGCACACAAGGACTACAATTAAATGACAAGAATAGACATCAAAAAGGCAAAATCAATGTGATTTTTTTATACCTGCAAATACATTTTAGGCTTCAGGATTTTTTTATACTAAACTTTGTTTAAGGATGATTCTCAACTATGTTTTAAAATGTATAACAAAATGATTTAATATACCATTTTGTTTTATGCAATATGTGTGTAAAAGATTCCATAAACTGGTTTCCCATTAAACACAGTGCACCTATACATTGTATCTAATTTGCATATTAATATGTTGCTGTTGGGACAGAATGTTGAAAAATTATTTTAATAATGGGAGTAATACATGGGCAGATTTTCATAATAATAAATAATATTTCATAAGCAAACTGATATATAATTTATTTCCCTATTCAATTTTTATGTCTCCCAAAATGCATAATAAACATACTTTTAGTTCTGGTGTCCTCTACAGTGAACATGTATGAAATTATGTCCTGTTTCATAACAGGAAGTCATATTTGAAAACCCATAACATTTTCCTGAGATGTTGCTTTATGACAAACAATCTGAAAATGATTCAGATTTAAATGACAATTACAGAATATAATCATATATCCATAAAGATGTAAAATGTTTCACTAAATTAAATATAGCCATTTTTAAAGACGTAGAAGAGGGTTTAAAAACCATTTAGTATCTCGATGAAGCCCTGAATGTGCTCTGTACAGGACATCCAGGGTTATAACTGTGACATACGGGGTCTCAGAGAAATACACTAAAATAGAATGTCCTCTACAGAGGCAAAAACTCCATAGCTGGGTCTCAGGAGAATAAATAAAATAGCCTAATTTGATCCTACAGTGTTGCTGCACATGCTTTTAGATCATTACAAACAATAATGCAAAATTATTATATTACAATAGAAGATATGCTGTCTCTTGTATCACATAAATTATCAATAATTAAGTGTGGTGGTTTTGAAGAAGATTATTTTTTTTCTTTCTCTGTTTTGATTGTCTCATTTGGACTTGGACTTGACTTGGACTCGAACCTCTTTGGACTCGTCTTGACTCGGACTCGATAGTCCTGGACTTGGACTTGTCTTGGACTCGACAAAGGTGGACTTGACTACAGCCCTAGATACTAGTACCTATTAAATAGACACTAGTACTTATTCATTAGATATTAGTACTTATTATTAGATACTAGTTCTTATCCATTAGATACTAGTACTTATTTTTTAGATACTAGTACTTATTTATTAGATACTAGTACTTATTCATTAGATAGTAGTAAGTATTCATTAGATACTAGTGAGTATTCATTAGATACTAGTACTTATTCATTAGATACTAGTACCTATTAAATAGATACTAGTAAGTATTCATTAGATACTAGTACTTATTCAAAATCTAAGATTTTTTATTTTATTTTACTTTATTTTACTATTTTTTTAATTGAACTCTACTTTAGCCGTTTTTGAATATAAGACGAGTAAAAAAGCAGATCTGACTAGTAAGATAAGAATTGTTACTAGTAGTGATTACAAAAGATACTAGTGTCTAATAAATAAGTACTAGTATGTAATGCAATTATTAAATGAAGCTATTGTTTCAGCTTTGGGAATTATTTATTAAAAATCAAATATTGCTTTGATTAAAGCAATATTAATCTTTAACTTAATTTATACTTTAGTAAGTGCGCGTCCACCGATCACTAACATCAGTATATTTTATTAATCTCGCTTCTCTTGCCTCGTGGCCACGGTAACAATAAAACGAGATTAATAATCTCTCAAATTCGAGCTAGGTAACGTTTTCTTTGTGGCAAGAAGGATAAAATACTTGAAAATCACATTCCAGAGACAATTCTTTATAAAATGGGACAAGGTTTATTTGTTATATTGCTATTCTAACATAAATGGATTAACTAATAAAAACACAAACATACATACATGGGTTTTGGTGAGTAAACTCAGAAAGTTAAAACAGCCCTCTTAGCTGTTTTAACACTTAAACCAACCAGGAAAGATCACGACAAATGCCTATGCTTTGTTACTGCGTTCAGATCAATTTACCAGTTCAGTTAGAAATAGAGACTTTGTTTGGAATACTTGCTTTAGGCTGGTTAAGCAGGCTGGATCTTGGTCTCATTTCCCACGTGAGTTCAACGCGCTGCTTCGGTCCTTTGTCTCGGATGCCACGTGGGTCGGTTCGTGTCTCTCCGGTGGCTCTCGTTTGGAAACACGTAGTATCGCTGGAAACTTCTGCGTGACATCACGGGGAAAGCTCTTCTCTCATCTGCGGTCGTCGAGTTCTTTGTTGAGATGGACCGCGTGTTATGCTACTGGTTCTGTGATGTTACAGTGTTTACAAAGTCTTTGATTCGCCTAAATAATTTGTCTCAGCCGGTCTTCAGGCGAGAGTCCAGCGGACCAGCCGGGTCGTCCTTGCGCGCCCACAGGCGGCTGCTCGAATCAGTGTCCGTGTGGGGCGGAGCCCCGCCTGCACAGCTCCTTTTTCAAGGCACATGATCACTCGTCATCTGATATTTAATTCAACGTGAAAGATATGCACAGGTCTTTTATATCTGTTGTAAACATACATTATGATGCCAAAGTTTAACGGTCATCCACACCACTTATGACTTACGACGCCAGCTTTTTTAGAGACTAAACATCGCATTTGGCACAACCTACACATTACACAGTTTAGGCCCAGATTAAGAATCGCCCTACATTGTCCTAAATAATTCACATTCAAAATAATCACATCAAGTCTATGAAAGGCCAAGTACAAAATTATTATTCATCTTGTTTCTTGAGTAGATGGTTTTAATAGTCATGAAATAAATGTGTCTTTTAGAAATCCTCCATGTTAATTTCCTTTGTTCTGTGACCGAAAGAAATCGCGCGCTTTTTTGTGCTGGATGAGGGGGAGGGGCTTTAGATCCAGACTTTAGTTGGTTGGTATTTATGACATAATACCTGAAAGTAACCAAATTCCCCAAAGATGTGCTGTTCTTCCATCACCTTTCTCTACACATCCCCCTTTTGCTTGGTGATGTTCCCGATGGAACGTTGGCAAGCACTGGAACAAGAAGCAGAGAGAACAGGCACATACAAGACACAAACATCATCTCTATCACTGACTGAAACCTGGTGCAGGGTAATTTGGGAAGGAACAGGTTAGAAACTTGAGAAGACATAGGGATGCATTGTTTATCATTATTGACAATTGGGTCATTTTGACTGGTTTAATTGTCAGGGGTTCGATGAGGCGGTATAGGCATGATCTCAATCAGGTTGGTCCAATTCTCGGGTTCGGGTTCTTGGTCGGGATTACCACGTCGAAAAAGGCGTGGGACGCCTGACGGGTATTTGTTGAGAGACTCTTGAACGGCGTTCACTCGCTTGCATAGGAGGAAGGCCAGTGTCAAAGTCACAACATATCCTACGATAGTAGAGATACAAAGCGTTGTGTCAGCAGCAGACAAAGACCGAATAATTGGCGCGCCGGCGGGCGGAAGGCGACCGATAGCTTCTAAAGCTGTGTCAACCGGTGTCAAATCAATAAAAGATTTCGATTTCAGCCTGATACTCATCGTCGGTAAGGTGACACAATGCTAACTCGTCAATATGGAGGATCGCGCCCTTCGGGACAGTGATCCATAAAGTTTGGTTGGGCAAACTTATGCGCGTGGCGGTGTCGTGTTGATCTTATGTGAGGGTAGCTGTTCGTGCTGGGGTATTGACCAGCCATCGGTTTCCGCTGAGTTCGGCTTGTGTTACCTCAACTTGAGAACGTGGTATTGCTTCGGCGAGGCAGTTAGTGTCGGGTTTAATGGTTTCTAAACTGCAGATGCCCTTGATATTATCGCGTACGCAGAGTTTACTCGGATAGAGGGAGTGAATGTCCTTAGTGAACGTGCCCATCCTTAAGTTTGGGTCCAGAAACAACTGCTCGTTGTTATCATGATACGCAGCGACTTTAGGAGTGTGGATTTTGACATTGGTTTTCGCTTGCCACAATTCCACATTCACAACGTCTTTGAGCCGGTAAACATTATTAACGTCGATAATGGGCAAACTGAAAAGAAACTAAGTCACCTGTTTCCGGGTTTGCGTATATGGGAATAGCGCTACCGGGAAAGGGCGAGATGGGTTTGGATGAGACTAGCGGGGCCCGCAGTGGCCGAAGGTACGACATTTGAACGAGGCTAAGAGGTATCACGTAGCACGGAATCCTATTCATGGCTAAGTTGTTGATCAAGGAACTTACATCGCGTATCATGTCGTTCATGATTTTGGCGGGTGGCCTCGATCGGTTGACAACGGTTCTCACAACGAGTTACGACGACTTTATTGACGGAAGTCGATCTCGATTTCAGGACCTGGATTCAAAGATTGGTTAAGGGGGTTCAAAGTGAGAGAGAGGAAAGGAAACACACAAAGTGAGACACGAGATAAAGAAAACCAAACGACAGAAACAAGAAAAAAATAATTAGAAAAAAAATAATTTAGAAAAAAAAAAAAAATCAAACTAAATGTAAAGAAAAATTGAGAGTAACTCCTCTCTACTAGATTGGTCCTAGCAGTGCTGCGGAGGAGAGAATATGGGTTGTGTCTAAGCATGGTTGCTACATGTTTTCCTAAAATGACAATACTTATGCTTGTGTGGTGTAGAGCATATGGTTGTCGGTCTGTGTCAGTGGGTTTGATCTTCCCCCTTTTCATGTCGGTGGTTTGGATTTGCCAGTTGGAACTGGCAACACATCATGGTGCATCGTGTGCGTGTGTCAGCATAATCCCCCTTTGGCCGTGAGGTACTACGAGCTTTGGCGCAGTGAGTGGCTCAGGGACATACGTGTGGACACCGTCTCGCAGATGCAGCATGTGCTTGACCGAGTGGAGCGTGCGGAGCTCGGAGGATGTGTTTAGGTCCGTGGAGGAAATGGAATGTTCTAATGGGTCTGACATATGAGCTGCCATGGTTCGTAGTGACGAATACGCATTTTGGAGGGTGAGGAGATCGTCAGCAGCGAAGTGAGGTGGTATGGCAATGCGGGAGGGGCAGGGGTGTGCGCGCCAGAGGCGTGCTGGCGGCGGGTTACTGCTGCCACTGTAGGGTTGGGTGGGAGGGCATGAAGTGTCCATGACTCTTCATGTAATGCACCTGCTTTGGTGAGGGCATTGGTTTGGTCATTTGAGGGGCTGGAGTTTGGGAGGAAACGTTTAGGATGTCAGAACTGATCTGGTGTTCTTCGGAGGAGTGGCAGATGACTAAGACAGCACTTTCAGGAACTTGAAGAGTTTCATCAGCAGGTGTTTGTTGGACGCTGCTGTGATTTGGAGTATTGGGTGTTGAGTTAGTGTTTAACTCTGTTGCTGGGTTTCCAGGGTGGGTTCCATGTCCATCTGAAGTTAGGGTGTTTACTGTTCTCTGAGAGTGAGGTGAAGCAGTGCTGTTTTCTGTGGCTGATTTGTTCAGCTTGTCACTGCCTTTTCGTCCGACAGCTAGTCAGGCTGAATCTGGTTTCTCTTTCTTTTCCATTTCCGAGTCGAAGTGCGGTGGTGTTTCTTGTTCTTGTGTGGATTCAGTTTGAGCTCGGTCAGTTTGGAATCTTGGTGAATTCTTTTGTCGATTCCTTGGGCTGACTGCTCCAGGGTGAGTTTGTCGCTTTCCCTTGGAGTTTCCATACGAGCTTGTTATCCCATGGGCTCTCTTGGTTCCATGAGTTATCCCAGTGTCGTCCAGGTGAGCGTTGACGTCCACGCGGTCCATCCCAGCGATCATACCTCTGTTTAGGTCGGGTGCCAGTGTGTGAGTCTCGTTCTCTGTTGGACGGGGGTGCATTCCACTCTCTGTGTGGTGGCTTAGCACTGTCTTGGCGTTGGGTGCCCTCTAGAGCCAGTTTATGGTGTTGAGTGTTGAAATCAAGAACTGCTGGGGTTTTTACGCACTTTTCTGAGGCCATATTTTGTTTATAGTAGGCCTTTTGCACCAAGTCTCGCAACTGCTGAGTGCTCATCGTTCGTGGGCATGCAAGGACGCCAAGATGGCGGCTTATGCCAGGATGAAGGTTCCTTAGGAAGAGAGTTTTAAAGTTCAGTTCATCTTCCATGTCAGATTCATTGCGAGTTCCAAAATATGCTTGTCTGAGTCGACTGTAGTAAGCTTGAGGAGTTTCGTGACGTCCTTGTCTCATCTCCAGGGCAGCCACTAAGCCTTGATCGGACTCAGGGTCGGCAAACTCTTTAATGAGGGCTTTTTGAAGCCGTTGATAATCAGTCTTTGTGTTAACGGGCTGCCGGTCAAGGAAGCTGCGCACTTCAGGACTGGGTGTCGTTCTGAGTAAGTAGAGTTTATCTTTGTCCGTAACGTTAGGTCGCATTTCCAGATGGAAATCGATATCTTGCAGATAAGCTTGGACATTTTGGCTGTTTGGCACGCTGGGGCTGAATTTGCCAATGTTTCTGGCGAGCTTGTCAAGGTCTTTTAGGTCCAAGCCGTGCGACGATCTGCGGCTGGCTGCAGCAGATTCTTTTGGTTCTGTCGTGATATAAAGTTCTTCAGACGGCGCTGGTGAATGTTTTAACACCACCCCCTCTGTCTTTTGTTCACGTGTCAGTCCAGGAACAGGTGACTTGGTCCTGCTTGGCAGGGGTGCGGTTGGTGCACGTCCTGTACTTGACGGCTCATGGCGTAGTTCATAAGCGTGCTTGAGTTCCTCTTGGAAACTTTCAGACTCCTCTGTGACGTAGTCGAGCTGTCATGTTAGGCGGCTGATCTCGTTTCTTGACTCAGCCAGATGAGCTTCAAGGGCTTTGATTCTGCTGTTTTTGTCCCTGAAGTCAGTCTTTGCCTTCTCAAGTAGCTTCTCTGCATACTGTAGCTTCTCTGCATACTGTAGCTTGTCAGCACGATCAGCGAAGTCCTCTTTGATTTGCTCCATTTCGTGGCTGGTAGCTGCTAGAGTCTCTTTTAGCCTGTTGACCTCCTCCTCAGCGCCTTGCTCCACCTCATCGGTCCCTTCCTGTCGTACCTGAGCTTCACGTTCCAGCTGCTCTATGCGTCGTTGTGCGCTTGTCAGCTCCTGCTGGCATTGTGCAGCGTGCTTGTCGCTCAGTTTGAGGGTGGCGATGAGTGTGTGACTTAAGGAGCCGGTGATCTTGGCTAATTCTTTGTGACTGTAGTTTTGATTTGGGTCTTGTCTCATAATGCTTGTTATGTTGTCATCTAGTTGGTCCTGTGTCTGATGTTGGAGTGCTTCAGCAGCTTTAGGGAGGATGCTGTCTGTTGTAACACTTAACCACATTTCAAGTCCTTCCCAGTGACCGACATGTTCTGTTTTGTGAGACATGTTCTGGCGGGTGAGGGAGATCTTGGACCAAACTGACACAGACCTTTGAATGGGAAACAAAGCAAAACAAAACAGGGGTGTAAGTGTGCACAGTGTAGTGTATGCTAGTGTTGAGTGTGATTCTCTGCGTAGTGATCCTCTGTGGTGGGGTGCTTCTAATTTGTAGTCTCTGCGTATAAATTATTGAGCACACATGAAGGCAGCACAGCTGGGAAACAGAGAAAGAAAAGCACACTAACAGAATGAGTACACAAGGACAATAACAATAAACAGATCTCTCTTTTAATAGCAGATTTTCTTATTGTCGCTTTTTTTTGTTATGTCTGATTTAGAAGGACGCTTCTAATCAGAGGATTGTAGGCGAAATTTTCTCTTTTGAGATAGGACTGTGATTGCTATTCCAATTTTTCCTCTGGACGGGGGAAAACAATAGCAATGACAGTACTGGTCCCTTGATGGCAGAATTTTACACCGCAACGCTGGTTAGCGTGTCTCTCGCGCGTGTTTAAAAATTTCGCCGATGTCCATCTTCTCATTGCACCTGCTTTAACTTGGGGGATAGGATTTCACAATAGAGGATAAATGGCAAACAATTTTGAACGTAGTTCTCAAGTTTCATAAACATCTGTTCAATTGTGACATTTCTCTCTATTCGTAATCTTCCCACTGGCAAAGTCTTAAGCAAACAAGTCAAATTAGAAGAAGTTAGTAACAGGGAGGAAAGATAAGAGAAGATTTATTCCCAAGGTTTAAAACTAATAATAAGTTGGCAGCATGGTGGTGCTGTTGAGTCGATATTGAGCTTAGGTTGGTTTTGCTGTTTACAGGGTAAACAAACTGACCTAAGTTGAGGAAACCTTAATTTCCCTTTTGGGGTTTTCTAATTAGAATGTTAATGTCTTTATACCCCCAGCTTGGTGAGAAGTGACATTGATTGCGTGGTGTCACTGTCACTTCACCAACACAACACTAGGGGGAGCACTATCTACTCTCAGGCCTAAGTAAAGAGGACCTTATTAAATTTTAGCTGAGTTAATCAGATCACCTAAGGAGATGAAGTATGGCCTACAGGTAGCGCCAGACTTGTGTTAAGTCTGAAATTATAATTAAAATTTGAATTTGTGGTTTCTAATTAAAATGAAATGATGTTATCATTAAAATTGATTGGATCGATTAGGATTAGAATTACAAGAGCAATCTACAATTGAGTTGATAAACCAATATTGTTGCAATATGTAAACAGGAAGTGTAATTAATTATTAAATGTAATTAGAATTTTCAAATTCATAATTAATTATGCAATTAAATTACAGCTTCCAAATCACTAGTTTCGGATTCCTATAATAGTAATTAAATAATTTCCAAACTTACTCATTCCTCATTGTGTCATTAACATCAAACCAAATTAATCTGTATCCTAATTACTTGTAAACGAAATTAAAAATTTCTGGCCCTCTTGATAATAAGTAAGGTTTTACTGTAGTTGTCAAATTATAAGAGCGCTTATGATTAATCAATGGATACTGTTGCTACTTGGAGGCAGGAATTGAAATTATTTTATGAAATGAAATTAATTTCAAATTTGTAATTAATTATGATATTCAATTAACAATTCAAAATTCCTAACAATAGCAACTTATCCACTGATGTGTTTTAAAATCAGGAAAGCCGTTATAATTGAATGAGTCCATATTATCAAGGTAATGAGGTAATACTGAATTATCTTCTAATAAAACTACCAACTATAAAACCGATAAGGTAAAAGACTTTAATCAAATGTTTATTAAACCAACCTGTGAGATTGTTAGACACTGATGATTGGGTATAACATTAACACAGACAGCTTTTTAACATATGTTAGTCTTTTAACTGGGAAGATAGATAGAGAGAGAGAGAACGGCAATGTGAGTAGCATTTTCACACCCACCCACTGCATTCACTCATATTCAAACTCTCTAAATGCTACGTGCTAATCGCTAGCCGTAATACTAACAGCATTGCATTTGCTACAATGCTAAAGCTTCTTTGTTTCCGTTAGCTTAGCGCTAATGCTATTAGTTTACACAGACTCAAGGTGGCGCTGTGGCCAAGTCTCCACTAGCAAATGCCTGGAAGGTTTTTTTTTTTACAACTTCCTGGCTAAACTGGTCGCTATGGCAACTCAGTGCCTGTGACCTGTAAATGTGCTCCACGCTTCAAAATCAACAAGCATTGTTCAGATTAGAATCTTTTATAGCACATATAATCTCACTCGTTTAGGGCGAGAAATTAATCTACGGATTAATTATAAATCATCAAAGCCTCGGCGGGCCCTTATGTAATATTATTAGAAAATATGGGATTAGTTTCCATTGTTATGCTGATGACACTCAACTATATATCTGAACAAGACCAGATGAAACTTCTAAACTATCTAAGCTAACGGAGTGTGTTAAAAATATAAAAGATTGGATGACCAATCATTTTCTCCTATTAAATTCAGATAAGACAGAGATATTACTTATTGGACATAAAAACAGTACACAGAATCTCTTGGATTACAATTTGCAACTAGACGGATGTACTGTTACTTCCTCTACAGTCAAAAATCTGGTTGTTATATTAGACAGCAACCTATCTTTTGAAAATCATATTTCCAATGTTACAAAAACAGCATTCTTCCATCTTAGAAACATTGCCAAGCTACGGAACATGTTAAGTGTTTCTGATGCAGAAAAGTTAGTTCATGCATTCATGACCTCTAGACTGGACTATTGTAATGCACAGCTAGGTGGTTGTCCTGCATCTTCAATAAACAAGCTACAGATAGTACAAAATGCTGCGGCTAGAGTCCTTACCAGGTCAAGAAAATATGATCATATTACTCCAATTTTACAGTCTCTGCACTGGCTACCTATTAAGTTTCGTATCAGTTACAAAATATTATTACTTGCCTATAAGGCCCTAAATAATTTATCTCCTGCGTACTTAACTAATCTTCTATCACGCTACAAACCAACTCGCTCCCTAAGGTCGCAAAGCTCTGGACTCTTGGTAGTACCTAGGATAGCAAAGTCCAATAAAGGAGGTAGAACTTTTTCATATTTGGCTCCCAAACTCTGGAATAGCCTTCCTGATAACGTTCAGGGTTCAGACACACTCTCTCTGTTTAAATCTAGATTAAAGACACATCTATTTAGCCAAGCATTCATATAATGCATCTCACAATCTAGTACCAGTCTATCTGAACAAATGCACATTATTATGCTTTAGCTTGGGTTATACTGATAATTTCATCCAGGGTTATTCCTGGATGGAACAACTGCTACGCTAATTGTCTTAGCTAGGAATTACACAAGCTTCAGTCTGGATCCAACCCTTAAACGATCTGAGATGACTGAACACCTGAGAAGAGATGATGACAACCCTTCGGAGGACCTCAGAGGAAGCCAACCATCAGCGATTATACTGACTTAACCAAATTTTGCCATAAATGGTGGATCAGCACCTAGAGACAACCTCTACAGCCCTGACCGTCAGCGGAGTCTAGGACACATATGGCGCTTTTCCACTGCATGGTACGGTACGGTTCGGTACGGTTCACTTTTGGGGGGTTTTCCACTGGGTACTGTACCTGGTACTTTTTTAGTACCACCTCAGCCGAGGTTCCAAGCGATCCGTACCGTTACCAAAACGTGACGTGTAAACTCTGCTGATCACTGATTGGCCGGAGAGAATTGTCATTACTGCGTCACTGAACTTGCGACACGAGACCCTCCTCTACAGCCCGACCCGCTAGATTTAAATCAGCACAGCCAGCGAAGGAGCGGACGCAGCTTTTGTTTGAACAAACGCACCTTTTTGTATCAACCACAAAATAGCAGTGTTGTTGTCTGTTGAGGAAGTTCAGACGTTCCTCTCGTTGATAGCCGAGGAGCGGATCCAGCGAGAGCTTGATGGCGCGACCCCGAAGGAAAAAGCCTTATGTATATACTTTTGAACTTGCTATATATTCTTTTCATGTCTTCTGTTTATATTTTTACCTTTTGTATGTGTGTTTTTCTTCAATTAAAAACAATCTGATCGAATAAGTGTACCTCCAGACTATATTAAATATTTATTATTGTATGAGCACGTAATGAACCTCTTGAAAAAGACAAATGAATAATGCCACGATTATAAAAACCATCACATAAATAAAAAAACAAGGGATACATTGTAAATTTTGAAATATTCAAAAGTTTATTGATAATTCACTTTACAGAACACGCTACATGAATAGTTAACTAACGTTAATCAAGTAACGCAGCACACCTGCACGAACATCCCTGCTCTTCTCCTCTACAGCCCATGTCACTGTCACCACAGTCTCTGCTGCTGGGGGTAAATCTCAAGCATTTTCATAGACCTCTCCATTGTTGTTAAAAACATCCACATGCCGAGAATGAAGAACACTATTCCGTCTCCTTTCTTTGTTGTGAGTTTGTTTGTGGCGCGTTTACGATGATGTCACGGCAGTAGAGGCAGCGCAATTATAACGACGCGTGAATAATCCCGCCCACTCTATAGCGGTACTAAACTGCAATGGAAACGCAAACCGACCCGAACTGAGCTGTACCGTACTGAGCCGTGCCGAACCGTACCATGCAGTGGAAAAGCGGCATTATTAGTGTCATGAATCGGGAGGAAGGCTTTGGGCGCAGTGTGTCAAGTCCCACAAAAAGCCTTTGGAACACCTCAAATGTTTTGCAGAGTTGTGGTGGATACTGCAGGTTCAGAGCATATGTCATCCCCAGAATTAGACAACATGCCCTGGCCAGATTTCCAAGATCAGTAAGCACTGGGATTCCCTCAATGATGATGCCCACTGCATCTGGTTCACGGCAGACATATATCTGCATATTGCGCATTTTCAAGTCCTCGTGGACACTGCTCTCTGTTTTTTTCCCTGTATGAGACATAAACAGAACAATAAGTGGCAACAGAGAATGATCTTCAAAAGCCTTCAATAAAATCACACATTAAAAGTTCACAAAATGTTTTAAGTTTGGTCGAGCCAGCTCCTGCAAAGAAAGCCTGGCCTGTTGAACTGGCTTCATAGTACAACTTTCAGTAGAGACTCACTTGCCACAACACACCTGCTAGACTACATCACATACACAAGTCACCTCCAAGGCCTAAATCCTTAAAGGGGAGAGGGGCTCAGCTGGTAACACATAGGTGTGGTTAAGTAAAACGATCTGAAAATGCCACTCTTACAGTTATATCATCAGATGATTATGACTCCTGCATTAATGTAAAACAAGGATTTTACTTCTGTGAAGCTGCAGTTGAAAAATATGACAGTATTTTTTAAATCAAGTCTACTAGCCACTGGAAGACCAAAAGGTTAATTTTGGACACTGGTTCCTGCACATACATTTGGGTGTTTGTAGGTGTGTTTTTGAACTTTTGACAGAGTCAGACTAGCCATTTACACCCCATTATAGGAGGCGAACCAAGATGAAGTGGGGGCCCCAGGCAAAATTAATAGACGAGGCCCTTCTAAAATATTATTTTGTTAATATATCTTTGTTACCTAGATATATATTTATACAACACACAAAAAGTAGTCAAAACACATAATATAACAAATATATATATTTATTTTTTTTAAACAATGTGCTTATACTTTAACAAAAATTTTAATCATCCTCATGGCAGAAGATACAATACTGTACAATACAATCTTGAAGATACTAAACAATCTTCATATTTACAACGGATTGTCACCTTAAAAATGGTGCTTATGAACCTTAGCTACAGCAAATGCTGTCACTATGTCCTCCATATTCAAAGACCTTCATATGGACTGGGGTATCTTCTGTCTGAGGCAGTGATGATAGGGACTTAAGCAATACTCCTATAGAAATATATGGTTAGCATCTTAATTTATTATTTATTATTAGTTTATCAACTAGCTACGTTAACTAATTTAATAGAAGAGTTGGATAATACAAGTAAATCTATTGATATAGTAAGTAACACTATATCTGACACTGAACTTATCATTTTCACTGTCAGGAGAAGGGACTGGGGAATCTGGTGGTGAGTGACAGGAATTTAAGTAATGCTCCTGCATGCAGAAATATATGATTATCATTTTAATTTAATCTTTTTAATTTAATTTAAAGTTTATTAACTATTAGTTCATTGTTTATTGACAACTAATTATGTTAACTCAACTAATTAAATGTAGAAGAGCTAAAAAAATAATGTCAACTAAGTAAATATAACGATATTTATTTATATTGTTTCGTGAGCTCCCCACTGGCAGCAAGACACAGTAACGTTACCGAAACTTGCCAAGCGGTGATTTGCGCGTCTTTCCCGGTACCACCTATTATATTGCAGCCTACATTAATACCTGCTAATTGCTATTTAATACATGCTGCTGCTAAGTGCAACCCTAGCAAACCTGTTTTCCAGTAACCCTAGAAGTAATTGGACTAGTATTTAGTCTAGCAAATAATTAACGAAAATACGCTGGAATTAACAACAAACAAATTTGTTTGTCATATAATTATCATTAAGTCAATCTTATCTCCATCACTTAACTTACCGCTGTCATGTTTCCTCTTTTCCTCCTTTTCTTGCTTTTTTCCGCTTTTGGCAGCCAGATGGATAAGTCCTTTTCATTTTTAAAATAGCCTAGTAAATGCGCGAGTAAGTGCTGTGCCAGTTTGAAAACGGCGGCCGACGCATCACGAGGAAAAAGAAAACACATCCAGCGTAACGCGAGAGGGAGACCCTAGGGGGGATGCAGATATATTGCTCCATGTTATGTGTATATTATTAATAATGACATTTCCGATTGTTCAAATGGTCAGCTGTCGGGGGCCCCCTCAAAATACGGGGCCCCAGGCAACTGCCTGCCTTGCCTGCCCCATTGCTACGCCTCTGATTATAGTATTTGTTCTAAGACAAGCTAGCCAATCCCCAACTCCAGCTCCGTACTAAACTCAGACAGACATAAGATCGATATCTGAGGAATAAGTGCTTTTCCCCAAAAAAAGTCGAACTATGCTTTTTAAACAATACTTACATAGTAGTCAGAGATGAGCTCTTGCCCACTCTCTCCCATGTATTCAATGAGGCATCTCAGAGTCACGTCTCTCTTCTTCACCACAGAGGTACTTGGATCCTATAGTTGGTAAGTGAATAATTAAAAACTGAATCTTGCAGGCAATATAACTACAAATATACAATGGCATTATAAGTGTGGGTCTGTAGTACTACCTATTCAACAGAGCTTATATATATATATTTTTTTTTAATATTTAACCTTAAAATTAATTAGGAGCTGTAAACAAAAATGTTTTTTTTTGCAATATTCACCCAATTAGGCAAGACAAGAGAATAAAGTACTTATTGTATTAATATGCCCCTGCAACATTGTTACCACTTTTGCCTCACCTGTATCAGTTCCATTAACAAGTTCTTGATACGTTGACCAACCGCTACACCCTTTGCACTAAACAGATCAAGTGTGGAGTGTACTTGTCCAGCTGGGACATAAACACTGATTCTAGTGGAACTGCAGCACACCTTCGGAATTCTTCATTTATCTGTAATACATCAATTGTTTGACTGTTATTTGGAACACTCAAGATGTGTAAAGAATTTGCAACCTTTAATTTTTATGCAATCCAATACGCCATAAAATATGTGGGGTGGGTCTTCAGTATGTGTTCAGCAAAAATTGTGTCTAGCATCACATAAACAACCTTGTTCACTATTACTTGCCTTTTAAAAAAACTGAGTGAGCAGCATGTCAGTGATAAATATTTTAACTAGAATGGTTCAAAGAGTGCAGACCATCTTACTTTTAATTTAGCCACATCTGGGCATTGGGCAACCACTTCCATTCTTCTCCAGCTATATGTCCTGGCCATCATGTAATTTATGCTTTTGACGTCCCTTTTCTTGCTGGCTTCTATTAGATCAAGCCTCACATTCTCAAGGCTGCTGTCTGTTTCACCAGAAGGGTGCTAAGCCAGGTAATTTACCTCTGCCTTTGGTTTCTTGATGTTTTTAGCAGGTTTTCTGTCATCTCCCATCTCGTATTTCATTGAGTTTATCAGGAGTTCAGGGCTTCCCAATGCTTTACGTTTGGTACGATAGTTTCCACATTTGTATTTAAGGCTTTGTTGCCACCCATAAATTCCATTAAAAGATCCAGGCTCCTTCAAACAGGGATGCTTTTCTATTAGTGCCTGTGCTACTGCAGACCTCTGGGCATCATTGGGGTACGCTGTGTAGCAAAACATGGCATCTGCCAGGCGCTCCAAGATATCCGCTTTGACACTGGGTGATGTCAGTAGGGTGCCATCTCTTAAATAAATCTCATTACCTTAACTCAAAGCCAGCTCAGTGTTGTGTGAGAAAGTTGGAATTGGAAATACAGCAGGCCATGGATTTTGCCTTTCAGAGGGTGAAGGAGACAGAATCACAGTATCATCTGAGCCGTCATATTGTGTCACAGACTCGGAAAAAGAGTACACACTGGAGGTATCAGGGGAGCTTTCCTGGGGAACAAGGGTCAGTGTTATGTTTAGCGGTACATACACTACTTTCAGTGTGTCTTTATCTTTGAGTTCCTTTGTGGTCGTTAGGGTGAAAAAGTCATCAAACTCTTCATCTTTGTACTGAAGACTGATTTCTGTGGTGATGGCAAATTGTTCTTTGATGGCTGCAACCAATTCATCCACAGTTGAGGGTATGCCACTGTTGAGTGTAAGTTTTTGACCTTGTGATCAATGAGGACCCAGAATCTGACTGTTGGTTCCATGTCTAGAAAGACATAAGAAACAAATATGTTATACAAAGTCATACTCAACACTGAAGACAGATGTGGCGCTTTAATGTCACCATGAGCTTTCCTGCAACAATATAGGCTGACAGGGGACAAACATCACTAAGGTTTTGTTGTTCAACAAGAGTTATGTGATCTGTCTTCTCAAGATGAAATCCACGATAGTGTTCATCATACCAGGACATGAGTGTTTTCACAATAAAATGCACCTTTTCCCCAAAAAAGGCAATTTGAATAATCTCTGCAAAATCAGGAAGACCAGCAGTACAACCATAGGCCACGATCATGCCTTTTGAGTACCTATTTCCATGGAAGGTGACTGTATCAGCCAGCTGTACTTGAGAATGACAAGGAAACAGATGCTTGATTGATTCCTGAACATTTACATGCAGGACATCTAATGGCACTGATGTGACTCTTACAACACTCAGAGCAGGCACAACTGTTGTGGAATGCAGGTGGTGACTTATCATAAGCTGATGCTTTGTGGCCAGAGAAAGGAGAATGTTCTTAAAGTTGCCAGTATGTCTCACGATCTGCTTAAATAGGCTGTCCTTCGCTTCAAACCTCATTGTCCAGAAAACAATCACAGGTCCAAAAGCATTTATTAATGCAGGGTAGTGTTCTAAGAAGTGGTGCTTTGGGATTAACCCTTCATTAGGAAATACTTCTTGGAATCTGTGTCGGTGTTCGGAAATGTTTGAGTCAAGATATGCAACACTTTCTTTGTTGTGGACTGGGGCAACAACAAGTTCAATAATGTCTTTTAAAGACATGAGTAGAAGCCAGGCTGGATCATTCAAAGGTATTCTGTGTCCAATAATGAATGGCAGCAGTCGTATGAGGGCCCAATTTTCATGTGCGTTTCCTCCAATCTTCTTTTTTGAGGAAAAGGTTGTAGACAATGGCTGAGGACAATCAGTTTTGGCAGCCCATTTATACGGAAATTGTGTGATGGCACTGTTAAGTTCACTGAAAGTGAAATATTTCTTTGAGATAAAAACTCTGAAGCACAGATCCAATTCCAAGGGAACGATGCCTTCAAAAATGTCGTGCAATATATCGGGTGGATAGCCAGTCACAAAGTGGAAATAGCTCAGATTTTCAGTAAGTGGGCAAGTATTTTTTACACCATAACAGTGTGTCAAAGCAGGATTTTCTTTAACAGTCAATAAATGAGTGGCATGATTCTCTTTGGTCCGAGCAGGAAATGCACTTGACCTCACCTCCTTTCTTTGAAATTCCGATCGCTCTCCAAGACAAAATCTACAAATGAATGGTCCACAAAATTTTTCCACAAGTCCACAAATTGAATGTGCCCCAAGATTATCAGCGACTACAGAAAACACAGACCCTTTAACATGTTGTCCAACACTGGAAATGTAGACACCGTCACGTTTCAAAATAACAATGTCTTTTAACAAAGGAGCAAGCACTTCAGCGTAGCCAGATCTTTTGATGTCAACTGCTTTGCATAATAGGGCTAAGTATACGGCGTTAAGAGTGGATCGCGATGAATGAGGGATGTTGCCAAAGACCCAGTATACAGCTGTGATTTCATGCTTTTTTCTTGATGTTCCCAGGGGGTTACAAATTTCAAAGTCATCTACATACAGCACAAGTGCAATTCTTAGCTCTTCAGAATAAAATTAATTCTCTTTATAGACTGTACCATCACGATATGATCCATATTGAATAGATGACAACTGGTCCTGTTCTTTACTCAGAACTTTTTCTCTAAGATTTTCTTTACCCAAAATCTGAACTAAGGACTGGAGAATTGGGATATACTGGAAACTTCTCTTTTCATTTGGTTCAAGGATGTATTCAACGGGCTCAACAACTTCAAATTTTTCTACATAATACTGTCGCCTTCTAAATGATGATGAAAGAGGACAACCAGCAGTAAGTGCTGTGCTTAGTGGATTTGATTTGCACAATTCTTCCACTAGAGATGTTACAAACGTGTCAGCAATAGTACAATTATTTTTCTTTAAGTGTGAAACAACAATATCTCTTATTGCAGTTATGGATGCAGAACTTGCTATGAAGTGAAGATCATCTACCAGTTCATCAATGCACCGAATTGAAACATTATGAACACTTTCTAATTTCAAAAGGAGGGATGCTATGTACTCTACAACCACATTGCTTCCATCATCCTCTTCATAGTGAGCATCTGAGCGAGATACTTGATAATTGGCATCATTGTGATCATCATCCTCTTCAGAGGCTTCAAAAACAAGTGACTCCTCCTGTTCGGTTAACTGCCTTTCACAAATAATGCCTGGTTTGAAATCTTGTGAAGTATGCTTCCTGTGTTTGTGTGTTGCAAAAGTCCCATACACATTTGTTTGGTGATCGTATCTGTCACAAATCATCTTGACACCGACTCACCACCAGAGGTCACCCACTCACCACATTGTCTCTTGCACCACACTACTGCTGCACATCACCCACGGACTGCATTTCCCATCCACTGTGAGATTACAAATTTTATTTAAATGTTTAATTTAGTCACTTCCTGACTAAAAAAGTGTCAAGCAATTCAGGTGCTTGAGATCGCTCCCTGACCATTGAGCTTGAGACAGCTGTGCCTTTGTCTCTATGATAATGGTAAGTTCAATGAGTCAGACTACTGAGACTTTCAACTTTTGTTCTGCAAATGGCTTTCTGGCCCAGACTTCCTGGCTCCCTGGCCCAGACGTGGAATCGCTAGGTTGATTGGATTAGTGTCTATGCATTTGAAAAACTATTATGTTGATGAGATTAGAACCACGGGAAGTCTGGTAACAAACCAACGCCTCCCTCAGTTGCATGCGTTGTTTGTTATTTGTCTCCACCTCCAAAAGTCCCTCCTCCAAAAATGCCTATAAAGATACCATGTAAAATTACTTGAGATTGAGATTTCGATGACTACAGATACCAACAGCTTGTGTTCTTAATGAAGAATCCTGCTGACGATCCAATCCGAAGTCTCCTGGTCTTCTCTTCTGAGTTTCCTACACTTTAGAAGAACCAAGTTCACAACAGATGGTGCCATTGACCCGGATAGAGTTCCAGCTTCCTCACCTGAAAACTTCAAGCTCAAACAAAGATCTGCATCCAGACTGCATCTTTTGGAATCCTGCAAAACTTCCAGCTGAACAAAGATTCACAGACTGAATTTTTCTCTCAACCAAGGGTTGTGGTGAGTGCTGTCTCTAATCCAAAAGAACCTAAGACCAGTACAAATTTTGTATCCTCTGGGCCATCAGAGAAGAGTTAACATACATCTGTAGGGTTTGTTTAACTAAGTTTATCCTCTAAAGTTTTTCTTTTAGAGATGAAAGTTATCCTCTGTTTCAGGCAGGGAAGATTTGGCATTACGTGCTAATAATTTTGATATTGGTTATCCTCTGTTCTCTCAGGCAGGGAAGATTTGGCATTACGTGCTAAAAATTGGTTATCCTCTGTTTCAGGCAGGGAAGGTTAGCATTTCGTGCTAATAATATTGGTTATCCTCTGTTCTTTCAGGCAGGGAAGATTTGGCATTACGTGCTAAAAATTGGTTATCCTCTGTTTCAGGCAGGGAAGGTTAGCATTTCGTGCTAATAATTTTGGTTTATCCTCTGTTATTGTAGGCAGGGAAGTTAAGTGTGAAGTGTTGGTAATTTGGAAAGTTAACAATAGTTAAGCTTTTTTTAACAAGTGTACCCTCTGTTGATCAGAGAAGGTTTTTTTTTTTTTTTTTTTTTTTTTTTTTTTTTGTGTGGTACAGAAGAAACTTACAAAATGGTTAGAAGGAATGCTAGGCTGATTCCAACCACAGAAAAGATGGGTCTTGCGACTCCTTTGTGGTCAGATAGTGAATTCAAAACGCTGTTAGGGGAACAAATGGACCTAATAGTCACTGAAAAAGTTAGACAAGAACTAACGCAGAAATATGAGATTCATCCAGACAAGACTTGGTCGGTAGATGAGTGTAAAAAGGTACTAGGAGCAAGTATTCGTAAGAACAATGTGAAAGGCATTATCTGTTGTCACAGAGAATTCAGTGTAACCCTAGCTACAAAACAGTCTCAGCATAACTCAGAGCTAGAGAAACAGAACAATGAACTCCGTGCTAGAGTATCCACTATGACTAAGAAATTGAACCTCAAGAAAGCTGCAGCAAAAACTGATGTGGAAGTTAGTCAGCCTGATAACATTTACCCTGATTTACAAGCGTTCTTTGAAACAGATGTTGCTCTCCAATCAGTAACTGATGTGCCTGTAAATTCAGTTAATGTGTGTGGTGCTAGGAGAAGATCTCAGGGAATTGAGGAAACTGATAGTGTTCCTCTCAATTCTTCTGTTGTGCAAATACAAACTGTTGCCAAAGCTTTATGTCCTAAAGATATAGAGAGACTATCTCAGAGTTTACCGTCAGCACGCACACATTTTTCTGAATTTAGAAGAACATTGATCAGTAAAATGCGTCTTTATGACATGTCGTTGGCAGAAGTCACGCAGCTGATGTCACAAATTCTAACTGAATCTGAATTCAACAGTTTTGAATCTGCTGTTACTTCTGAACTGCGAAATGCCAGTAAGGGTGATTTAAGAGAAGGTATTTTGAAAATCCTAAAGAATATCTTAGGACCCAAAATAGATTGGTCTAGAATTACTACCTGTGTGCAAAGGAAAGAAGAAACTGTGAGTGAATATACTGAGAGATTTTGTCAGTCAGCTGTAATCTACAGTGGAATTGTTGATGACCCTGAAAGTGTGCTAGATGACAAGGGACCCCTGGTTCGTATCTGGTCAGATGGCCTTGTAGCCGAATACAGAAAAGCTTTACCATTCTTAGATCTAACTTGGTCTAACAGAACTCTCAGAAGTAACCTAGACAGGTTAGCTACATGGGAGATAGAGATGCTGATGTCAAGGCAAAAGTAAGAGTAGCAGCAGCTACGTTTAACACAACGAAACAAGACAATAGATGGTCTAAAAGAGAAAGCAAATGCAAATACTGTGGAAAATTAGGACATTGGGAGAAAGAGTGTAGGAAGAAGTTGCAAGATAGTAAAAGAAATGCTATGCATAATTCTGCTCCTTCTCAGCCTGCCGACAACCCTGAAGTAGTTCCGCCAGTGACCACTGAAACTGTAGGACAGCTAGTTCAGGCTCTTCTAAGAGCACAACAAGACCAGGAAAAAAACGAATTGTTGGGGCTGTGAGTAGCTACCTTTCCCCTGTAATCCAACACAATGACCAAATAATTTTTGTGAAAGGTAGCATAAAAGAGAAAGAGATTGACTTTTTGCTTGATACAGGTGCAGAAATTACAGTAATTCCTACAAAATTGGCACAAGGTTTAAACATCCCATACAAGAAAACCAAACTTTGTTTAACTGGTGTAATAGGTGAAGATTCTGTTTTGTATGAAACTCCGCCCATAGAGATACAATTTGGCCCAAAAACTCTGACTACAAAATTGCTATGCGCTCCATTAAATACAGGTGCAATTTTAGGCATGGATCTTCTGAGACAAATAAATCTAACTTTAGACATGTCCTCAGAATCTACTAGCATAAAAATTTCCTCAGCACAATTTTCTACCAATAATGCAACCCCTCCCGAGTATGCTTTCTTACAGAATCATCCAATTTGGGCTAAAGACAAGGATGATTGTGGGTTGTTGACAGGTGTAGAACCAGTTAAATTGACAGGAACTCCACCTCCGGTCACCAAACAATATCCGATTAATAAGGAAGCTATACAGGGAATCAAACTTATTGTAGAAAATTTGCTGACGCAAGGAGTGCTAGTTAAAACCAACAGTCCATGTAATTCACCCATATGGCCCATCAAGAAATCTAATGGGACATGGAGACTTACAATAGACTACAGAGTAGCCAATAAACATATTGATAAAATCACCCCCTAGTGGCAGATCCATCTACAATTTGTAATGGCTTACCATTAGATTGTAAGATTTTTTCAGTAATTGATATGTCTAATGGATTATTTTCTGTACCGTTGCACTCTGACAGCCAGCCATGGTTAGCTTTCACAGTTGACTATGAACAATACCAGTGGAGACGATTGCCACAGGGATTTCAAAACTCCCCAACCATATATCATCAGGCTGTCAGACGTGATTTGTGTGACCCAGAATGTCTGGTAAAACAGTCCACTATGATCCAATATGTCGATGATATTTTGATTGCCTCAACAGATCATGAGGTACATCAAACTGAATTGGCATCATTGTTGGACTATTTGCATAAAAAAGGACACAAATGCAGCTTTCACAAAGCTCAAATCGCTAAAAAGCAAGTCACATTTCTGGGTCAAACAATTGGTGCAGGAAATAGATCCATTACACAGGATCGAGCGGCTTCAGTCAAAGCCATACCTCCGCCTACTACCATTAAAACACTCCGCTCATTTTTAGGAACAACAGGTTATTGTAGACCTTGGATTGAAGACTATGCCTCGATTGCTCAGCCTCTCTATGATTTGTTGAAAGGCCATGGTAAAGATTCAGATACTGTTTGTATGGAAGAACTTCATCTCAAAGCTTTTAATGATTTGAAGAGAGCACTATGTCAAGCACCAGCATTAGGAATTGCCCAATCTGATAGACCCTTTGTGCTTTATGTCCATGAACACTTAGGCTTTATGACTGCATGTCTAATGCAAGATCATGGGGGCAGCTTATGCCCAATTCATTACTATTCCGGTAAACTTGACATAGTCGCTCAAGGTATGGGCCCATGCCTCAGAGCAGTACAGGCAGTTCATCTAGCGCTTCAGGCTTCATCAGGAATGGTGTTAGGTCAGACTGTAAACGTAAAATGCCCTCACGCAGTGTCCGCACTAATGAATCAAGCAAAAGTCACTTCTGTCACCTCCTCCCGTTGGGGAAATTGGTTAGCAACTCTCACAGCCCCGAATATTGTTATACAGCGTGCACCAGTCACGAACCCATCCTCATGTATGATGTCTGCAATGACTGAATTTGTGTTAGAGGATGAAGGCGAAATGACTCATGATTGTGTTACGCTTACATATGCAGCGACAAGTGAAATAGCAGAAACTCCCATAGAGAACGCAGAATTGGAGTTCAGCTCAAGTTATTGAAGGTAACAGACGAGCAGGATATGCAGTAACTTCCACCACTGAAGTAGTTGCTTCAGGTCGTCTTCCAGATCATTTTTCAGCTCAAGCTGCAGAACTAGAAGCCTTAACTAGAGCATGCACGCTAGCTTCAGGATCGGTTGCAAATATCTACACAGATTCCAGGTATGCTTTTGGGGTAATTCATGATTTTGGCGTCATTTGGCAAACCAGAAAATTTCTAACTTCTGCTGGATCCCCCATTAAGCATGCTGGATTAGTGAAAGATTTAATGTTTGCCATGAAACTCCCAAAGAAATTAGCGGTGATCAAAGTGAAAGCACATCTCACAACTAATACTACGGAAGCTAAAGGTAATGCTCTTGCTGATGTAGCGGCTAAACAGGCTTGTTTCTATGCAACTGTACAAGTGTGTTCAGGTAGTACAGCACAGAAGACAATTCTACCTCCTGAATCAATCGTTGATCTGTATAAAGACGTTCCTCTATATGAAGCATGGACATGGTTAGACAAAGGAGCCACTGTGGATTCATCCGGCTGCTGGACCAAAGGGGGAAAGTATGTTGCTCCCGAATCACTGTTGCCATATTTGGCTCAACAAATACACAGTTTGGGTCATAGTGGTCCAGCAACGATGAATCACAGGTTCTCAAATCAATGGTGGAATCCAAAATTCAGAAACGCAGCCACTGAAACAGTCAAGAGATGTGTTACATGTCAGAAAAATAATGATGTACCAGCAGCACATACCCCAGCTCCACCAGGGCCATTTCGTCACCTGCAAGTTGATTACATATCGTTGCCCCCTTGTAAAGGAAAAACTGACGTTTTGGTAGTAATAGACAAGTTCTCAAGATGGGTAGAAGCTTATCCAACAGGGCGTGCTACAGCTGCACATACTGCTAAATGTCTTGTCACTGATTTCATTCCCAGATGGGGATTACCAGATTGCATTGACTCAGATCAAGGTACCCACTTCACAGGACAGGTAGTCAAGGAAGTGTCTAGAATGTTGAAGATTAAGTGGAACCTTCACTGTCCCTATAGGCCACAAGCATCAGGACAGGTTGAACGATCAAACAGAACAATCAAAACCAGGCTAAGCAAAATGCATCAGGAAGGAGTACCATGGGTTGAAGCACTGCCCGCAGTACTGTGTAGTATGAGAGCATCACCTAACAGATCAGTAGGACTGAGCCCTCATGAGATTATTACTGGACGCCCAATGCAGATGCCAGGTGTGATTGATCTTAGAAATGCTGATGTGCACATTGCTTCAGATGCCCTGATCGCTTACTGTGAAAACCTCACAAAGGCAGTGCAGAGTGCCAAAGAGAGAGTTGAGTCGTGTTGGCAGACTCCACCAGAAGGTGGACACACAATCATCCCAGGTCAATGGGTCATGATGAAGGCGTTCAGAAACAAGCCTTTAGAGCCTAAGTGGTACGGACCACATCAAGTGATGTTGATTACAGCTGCTGCAGTATTGTGTCAGGGAAGGAAAACTTGGACTCATGTGTCACACTGTAAAGTTGTTCCTCCCCCTGCAGGGATAGGATAGGATAGACACAAGAACCAGTGGGGAGCCCAGGGAAGAACCGAAAGCAACAGGCTTCGGGGGCCAACCCTGCGGTGAAGATTTCCTCATAGGCCTTTCCCATCCAATAGTCCATCCTTTCCTCACTGTTCTTTAGGTGTCGCAGGAATTGAGAAATAGGGAAAGAATGAACAACAATAGCAGACTATATTTGAACAGAGGATACAACCCTAATGTTTGCAGACTCTACAACAAATACTGCTATGTGCCGTTGTTCTCTTTTGTTTTGGTTTCTTTCTTCCTCTGTGCAGATACCACTTGATGGCTGTCCTGAGATCCATATGCACCGCCCTTCTCACCTGCGGATGAAGCCACAACCTCTAGAAAACAACTAGACCCATTGCCGAGCCAACTATCACACAAGAAAGAGAAAAGAAAGAAGAAGAAAAAATAAAATAAAAATACACAATGCAGAGACTCACATACGGGAACTTCAGTCATCCATCAACATGATCAAGATTTTAAAAGACATTCTTGGTCTTTCAGCAAAATTACACCAGATGACTGAAGATAATTATTCATGGTTCGGAAACTTGTTAGGTAAACCCTGGCTGTGGATCAAGGAAATAACAATTCTGCTGTTGTTTCTCCTACTTGCGTACTATCTATGCATCCACAGTATCAAGTGTTTCTTTCAGCAAATGACTCCCGCCTCTCACGAGGAAATGACAGTTCCAACCAGAAAAGATTATTACCCGTAAGAACTTCACGGACCCTAATTGCATGTTTTGTTTCAGCATGCAATTACATATAAGCAACACAGAACATGTACTATGTGCCTGTAACGATTACAAGTCACAAGAATTAACTTTTAGGTGTCTAAATTTGTATTTTGTGAGAGTTATTAGAACTCTCAAAGGGGGAATTGTGAGATTACAAATTTTATTTAAATGTTTAATTTAGTCACTTCCTGACTAAGAAAGTGTCAAGCAATTCAGGTGCTTGAGATCGCTTCCTGACCATTGAGCTTGAGACAGCTGTGCCTTTGTCTCTATGATAATGGTAAGTTCAATGAGTCAGACTACTGAGACTTTCAACTTTTGTTCTGCAAATGGCTTTCTGGCCCAGACTTCCTGGCTCCCTGGCCCAGACGTGGAAGCGCTAGGTTGATTGGATTAGTGTCTATGCATTTGAAAAACTATTATGTTGATGAGATTAGAACCACGGGAAGTCTGGTAACAAACCAACGCCTCCCTCAGTTGCATGCGTTGTTTGTTATTTGTCTCCACCTCCAAAAGTCCCTCCTCCAAAAATGCCTATAAAGATACCATGTAAAATTACTTGAGATTGAGATTTCGATGACTACAGATACCAACAGCTTGTGTTCTCAATGAAGAATCCTGCTGACGATCCAATCCGAAGTCTCCTGGTCTTCTCTTCTGAGTTTCCTACACTTTAGAAGAACCAAGTTCACAACACCACCATTGCACTAATCACACATCTGTCACCAATCACTCATTGCACTGATTACACAGCTGGCTCTGATCACACACTCTACAAAAGCCTTGGACTTCTCCTCTCTCACTGCTGAGTATTGTTTCGCCACATCCAGTCTGTCTGAGCCCTTTGCCTTGTTTATTTCTCCCGTATATTACCTGGACTGTTTATTCATTTCTGATCGTTTGCTGCCTGCCTTTTTGACCCTGCCTGCCTTCTGATATCCTCTCTGTCTGCCGCCTGCCCCGGCCTTAGCATTGCCCCTGTTGTGAACCTGCCTTGCCTACGTTACACCTGTTATT